>OX467712.1:7821441-8272866 GCA_950111635.1 Agelastica alni | reverse complement strand
TTCTTTTTCGGTATTGAACCGAAATTAACCCTTAGGGGGGAATTTACGAAGTGCCGTTTGGGCCGAGATCAAGTCGCACCCATCGTTAGTGGTTTTTTTTGGAGCCTTATATGGGGATTTGTGCCAAACACCGGTAAGCTGCCATGCGGTGGGAACACCGCCATTTTGTCCTGATGTCCTGTTAGTCCGTTTTAGTCCTGTTTGCTGTTATGGATATCTTCTAGTTTTACCTCCCTTCTCAGAAGGTAAGTTATGACTTTTGAACTAGCAATGATATCGATCAGGTTGAAAATATACCTACTTCATTTTGTTGGTTTTTTTATTTTGCACATGTCCTTTCATGAGATTATTTTTTTGTTAGGGTGTTAGGGTACAGCTTAGCTCTCACCATCAGACTCCTGGAAATCGAACGACGACTCTTGTGGCAACTCTTGACTTTGGTCAAGATTCCCACGAGGACCAACACCGAGTCGCTTTTAAATCCTGGCCAGAGTCGACAGACATCCACCGGATGAGATCTAGTAGTAGCCGATAGAGGCTAGAGACCTGCTGAGTTGCATCATCGACCCCTGGCTGACCTGGAAGGTTGAGCCTTTCTTCTGCCTTCTCTTCGTTTTGCTGTCTTCTTCCTGTCTTCGTTTTTGTGTCTTCAACTACATCAAGTGGACCTTGGATAGAGGCTACATATGTGGACCATTGGACTTTAATACCAGGTTTTTTTACACCTTCAGTGTTCTCTTACCTTTTTGAAATTTTTTATAACTATTTTATCATATTAGTGCTTATCATACCATCATTTTAAATAATTACTAATTATTGATATCGTATATTATACCACCGTGATAATTTTATAAACTATAATCTAAAGGACTTTTGTGAAGTTCTCACATAGTACTATGTGACAGCAGATTCAGTCACAGGTTTATTTCTTACCATTATACCCCATTCTGGTAACTTTGAGCGGTATAACACCAGGTATAAAAGTGTATGTATTTCGCTATAATACATTAGTTAATATTATTATATATGTTATTTAATTTATGTAATTATTATTTTATGGTTCCCTGGTCTACAACCTATTTTGCCTTGTCCACTTTGATATTCTAATTATATTCTTATATGTGATATGTTTTTTTATTCTCCTATTTGCCCAGCCTGAATGTCTAAGAAAATTTAATATTAAGTCATTTTAGGTATTTTGTTAAAGATAGATATTTGGTTTTCTCAATTATCCAAATATAGTAAAGCAATATCTAAATTGGGTGGCGCCCTTAATGAATTTGAATTTTCATTCTTAGAGCCGTAAATAATTCGAACTCACTTTATCTGTTCTCCGGCGAACAGCTGCCGTCAGCACATTGTGTTCTATTTTTTTATGTAATGAACATAATAAAGTAGGTCACATAAATGGCGCCCAACGTGTGGGGCCCGAAAATTCAGAAATTCACGTTAGAAATTTTTTGAAAAACCTGAATTGATTTTCTTAGATTTTTTGGTTTGGTACATTTAGTTGAATAATTACAACCTGTCCTTCAAGTCTTATTGTTTATTTGAAGACAGACATTTCAGGAACAGCTTTAGGTGTTTTTGAAACAGGTAAACAGGATAAGTTATTTTTTTGAGATATCTAGGAACCGTGTATGTGTGTTCATTTGTAATAATTATATATTTCGGAGCTAAGATAGCAAATTTTAAAGATTTCCTTTTTGAAAATTTCCTTTTTTGAAAATAATTTTCTGGTAACAATTTTGACAGATATTTTTCATAGGGATTTTCATAGATATTTTTGTGACTGACAACCTGATATTGATAACTCAATATCAAATTAGTTAGATATTACATTTGCTTTTTGTTTCTGCTCATTACAAGTCACTATGGATTCACTTAAGGTAAAACACTTGCTGATAGCTGAGATCAACTATGAGTTGAGGATCAGAGGTGTTATTTCTGAACGTAATATGGATGATAAGAGAAAAATTTTAGGTCGTTTGATTTCAAAAGAGATACAACAAGGACAGAATGTTCTGGCCTTAGTAGATCCATCTTTTAATTTTGAGATTGAAAAAACAGAGATAGAAAACACATTAACTTCTATTAAATTTTTAATTAGTGATTTTGATGGTCCTTCTACAGATTCCACTTATAAAAGAGTAGTATCTAGATTATGTCATGTGACTTTGAGGATTCAGAGAATTCCATTAAATAACACCGATGAAAACTTTGAAGATATGTCATTGTTTAAAAATGAGTCCTATGCCACATCTCTACAACTAGATGCTGAATTACATGACAAGGTGTCGGAACAGGAATCTGAACCAGTTAATGTGCCTTTAATGAATTCCACTGTTAATCCTTCTCTGAGACAATCTACCAGTAATTCTTTCTCTCCAAATTTCTCGAAATCAACTCCTGTCTACAAATTGGGAATTCAATTTGATGGAGATTCTAAAAATCTTTTGTCGTTCATAGAGCGAATTGAAGAACTTGCTCAAGCTAGACATGTTTCTAAAGTAGAGCTTTTTGAGTCTGCTAGTGATCTTTTTACAGGAAAAGCTACCTTCTGGTATAGATACATTAAATCTCAGGTCACTGATTGGGACTCATTAACTTTAAAAATGAGGAAAGATTTTCTAGTGTCAGATTTTGAAGATGAAGTTTGGCTACAAATTAAGAACCGGAAACAGGGTAATACAGAACCAGTAGTTATTTATATTGCTTGTATGGAAGCTCTTTTTAATAGACTCAGTCATGGAGCAGCTGAGGTTACTAAAATAAGATATATTAAAATGGGACTAAAGTCTGATTATAGAAGTAGGCTGGCTTTGTGTGATATAGATTCAGTTTCACATCTTGGAACTTTATGTAAGAAGTTAGAGGAATCTGATGCACTATGCCCCAGTAGTTCTAGTTCCCAGAGTAGATCAGTAGCTATGCTAGATGATCCTGAATTAGCTTTCATTTCAAATACCCAAGTGAACAGAAACCCTGTTCATAAGAATATAGATTCTGGTAATAAATTCCGGAAAAATAAATTCAGAAATGCCACTTCAACATCAAATTTTCCACCTTCAAATTCTTCACCTGCAACTTCGAATTTGGCTTCAAATAGCATTCCTGCCTCTTTCTCAACAGTTGGTACAGCTAGTTATAAAGTGGGAAACCCTAAAGTGAGAAATCCTGTTATTTGTTGGAGATGCAATTTACCTAATCATACTTTTCAAGATTGTAAGTCAGGCATCAAGAAAAAGTTTTGTTTTAAATGTGGAACACCAAATGTTGTTTTCAGAGACTGTGTTAGGTGTAAAGGGAAACAAATAAAGAAGAATGTTGTAAAAGGCTCTCAATTTTCTCCAAAAATTTCAAGAGCCAATAGTCAAAATTTTAATAATGAGGGAGATTCCATAAATTTTGTAGCTCCTTTATTGATTAAGAAAAACAATGATAATAGGCCTTATGTAAAAATCCAACTTGTGGACACTAATGTCATTGCACTTCTAGATAGTGGTGCCAACATATCAGTTATAGGTCAGGGAGGTTTAAGAACAATAAAAGATTTAGATTTAATAATAAGAAGTCCTCACTTAAACCATGTTCTAACAGCTGATGGTACACAACAAAAAGTTGATGGTATAGTGGATTTGCCTATCAATATAAATGGGGATATACAAATTATTCCTGCATTAGTAGTACCTTCCCTATCACAATCTTTTATTTTGGGTAGTGATTTTTGTAGTAAATTTAGTGTGTCCATTGATTTTCATGACTTTAGTTGGGACATTAAATGTCGAGTTTCAGGTGAAACTGTTGACATTGTTGCCACATCTCAACAATGTAGTATTTTTGAGACTAGTATTGATGATGAGTTCACACAGGAACAAGAGAAGCAGATGATAGATTTAGTAAACTCATTTAAGGAAATTAGTAGTGATTCTCGTTTAGGTCGAACTGATAAAATAACTTTAGAGATAGATACTGGTGATGCAAAACCGTTTAAGCAGAGACAGTATTTAATGTCACCGTATATGTTGAACATGCTTAATGATGAACTAGATGACATGCTCAAATTGGATGTCGTTGAACCGTCTCACAGTCCTTGGAACAGTCCCGTCTTGTTAGTTAAGAAATCTTCTGGTGAATACAGATTTTGTTTTGATGGACGTAAGTTGAATGAACTTACTAAACACGATAGTTATCCACTGCCAAGGATAGACAGAATCTTAACTTTGTTGAGAAATGCTAAGTATATATCGAGTATCGATTTAAGAAAAGCGTTTTGGCAAGTTCCACTTACAGACTCGTCTAAAGAAAAGACTGCGTTTAGTATTCCAGGACGAGGATTATTTCACTTTAATGTTATGCCGTTTGGTTTATGTAACAGCGCGCAGACGCAACAAAGGCTGTGTGATGCGTTGTTTGGCCCCCGATTTGAACCTCATCTATTTACTTATTTGGATGATATTATCATCATTTCAGCTACTTTTGAAGAACATGTAAATCTTTTATATGAAGTGAAAGATATTTTAAAAGATGCTAATTTAACCATAAACTTGAAAAAATGTGAGTTTTTCAAAACATCTCTTAAATATCTCGGTTTTGTCATTGACAGGCAAGGTATCAGGACTGATCCTTCCAAAGTCTCGGTTATGGTTAATTATGCTCGTCCAACTACTAGTACTGAGATAAAACGATTTATGGGTCTTTGTTCATGGTATAGGAGATTTATTGATAATTTTTCTACTTTAATAGCTCCTATTAGTGCTTTGTTAAGAGGGAAAGGTAAAAAGCAACCTATAGAGTGGACTCCTGAGGCAGAAACTTCTTTTCTCGCCATCAAGAAGGCTCTTGTATCAGCACCCATTTTATGTCCCCCTGATTTTGCTTTGCCGTTTACCATCCAGTGCGACGCAAGTGATGTAGGCGTGGGTGGTGTGTTGACTCAGGAAGTTCAGGGTGCCGAGAGAGTCATTGCCTATGCCTCAAGGTCCCTATCAAAATCTGAAAGGAATTACAGTGTAACAGAGAGGGAATTACTCAGTTTAATCTTTTTGATAGATAAATTTCGCCCTTATATTGAAGGAACTGTTTTTAAGGTGACTACTGATCACCATAGTCTGCTCTGGCTACATAATCTTAAAGATCCTTCCGGCAGATTAGCCAGATGGGCTGTTAAATTAAGGCAACACACTTTTGAGTTGGCCTATACAAAGGGTGCAAATAATCGGGTGCCAGATTTTCTCTCCCGAATGCCTTTTTCAGAAACAGACAATAAGTTAGAAGTTGATTTAATAGATGTTAAGTCTGATTCAGACAATTGGTATTCCTCTCTGCGAGCTAAAGTTTTACAAGATCCTGTTGCTTATTCTCATTTTAAAGTAGATAATGATTTGATATATAAATATGTTCCTTCAAAAGTACCCATTAAATCTAATATAGTTGAATGGAAAGTAGTTGTTCCGAAATCACAAAGAATTGATGTCATAAAAGATTCGCATGATCCATCCATTTGTAGTCATTTTGGTTTTTTTAAAACACTTTCGAGAGTCCAAGAACATTACTATTGGCCTAAAATGAGAGGTGATATTTTGAGATATGTTAAGTTGTGTAAAGTCTGCCAGTCGCAAAAATTATCAAACACTCCTCGTATGGGACTTATGGGTACTCAACGTTCCGTTAAATATCCTTTTCAGACTATTGCTGTTGATATCATGGGACCATTTCCCAGATCTTCAAAAGGTTTCACTTATTTATTGGTTGTTTCAGATTTCTTTACTAAATATACATTGTTGTGTCCAATGCGAGATGCCAAGACACCTAGCATAATTAAATTTATGGAAAATCAAGTTTTTTTGATATTTGGAGTACCACAGTTCATTGTCTGTGATAATGGAACTCAGTTTGCTGGTAAACAGTTTAAGAAGTTAGCTGAAACATATAAAGTTCAGAAAATATGGTACACCCCTCGTTATTCAGCACAGTGTAATTTTGTAGAAAGAACCAATAAGACTATAGGTCAAGCTATTAGAAGTTATGTGGATGAACACAAGGATTGGGATAAAGAATTGTATAAGATTCAACAGGCAATAAATACAGCAACCCATGAAGTCACCCATTATTCTCCTGCTTTTCTAAATTTTGGTCGTAATGTGCCTATTTCTGGTAATTTTTATGGTAACCTTCCTAACACTCAAGACATAGAACTTTTACCTGATTGTAGGGATAGTTATGTTCAAGATGTCAAGGGTCTTAGTGAAGTATTTGTGACTATCCAGGATAGACTACATAAAGCTTATCAGAGGAATGCAAAATCTTACAATCTCAGGAAAAGAGATCATGTATTTAATGAGGGTGATAAAGTTTGGAAAAGGAATAAAATTCTTTCTGATGCTGCGAGTAAATTCAGTGCCAAGCTGGCGCCGAAATATATATTATGTATAGTGAAGAAGCGAATATCTCGTTTAGTTTATTCCTTAGATAATATGGATGGTTCTCCTGCTGGAGAATGGCATATTAAAGATCTGAAGGAATATTTTGGATCCAATTCAGATGTTTCTGTTGGATAGTTATTTAATTCAAACCGTAATTTTTTGATTTGTACACAGAGTATATCTGTAGTGGTTTGGTTAAATGTTTCATTTAAGTAAACTTAATGCTAAAGTTTTACTGATTTTTTTGTGCGTTGGTGTACAATTTTTTTGGTGCGTTGGTGCACAAATTTTTGGTGCGTTGGTGCACAATTTTTTGGTGAGTTGGTTCACAATTTTTGGTGCGTTGGTGCACAAATTTTTTGGTGCGTTGTTGCACAATTTTTGGTGCGTTGGTGCACAATATTTGTTGCGTTGGTGCACAATATTAGGTAATTGCAATTACAAATTTTGAGGTCAATCTTTGACAATTTTTGCTGGTGCAACTTAGGAAACCTTGGTTGGTTTTCCTATTTTTTTTGAAGAAAATAATTAGTAGGAAATCTAATTATGAATGTTCCCTTAAGAGTATGCATACTTTAATTCATTTTTCCTGTTGATGTTTCATATAGGTCTGATCAACCTGAAATGAACATCATTATTACCTTGTGTAGATATTTCTTCTATTTTTTTAGCAATTCATTCAATTTACTAGTGATTTTGATTTGACATACCGATTTTGACCTGTAAACCGATTTTGACTTGTAAACCGATTTTGATTTCTTTCCCTATATAGACATTCTACTGATTTTGACTTCCTTAAGGAACGTGTGGTACGCGAAGATACTATATATAAATCAATTACTATCACTAAGTAGCTACTAACTCATAAAAATTTGTTTACAAATTTTTACTCTTCGGAGAGGGGTATGTGTAGCATTTGAAATTGCTACTCGTTAATTTTGTTTTTTTATATATAGTAAATTTTTCATTTATTGGGCATTGTGCATTTGAAATTGCTACCAGCTAATTTTGTTTTTTTATATATAATAGTTTTTTTATTTATTGGGCATTGTACTTACAGAGAACATTCAGTTTTGATATCAAATTCCTGAATAAAACATTTATTTCACTATTTCAAAACAAACATATATATATAGTTGAATACTAGTAAATTTCACAAGTTTCAACACTAGGTAATACTCTTGCTTCTGACATTCTAAGAGCTGTTGAAAGTAATATATTCAAGCTGCAGGAACCTTATGATTTCTGGCTGGATTCCTGGATTTCTGAAATTTAAGATAGTGAAGTCAATAAAAACATCCATTCACATGTGAGCAGGCGACATACCGTTGTGTTCTCTGGTATGATGAATTCTAGGCTATTGAAGGTTTGTCACAGGATTTTGTTGTTTCTGAATGAGATCTCTAGGTATTTACTGGGTTTTTTCTTTATTTTTCAAAATATAATCTTAAAGGTTATATTTATTTACTTTCTAGACGTCGAGTCATTGTGGGCGTGTCACTGTTCTTCTTTCATAGAACTTCTGTCATCGGTCTCAAGTCGGTTAGCCGTTAATGTTTCGTGCCATAGTAGAAAAGAAAGAAGAAGAATGGTCTTTTAGATTACATTCTATGAAATTCATTCTGTCAATCAATAGCATTTATGGTTCTGACCAATGAGAGGCTAGGAATTCAAAACTGGCGCTGATTTCATACAGGATGTGCAGTTTTTTCTGACAACTGTTAGAAATAGGAGGATGGTTCTGTCCTCGTGGTCGTCGAGGAGTCCTTTTTCGGTGCGGCCATGATGAGGTGTGCTTGTCTCGTGTTTGGGATTCTTTTTCGGTATTGAACCGAAATTAACCCTTAGGGGGGAATTTACGAAGTGCCGTTTGGGCCGAGATCAAGTCGCACCCATCGTTAGTGGTTTTTTTTGGAGCCTTATATGGGGATTTGTGCCAAACACCGGTAAGCTGCCATGCGGTGGGAACACCGCCATTTTGTCCTGATGTCCTGTTAGTCCGTTTTAGTCCTGTTTGCTGTTATGGATATCTTCTAGTTTTACCTCCCTTCTCAGAAGGTAAGTTATGACTTTTGAACTAGCAATGATATCGATCAGGTTGAAAATATACCTACTTCATTTTGTTGGTTTTTTTATTTTGCACATGTCCTTTCATGAGATTATTTTTTTGTTAGGGTGTTAGGGTACAGCTTAGCTCTCACCATCAGACTCCTGGAAATCGAACGACGACTCTTGTGGCAACTCTTGACTTTGGTCAAGATTCCCACGAGGACCAACACCGAGTCGCTTTTAAATCCTGGCCAGAGTCGACAGACATCCACCGGATGAGATCTAGTAGTAGCCGATAGAGGCTAGAGACCTGCTGAGTTGCATCATCGACCCCTGGCTGACCTGGAAGGTTGAGCCTTTCTTCTGCCTTCTCTTCGTTTTGCTGTCTTCTTCCTGTCTTCGTTTTTGTGTCTTCAACTACATCAAGTGGACCTTGGATAGAGGCTACATATGTGGACCATTGGACTTTAATACCAGGTTTTTTTACACCTTCAGTGTTCTCTTACCTTTTTGAAATTTTTTATAACTATTTTATCATATTAGTGCTTATCATACCATCATTTTAAATAATTACTAATTATTGATATCGTATATTATACCACCGTGATAATTTTATAAACTATAATCTAAAGGACTTTTGTGAAGTTCTCACATAGTACTATGTGACAGCAGATTCAGTCACAGGTTTATTTCTTACCATTATACCCCATTCTGGTAACTTTGAGCGGTATAACACCAGGTATAAAAGTGTATGTATTTCGCTATAATACATTAGTTAATATTATTATATATGTTATTTAATTTATGTAATTATTATTTTATGGTTCCCTGGTCTACAACCTATTTTGCCTTGTCCACTTTGATATTCTAATTATATTCTTATATGTGATATGTTTTTTTATTCTCCTATTTGCCCAGCCTGAATGTCTAAGAAAATTTAATATTAAGTCATTTTAGGTATTTTGTTAAAGATAGATATTTGGTTTTCTCAATTATCCAAATATAGTAAAGCAATATCTAAATTGGGTGGCGCCCTTAATGAATTTGAATTTTCATTCTTAGAGCCGTAAATAATTCGAACTCACTTTATCTGTTCTCCGGCGAACAGCTGCCGTCAGCACATTGTGTTCTATTTTTTTATGTAATGAACATAATAAAGTAGGTCACAATGTTACAAAACATTTTACAAAAACCTGTGATTTTTATTCAACAGTTGAGTTTCTATTAACAACTGCAGAGATACTGGCATATGTCAATTTTCAACTCAAATTCATAGATCACGAACCGAATCAGAGGGGGTAATAAAATTATTTAACTTATTTTTAAAATTTAAATTTTTTTGAACTCCGTTTCATTAACAACTAAAATTCTATGCTTCTTAAAATAATTTTTTCTAACTCAGATATATATGTGCCTTCAAACAATTTTTTCAACCTTTCAAAATATAACTTAAGTTTAACTAGCTTAATATTACCTGTGGATCAATGCACTGATGATAATCCTGTAGATAGGATTGAAAACGCTTTATGCATAGAGAAATTAAATTTTACACGTTATACAACTGTTTTAACTTCTATGACTTTCATTTTAAAACCAGCCAGCCCAATAAACTTTTGATTTTCCGTATTGTCTGCTTTTTGTACATTTCCAGCCCCTTAGTCTAGTCCCATTTCTTAAATTTCCCTGTTAAGGAGTAGAAGCTCATGTACTGCTTTTGCCCCAGGTAGATCACTTCCTCGGTCTTGTAAATACCACAGGTAGTGCCTTCACCGAGCGGTGGCTTCACATTCGAAGATTATATGAGTGGCTGTTTCCTCTTCCTCATTACATAATCTGCATATAGGTTCTGTGTCAGACACGCATATATTGTACAGATGTTTCCTCAAAAACCAGTGTCTGGTAGAAAACCCTACAACTATTCTGAGTTTTTCACTACTTAGCGAGAGCAGCTTCCCTGCCTGCTTAGGTGAGGGTTCTTTCAGCATTAAATTGCTGTGCCTGATGCTGAGAGTGGACCCAGCCATTGATCGCTGCTTTAACGCTGGCACTTCTTCTTCTTAAGTACCATGTCCTTCTAGAACGTTGGTCACCAACAAGGCTATCCTTACTCTGTCGACGGCAAGTCTTTACAGAGAGATTAAATTGAGTTTATACCAGTCACGAAGATTCTTGAGCCATGATGCTTTTCTGCGGCCCGGCTTTCTTTTACCAAAAATTTTTCCCTGCATGATGTTCTGCAGTAATCGGTATTTTTCGCCTCTCATAACATGCCCGAAATATTGCAGTTTCCTTCTTTTGATAGTGGTAAGAATTTCGGTCGATTTATTCAGACGTTGGAGTATTACCAAGATGGATACTTTTTCCGTGTCCATGAAACTTTTAATACGTTTCCACATCTCAAAGGCTTCAAGTCGTCTTTCTTGGTACTTGTTTATGGTCCAGGCTTCCATACCGTACAGCAGGGTGGAGAAGACATAACATCTGAGAAGACGGATTCTTAGAGTTAACTTCAGATCTCTACAGCACAAGACCCTACTCATGTTTTTACATGCTGCTCGAGCCTGCTCAATCCTTGATTTCACTTCAGTTTGACTATTCACGATGTTAGTTATTATGCTGCCTAGATATTTTATTTGGTTTATTTGCTTCAATAGTTCACCCCCAACTGTTATGTTAGCTATATTAGGATCCTTGCTAATTATTAATACTTTGGTCTTTTTTGCATTTAATATGAGTCCGGCCATTGCGCATTTTTCGATGACTGCATCCAGTATCCGTTGTAAATCTTCCTGACTGGGCCTGGCCCTGGGTATCCCTATTATTTCTTCTGACCCAATAAACGGTGTTCCAGAGCACCGCCTAGCTAGTTTGTCCGCTTCTTCGTTACCAGAAATACCTTAATGCCCTGGCACCCACAACAAAGTGACTTTGTTATGGTTAGCCAAGGTTCGTGGGTTTCCGGCACATTCCCGGTCAATTTTTATTCTATTCTCCGTGATGCTAATGCTTTAAGTGCCGCTGGCTATCCGATCTAATGAGAATTGTCTTCTTTTTATTGATTTTCCGTAAATGAAAGAAAAACAAAAAACACGTCGAATTTTAAATCAAGGGGAGGTTTAAAAATGTTAATCTGCTGTTTCAAAGTGGCACCTCTTTAACATCCCCCATCCCTACTTTAAAATGCCAAATAGCAACCCCTACCTTATGATACAAGAAAAATGGAAATCAGCTGTATAAACAACAATTTATATTATTACAAACAACTCCTTAAATGTATTTACACTAACTGTTCAAAGTGTACTTCGTTATTTTGTAGGCAATAATATAACCTATTTTTAAAATTTTCTCGAAATACTTGCATAATTTCGCTAGTAATTCGTCTACATTCTTCAGTTATTCCAAGCTTTAGTTCTTCAATGTCTTCTGGAGGAGTTTTGTAAAATAATGCTTTTAAATAGCCTCCGTAGAAAAAAATCTTCATCAAGAATCCTTCTTTTACAGGGCTGCTACGGAATGGAATAAGCTTCCAAAATCAGTTTTTCCAGAGAACTATGACCTGCAACTTTTCAAAAAGCGTGTCCACAATCATTTCCTTTCTATAATCCCTTCCCCTTCTAATAGTCGCAGTGCGGGCCGTCCGCGGCCCACACGATAGGTCTACCCTTTTTGCGACTAGTTTCATAAAAAAAAAAAAAAATCGCTGGAAACCGAGTATTATCCAGTCGAAACACGTGAGGAATTTCGTCATCCCAGTACCAACAATTATGTTTTTTTTTTTAATGAAAATAGTCGCCAAAAGGGTAGACCTATCGTGTGGGCCGCGGACGGCCAGCACTGCGACTATTAGAAAGGGAGGGGATTTCATAAAGAAAATGATTGTGGACCCGCTTTTTAAAAAGTTGCAGGTCATAGTTCTCTGGAAAAACTGATTTTGGAAGCTTGTTCCATTCCGTAGCAGCCCTATAAAAGAAGGATGCTTGATGGAGATTGGTCCTTGTAGTGTCAATCTTGAGAGTTAATGGGTGAGACTGATCAGCGTGCCGAGTTCTTCGGCCGAATGTGGCCAACGGTGGTACAAGAGTTTTTATTTCTCTGGAGCATCTGCCATGGATATATCTGTAGAGCAATGACTGGTCTGCAACTCTTCTTTTATGTTTTAGAGGGTGAAGGGTATCTGTGAGAGTTGAGCTGTAATTCTTGTAACTTTTGGGTCATTGGCTTCGCTAAGCTGATAATGAATTGGTATTTTATAAAAAAAAAACTTATGCAATTTTTGTGTATGGAACCAACAGAAATATTTGTAAGCCGAGCTTATTTGTTAATTGACCAAGTGTGCAACGGAAAATATAAATCGAAGGTTCACTGGTGGTTAGGCTTCGCTAAAATTTTATTAGGTGAGAATAGAATGAAACCGTTCCATAAATTTGGTGGTATTGAGTAACGTTCCTTGAGATTTATAGATTGCTATTTGGAAAAATACGCTCGTTAACGAATGATAGATATATAAATATATATTTTAAATCTGGGTTAATCATATATTATAACGTCCGTGTATGGAACCTTTATTCCATTCGAACAAACTGAAATCGCTCTCGGTAGGCGCACGTCCAAATCGAACAGTGTAATTAAACGATTTTTTTACTGTCGAAAACCACCAGATACCATAAATTATCCGAATACGCCAATTAAAGAGAAGCTCTTTCAAGGCCGACGAATTTTTATAATGCTAAATGACGTGGTAAGGTGATTTAGCACGAACGAAAACATTTTGTGTACGGCCGGATGTTGGCGGAATTTTTGATCATTCTTGGACACTTCAAATTATCTCGACATAATTTTAAAATTGACTTAAGAAGAAATTGAACTTTCGACGTTTTACAAATATTTGTCATCCGGAGCGAGAACGCTTTAAAAATAGCTTTATTGATGTAAGAGATCGTATAAAAACGCACCAAAAGCTATTTTATTGCGACAACTTGGAAGAAAAATTTCTGTACAATTTACTGGGGTGCAATGATAGATCGCCTCCTCGTGGTGCACCCTGTAAGTGTTATTAAACGATTTTTTTACTGTCGAAAACCACCAGATACCATAAATTATCCGAATACGCCAATTAAAGAGAAGCTCTTTCAAGGCCGACGAATTTTTATAATGCTAAATGACGTGGTAAGGTGATTTAGCACGAACGAAAACATTTTGTGTACGGCCGGATGTTGGCGGAATTTTTGATCATTCTTGGACACTTCAAATTATCTCGACATAATTTTAAAATTGACGTAAGAAGAAATTGAACTTTCGACGTTTTACAAATATTTGTCATCCGGAGCGAGAACGCTTTAAAAATAGCTTTATTGATGTAAGAGATCGTATAAAAACGCACCAAAAGCTATTTTATTGCGACAACTTGGAAGAAAAATTTCTGTACAATTTACTGGGGTGCAATGATAGATCGCCTCCTCGTGGTGCACCCTGGGTAACGCCAAAGATCTATCACTACTGGATGCCAAACTAGCTATCACGCTCTCTTGGCTAGCAATACGATACAGGATTTTAGGACACGGAAAATACAGATAATATGGAGAATTGCAACGGTGCTTCTCAGCACCAACTTATGCCAATTAAATATAGACGGAATTAGCAGATCGAAAATAAATGTCTTTTCTCTAGAAAAGCCGATCTCACTGTGCCTAACATAACTTTGTCAGGAGTAAACATACCACTGAAGTCATCCATATCAATGCTTGGTATTACTATCAGCAATAATCTTTCCTGAGAAAATCACGTGAGGTCCATTGCCAAAAGTGCATCCCAAAAACTTGGTTTTTTGTTTCGTGCCAAGAGCTATTTCACCTCCAGTCAGCTGCTTATGATCTATAAGGCACAGATCCGACCTGTACTGGAGTACTGTTCCCATATTTGGAGTGCAGCACCTAAACATATCCTGAAGCTACTGGATTCTGTCCAAAAAAGGGCAATTCGTCTCGTCGGTGATGCCTCGCTTACAAACTCGCTCACTTGTCTGGAACACCGTAGAAAAGTTGGCGATTTGTCTCTATTTTATAGATATTTTCATGGGCGATGCTCTTCTGAAATATCAACAATCGTTCCTCCTTTGGCAGTCTCTTCGAGATTAACCCGTCAAGTTCAGTCTTCACACCCCTTCGTGGTCACTTTGGAGACCTGCAGAACATCACTTTCCAAAGACTCATTCATCCAACGAATTGCAAGGCTTTGGAACTCATTGCCTAGGGAGGTGTTCCACGAGACATACAACCTCCAGAAATTTAAGAAGAACACCAACTCCTACCTTCTTTTCCTTGGTTCCCACGATGTTCTCTGAACATTACAGGATATCCCTTTTCGTGGGAACCAGAACATATAAAAAATGACCGAAAATAGGATAGACGTCATAGTATTGGAAGAGCTACCTATTAACTACAGAAATGGACTTCCATGTAGTATTTACTTCACTATTCTATATATAATAATTAAAATTTTATATTTTGCAAAAAAATATTATTTTCATTTTGGTTTTCCATCATGGTTTTACAAAATTACATATTTGGCACAACAAGATGGTTGGTTTAACCTTCATTGCGTTGGATTGGTAATGTTTTTTTTTTAGTTCAAATTTTTTTTCAGAAGAGTTAATGTTATGTTTTTAGTTAACCATACTATCATCATCAGTGGATAACCGATTTGCGCATTTAGATGTGTGGTAAATAAGTTTATACATAATGTTGTTAAAACAGTGAAACTGGGACGTCTAGCAATATGAATTTATTAAATGAAACTGGTACAAAACTACGATTTAACGATTCTGTGGGATGTAAGATCGTTTTGAAATTTTGCAAATTCACGTGCTATTTTAAAATAAGCGACAGATTTTCGGCTTATAATTCGTTTATTATGTTATTATTTTATTCAAGCAATATTTTTCCCCTCTTACGTACGGCTTTTAAACTCCACTCTTAACTGTAAGTACTTCTGTCATGCTGAATCGTAGGCACAGCCAGTTGCAAGCGTATAATGAGAGTTAAGTAAATTCTAATAATAAATTCAAATTAGAGCATGATAATTGAACTTACTTTGATATAGAGAATGCCAGCTTTAAACAAACTGTTCTTGTAATATACACTGCTGGCCAAAAGAATCGGGACACTAGCATTTTCTATTTTTATTTTATTTTGTAGGTGCTGAGTACGTTAAATGGGGCAGTAGTAAACAATATTAATAAAAATCGTTTATTACAATAATAAAAAGGTAATAATAGGAAGAATAATAAGTAATGGAAGTAAAGAAAAAGAAATAAACAAATAAAAAAAGTACTGTAATGACATAGAGTTGCCAGTTCGTTATGTTTCAAGCCAATGTTAGTATCTGGTTGAACCCCCTCTACACCTGCGAGTGGATTTAATACGCATAGGCATGCTTTCAATAAGGTGCTAAATCTTGTTCAGTTCAACGCCCAAAAAACACAAAGTGCCACGTTTTCCAAGAAAGTGAATTCCTCAAATCATCCCATCACAATGTCCGAAAATACCCTTGAACCAAGTCCCTCCATCTTGATTTTGGGAGTCACGGTGTCCAATAATATGTCTTGGCATGACCATGTTGCTAACATCGCAAAGTCGGCAAGCCAGAGGCTAGGTTTTCTGTGGAGAGCCAGAAAGTTTTTTACTCCTGATCAACTGTTGACGACGTACAAGGCTCAAATCCGAACTCTACTGGAGTATTGCTCGCACATTTGGGGTTCAGCACCAAGGCATTCTCTTCGTCTTCTAGATTCCATTCAGAAAAGAGCCATTCGCTCGATAAACAGCTCAACTCTCACAGATACCCTTCACCCTCTAGAACATAGAAGAAGAGTTGCAGACCAGTCATTGCTCTACATATATTTCCATGGCAGATGCTCCAGAGAAATAAAAACTCTTGTACCACCATTGGCCATATTTGGCCGAAGAACTCGGCACGCTGATCAGTCTCACCCATTTACTCTCAAGATTGACACTACAAGGACCAATCTTCATCAAGAATCCTTTTTTTACAGGGCTGCTACGAAATGGAATTAGCTTCCAAAATCAGCTTTTCCAGAGAACTATGACCTACAACTTTTTAAAAAGCGTGTCCACAATCATTTCCTTTCTATAATCCCTTCCCCTTCTAATAGTCGCAGTGCGGGCCGTCCGCGGCCCACACGATAGGTCTACCCTTTTTGCGACTATTTTTATAAAAAAAAAAATCTGTTGTTGCGGTATCTGTTTCTATTTTTTATTTAACGCTATTCGCAGCTCTTGGATCGTTTCTGGCAATGGTTGCCTTTTTCTAATCTTTTGTCCTAAAATATCCCATGGATATTACAATGGATTCATGTCAGGAATACAAGCATGCCACTCCAAAAGAAAAATTCCGACAATATTTAGGTAATCCTTGACAATTCATGCAGTATGTGGACGTGCATTATCCTGCATAAATAAGAAATTGTCCCCAACAAAAGGGGCGTACGGGACAACATGTTCCTCCAAACACTGTCGTATGTACCTGTCTGCTGTTAAGGTTCCATGTTCGATGAAAATGAACTCGATGCGACCGTTAAAAGAAATACCAACCCGCCGCCACCAAACGGCGTTCTGAGTTTAACCCATTAACGCCCAGTGATACCGCTTAGTATCGCTAACTTGGGGCTTTCTAAGACGTCCAACATATAACTTACTGTAAGTGGTGGGACAAGAATCTCATCCGCCGGCTTCGGTTCCCGGTTCCTGTTTTTTTGATTTGCGTCTTACGTAGAAAGGATGGATGAAGGAAGATTGACGAAACAAATTTATAAGGCGAGTGTGAAAGGGCAAATCGGTAGAGGTCGACCTCGGCGAACATATCTCGATCAGATCAACATTGTTTTAAAGAAAGGCCAGGTCAAGAGTACCAACAACCGAAGAGCATGTATGAGAGCACTGATGAAAGTAGAGGAAGCAAAAGATGTGTGTACGAACCGTAGCAAGTGGAAGGAAGTGGTCTCTGTCTACCCCTATGGGAAAAAAGCGTGACTTTATGTATGTATGTAAGTAAATAAAAAAAGAATGGAAATAAATCTCGAGTAAGTGTTTGTCTAAAATACCATATACTATTACCGGTAACTTTGGAAAAACCCTCTTTTTAAAAGTTTGTTTTCCGTCTGACAGCGTTATAAGTGATTTTCTTGTGAATACAAATTGTATAAAAAAGATCTCTTCATAAAATTTAATTTTATTTTGTTAAGATTCCGTTGGAATTAAAATAATAATAGATTGATTGAATAGGGTGAAATAATTCTTCTTGGCATTAGCTTGCAGATGTTCCTTTAAGACGTTGACGTTTTGTCAATTCATCTGTCATTTATATGCAGTCACGTTCTGTAATTTAATAAAAATCTTTGCATTTCACAGTTTTTGAAAATTCTTGTACCTATATTTAGAGAAGAAATGTCATTAGAAAATTAACCACAAACTGGGGGCAAAGATAAATAAACAGAAACTGAACAATACTTGTTAGGTATCAGATTCAATAATACAAATAGACTCAGGCAGGAACAGGTTGATTCCATCAATAGAGATCTTAAAGCAATCGTCGAGTGGGGAACCAACATTTTTGTTCAGTTCAATGTCCACAAAACACAAAGCGCCACGTTTTCCAAAAAATTGAAATCCCCAAATTATTCCATTACAATGTCCGGAAATACCCTTGAATTAAGTCCCTCCATCTCGATTTTGGGAGTTACGGTGTCTAATAATATGTCTTGGCATGAGCATGTTGCTAACATCGCAAAGTCAGCAAGCCAGAGGCTAGGTTTTTTGTGTAAAGCTAAAAAGTTTTTTACTCCTGATCAACTGTTGACGACGTACAAGGCTCAAATCCGACCTCTACTGGAGTATTGCTCGCGCATTTGGGGTTCAGCACCAAGGCATTCTCTTCGTGTTCTAGATTCCATTCCATTGGGTTGATAAACAGCTCAACTTTCACAGATACCCTTCACCCACTAGAACATAGAAGAAGATTTGCAGACCAGACATTACTCTTTAGATATTTTCATGGCAGATGTACCAGAGAAATAAAATCTCTTGTACCACCACTGGCCACGTTCGGCCAAAAAACTCGGCACGCTGATCAGTCTCACCCATTTACTCTCAAGATTGACACTACAAGGACCAATCTTCATCAAGAATCTTTCTTTTACAGAGCTGCTACGGAATGGAACATGCTTCCAAAATCAGTTTTTCCAGAGAACTATGACCTACAACTTTTCGAATAGCGGGTCCACAATCATCTCCTTTCTATAAACCCTCCCCCTTTTAATAGTCGCAGTTCGGGTAGTCCACACCCCCACACGATAGGTCTATCCTTTTTGCGACTATTTTTAGTAAAAAAAAAAAATTAAAGTTTCTTTAAGTGTATCCCAAGGATCTAACATAGGACAGCCGTTATTTAGATCTGGGATCAAATGGTCGTTTGGCGACGTAAACGCATAATTTGAATCGTTTTTTTTCTGAAACACATTAGATAATATAATCCGCTTGTTTACGATAGACATTTATTTTACAGCTGACCTGCATTTTAGCTCTCTCATTGCCATTCTGTGCGAGATATAAATTTCTCAATTTAGTTAATATCGGGAGAAATAATGTCTTAAAAACCATTATAATTATGGTGATTAAAGCAGAAAATTGTAAAACGATAAACCGGTCACCTCCTTAAGTGACAAGGTTCGGTTTAATATTAATAAATAATAAAAAATCTATACAAATAACAAAGACCCAAAAATGATATTTATCGCTTTCATAAATTCACACTGAAAAAATTTTTCTCGGGGTTTTTAAATTATATTCGGCTGAAGAACTCGGCACGCTGATCAGTCTCACCCATTTACTCTCAAGATTGACACTACAAGGACCAATCTCCATCAAGAATCCTTCTTTTACAGGGCTGCTACGGAATGGAATAAGCTTCCAAAATCAGTTTTTCCAGAGAACTATGACCTGCAACTTTTTAAAAAGCGTGTCCACAATCATCTCCTTTCTATAATCCCTTCCCCTTCTAATAGTCGCAGTGCGGGCCGTCCGCGCCCCACACGATAGGTCTACCCTTTTTGCGACTATTTTCATAAAAAAAAACACCTAGTCTCCATTGTTCTCGATCATTTCAAAGGTCTTCTTCCAAGCCTCTATCTCTTATTTCCTCATCTATACCCTCTCTTCAGCTTCTCCTAAGTCTTCCTCTCCGTCTTCCTCCTGCTGGAGTCCACGTCATTATCTGTTTTGGCAGTCGCTCGTACGTCATTCTCTGGACATGGCCGTACCATTTCAGTTGTTTCGTCTTTGTCATCTACAATACTGTGCCGACCTCCCATAATCTCCCGTATTCGGTCATTACGGATTCTTTCAAGCTTCGACCTGCCTGCCGAACGCCTCTAAAAATCCATTTCCGTCGCTTCCAAGGTTTTCTTTGTTTTTTCTTTGAGTGGCCATAACTCGCTGCCGTAAGTAACGATGCTTTCGACAATGGTGTTGTATATACGATGTTTGTTATTTTTTGGTCCCAAAGGATACTGTTTAACATCAACACAGCTTTCCTTTCCTGTATATTCCTATCTTGGCATCGTCCAAAGTTCCTTCGTTTGTAATATTTACGCCTAGATATTTGTACTTTTGGCTTTTTTTTAATTTTTGGCCATTTTCCAAAATAAGGTCTTGCTGGTTTCCTCCCGAACTCAGGTATTCTGTTTTTGCAATTTTTTTATTATTAATATTTGAGCTATTAATTAATTTATACATAGAAGAGTTGCAGACCAGTCATTACTCTACAATGTTTCCATGGCAGATGCTCCAGAGAAATAAAAACTCTTGTACCACCATCGGCCACATTCGGCCGAAGAACTCGGCACGCTGATCAGTCTCACACATTTACTCTCAAGTTTGACACTACAAGGACCAATCTTCATCAAGAATCCTTCTTTTACAGTGCTGCTACGGAATGGAATAAGCTTCCAAAATCAGTTTTTCCAGAAAACAATGACCTGCACCTTTTAAAAAAGCGGCTCCACAAACATCCCCTTTTTATAATCCCTCCCTCTTTTAATAGTCGCAGTGGGGGGCCGTCCGCGGCCCACATGATAGGTCTACCCTTTTTGCGACTATTTTTAGTAAAAAAAAAATGTAGTATTAAATTAATTTCGGTAGAATAAAGATATCAAGTTCGTAAAGTTTCGCGAAAACGGTTGGTCTTGAAATATTCGATTAAATTATTTTTAGCAAGAATGCATATGTCGAAATTAATCTGTCGCCATATTATTAAAAATCCCACAGCGCAAATATTTAGAGTACCTAATTTAAATATCGCTTTGATGAAATATAAATTTTCGCTCGCTTACGTTAGCGTCGATACGAAGACAGCATTATAGGTAAATTACAAAAACAATGGAGAAAAAAAACCTGTTTTTGGTCCAAACACTCGGATTGCTTTTCAAAATATTCAATTCTCGAAACGTTTCTTATTTTCACTCCGAAGGTGGTATCACTAAAGTAGGTTTTTTATGAGTTTCTACACATTTTTTATGTAAAAAGCACCGCACTTTCCGTTTCACATTTATGAACACAAAAAACCTTTTCTTTTACCTCTTCTATGGACGCCTGGCAGTTGTGAAACATCCAGATTATTTTGCAAAGAAAATATGCAAAAAACTTAACACTACTGCTGAATATCACTTTATAAAAATTTTTCTTTATACACTTATTTAATAAATTTGTTACAAAACGTAAATAATAACCTCTTAAAATAAAAAAAAAACGCATTGTTTGAACAGCTATTACTTGTCATCAGTAATTTCAAGTATTATTATTAAAATCTCCTTGCGCGCCGGCGCCGACCCACGAGGAATCAATGGGCGTGGTAAGGTGCAGAAAATGCTCTGAGGTGTGGGCAGCTTCACCGTCGGAACCTCTATTGCCTGCCGACTTCCTTGCTTTTGGACTGCGTCGTTTTACTGCGCAGCTGCTGGATCCTTCGATAACTCAGTAAAACGCTGGTTCAATCTTTTATTTACCTCTAACGGGTTTACTGCCTTTTATCGCCGTGAATTGGTGTTTTCACAGTAAATGAAACAAAACACTTGTCATCGATAATATTGTTACGAGCCCGTCCCTGTTGACCCTTTTCTGTCGCAACAATGCGTCGGCTACAACTGGGGGGGCTATCGCCTTCGAGAATAAGGTCGAAGTATGATTTACAGGTATAAAAAAAGACGGCGGTTGTGATGGAAGGATAGTATCGGTCTTAAAACTGTTTATGAATTAATAAATGTAAATATTTATATAGAGTTGTAAAAGTTAAGTGAATATTTAAGTGGTTAATACAAGTAGAATTTATTGTATTAAAATAAACATTGTTTTGTTACTGGATCGAGAGTTTTAATCGCCGAACCCAAGATAGAACTAAAATTCGTAAAAATATATTGTTAATTTTAATACATGGAGCTTACAGTTTAAAGCCTACTGTATCTTCGGAATAATTTCAGTGGTTGATAGCTTTTATTTGATTATAGTGATGTGCCTATGGGTCTAGTCAAGGTCTAAACAATCATGGAGAAATGTGGTAGACGCATTCTACCATCGATCAGGGTACTGTCAACTTACAAATGGAGCACATTTTGAACACTAAATTAAGTAATCATTAAGTTAAAAATGTTGTTATCTTTTAATTGTTACGTTTTAATGTAGTTCAACATTGTTTGTATTAAAAAATTATTAATACAACTAGGCATTGCGACAGTTCTGTTTTATTTATTTAAGACCTTTTAGACTACATAAAATCATGAGTGACACATGTGGCTAAACTCGTATTGAAGAGGAGATTCCAATAATGACTGAATATACAGGGTAATGTATTTAAAAAACCAAAGTGACTAATAATATCGGAGAAACGGCAAATCTGACAACATTTAAAATGTCAAATCTGGAATCTCCGTATCTCAAATAGGCTTATCCAAAATTTTGTACAATTCGGACTAGCAATTTACGATATAATTGTCCGTTTCCAGACTGTATAATGCTCTATTTTACCGCAGCAATATAACATTGGTTAGATTTTAATTGTCAGTCAAAACTTTACTGTTATACCTCGTAGTTAGATATGCATCTTACTTCTTTAACCAACAGCGTCAAAAGAATTTTCAGCAATAACATTGTATGCAATATAATTAGGCACTAAAGGTACCGCCCGTTAAAAAGTTTCCTTTTTTGTAACCGCCACCATTAAAATATCCCGAGGGAAGTCAAGTTTTCGCGAGCATTACCATACACTTAATTCCACGGCAGAAAGGGCATGCAAATACGCCGAAATTACTGTATTTTTAAATCAATTATTCGACTTTTTGACGAATGCCGAGTATGTAATCAAACCGGCATCCAGTGACGTGCGCCATTTCATTTTCATTCAAACAGACAGAACAATTTATGCTAAAATCATTTAAACATTGACACTACAAGGACCAATCTCCATCGCAGTGCGGGCCGTCCGCGGCCCACACGATAAGTGCGACTATTTTCAGTAAAAAAAAAAGTTCGATAAAACGTATTGGGTGTTCAGGAAAATCAAGATGGATGTGTTTAAAGTGCAACGTGCATCTAAATCTTGATTTATGTACATATTTTGGATGAGTTGTTATCGTTTTGTATGAAGGCATTCTCTTCGTCTTCTATATTCCATTCAGAAAAAAGCCATTCGCATGATAAACAGCTCAACTCACAGAGATACCCTTCACCCTCTAGAACATAGAAGAAGAGTTGCAGACCAGTCATTGCTCTACAGATATTTCCATGGCAGATGCTCCAGAGAAATAAAAACTCTTGTACCACCATTGGCCACATTCGGCCGAAGAACTCGGCACGCTGATCAGTCTCACACATTTACTCTCAAGATTGACACTACAAGGACCAATCTTCATCAAGAATCCTTCTTTTACAGGGCTGCTACGGAATAGAATAAGCTTCCAAAATCAGTTTTTCCAGAGAACTATGACCTGCAACTTTTTAAAAAGCGTGTCCACAATCATTTCCTTTCTATAATCCCTTCCCCTTCTAATAGTCGCAGTGCGGGCCGTCCGCGGCCCACACGATAGGTCTACCCTTCTTGCGACTATTTTCTTAAAAAAAAAAAAATCACTTATCTTTTTTAAATAAATCTTCTCTTCAGTAATTTTGTCTACGATTGTAGAAATTTTTTTTCTTTATGTACATATATTTTGAATAAAAAATTAATGACAAAGGGTTAAAGTTATTTATTTCATTTACTTTCACCATTTCTGCACTGAACGACCCAAATTAGGTATATCATCAGGTGTTGAAAAACCTTCGTTAATATTTACGGTATTGACGAAAATTGGCTTCCGGGATACGGTAGATTTCTGGTTATGATACTGACGTTATTTTACGTGTCTGTAAGACCAGTATTACTACTGTTTTGGCCGTAATATGTCTGCAAATAACGGTCACGCGTGTTATAGACCCAAAAAAAAAAACAATAAAGAAGTGCTATAAATAAACCAACTTTTATTAGTACAATGTATCGGTTTATTAAACGATAATTGGTTACATGTGTTTAAAGAAGTGATAATTGGACGCGTTTGATTCTTTAATGGCGTTGTCACAAAACACACAAACTCGTTAAATGAACAATTTTTATTAATTAGGTAGGTTAGATTAGGTATCATGTGAGTGGGGCATGTTCGCCCCTCCACCGCGACCCTTAGTAGGTCTATTGTGGCTCACCCCCAGAGGCTACAGTTCACCGCACAATCCAGCCCTTCTTACAAAGTTCATGGTTGTAAAGGGTGAGATTTTTTTAAAATCGGTAGGGTCTAGGTTAGTGTAACCAAAAATGTTGAACCTTATTCTTCCCAGGCCGGGGCGTGAACACAGTATATGTTCAGCAGTTTTATCTTCAACGCAGCAAAACCGACAGTCCGTTTGTTGGTTCAGACCTATCTTTCTGGGGTGGTATCTTAGACGACAGTGTTCTGTAAGCACTCCCGCTAGAATACGCAGGTCATTTCTGCTCCATTCTAGGATCTGCTTGGTTGTGTTTCTCGAGGGTTTAGGTAAAACGACTTCGAGTGAGTCAACCCTGGTATATCGGACCAGTACGTGAGTATTTTCCTCTCCGCCCAGTCCGAAATAAATGTTTTGGCGGCACTTGTGGTGACTCCAAAAACCGGTTCTGGTCCAGTGAACGCAGATTCGGCCCCCTGTTTTGCAAGGGTGTCGGCTTTTTCGTTTAACTCCACCCCCTGGTGCCCAGGTACCCACAGTAGGGTTACCATGTTGGTCGCACCAAGGTACTCTAGGGATTCGATGCAATTCCATACAAGTTTAGAATTTATCTTGCTGGAGCTCAGTGCTTTTAAAGCAGGTAAATTAGGTAAATTATATGTATAACGAATCTTTAAAATTGTGTTTATGCGCTTTATTAAAAAATATATTCATAACGGACGCTCTTCATATAATAGACACAAAATTAAAAAAGCACATGAATACAAAGCAGAGACAGAATTGTTATTTATCGACTCGCAGCAAGCTTTTGATTCGGTTAACAGGGGTCAGCTTATGTCTGCATTGAAGGAACTAGGAGTAGCAGCTTAATTAAATAGGTAATGAAAGTAATAAAAGAAACGAAAGTCAACATCAAAACGCAGAAAATAGAAACGAATGAATTTAGTATAAATAAAGGTATTAAACAAGGTGACTATAGTTCCCACTCAGTACAAGGTACGAAAGTACTGGTAAAATGGGGTAAAATGACATAAAATACGCAAGATACAATGGGCCAACAGGCCTAAGTGTCACCGTAGGCAATAGCCTGACGGGCCTACTTAGGGGTGGAGTTTTTAGTAATACAGTCAGTGGATTCTCACAGATTTCAGGCTTATAACCCCTCCATTAAGGATTTTCTCCACTACGGAAGAAAAAAAAGCTATACAGCAGTGGAGATAAGTCACAAGGAATGGAAGATGACCAATATAGAAACAGAACAAATAGATGATTATTACAAGTACTAAAAGGCGAAGACTTAGTAAATACAATTAAAGAGCTTACGACAAGTATGGAAAGTTAGTCCTGAAAATACGATAAATAATACAATGAACTGGGTCCCAACCATAAAGAGAAAACGGAGCAAATCAAGAAGCAAAGAGAATTTAAGAATAATGTGGATAGTAAATGCCGAAGAAAAGATAAAATATGCAAGGGAATCGGAAAATTACAATATAGGGACTGATCGGCCCTTAAAATATGATCTAGAAAGCTTCTATGAAGCGGCGCAACCCCACTTGTGATGTTAAGATGTACATACAGTGTGTCTACGTAATTTGGCTTCAGATGAAAAACTTTTTTATTATTACATATTTTGAAAGGCTTTCGCTGCCATCGTTTATTGGTGAATGGTTTTTCGGGTATTTTGGCTGTCGAAGGTCTGAGTTTATACTCGACGTTTCGCCATCTCTAGTGGATGGCATCTTCTGGAGATATAATTGTCGGCTTTTTTAAGGCTGACAATCTATGACATTTGTATGTCACGATCGCAGGTTGTATACGTTTTTGATGGCTGATCAGAAATTGGTCACGTTCCGGAGATTCATTCTTCTTATTTTTGTAAGGAAGCAGCCTTGTATTTTAAAGTACAGGTACCCATTTTCTACCAGCATTCACTACCATACATAAGTGTAGGAACCAACACTCCTCTATGCACGGCCAGACGTGCCTTTTTTGACACTTTTTGGCTGTTCTAAGCTATGCAGTGCCCCATTCATTTGTTTTCCTGCCAACACGCTTCGCCTAATGCCCCTTTCCATCTCTCGTAAACTTTGAACCCACGTATACAAACTTATTTACCTGTTCCACTTTTTCTCTCTTAAACAGAACCTTACAGTTCGTCATGCTTTCATTTCTTTCAAAAACCATTACTTTCGTTTTGTTTACATTTATTTTTACTCCTTTTGATTTTCAGGCTATCATGCATAACTTTAACCATCGCTTGCAACTCTTCTTCAGAGGAAGCTAATATGACTTGATCATCGGCGTTAAGAAGGCATTTGACGATTAAATCATTCATTTTCAATTCATACGCACTCTCTTTCAAATCTTTTAAACAATCGTCTATGTATAAGTTAAACAGCCATGGCGAAGCCACACATCCCTGTCTCACACCCTTTGCGATGTTAAACCAGTCCGTATAAGCTCCGTTTATCGTGACACAAGTAGTGATTTCAGTGCTTGTATTAAACTACCGCTCACCCCATACATAGACAATGTCGACCACAATTCACACCTAAAGGGCGTGTAAATATTTTTTTCTAGGTAGCTCTCTAAAAAATTTTAACGATTGTCCAAGATCACTCCGTTTCTTTATATACAATTTTTTTTATTACATCCAGTTTTTTTTCATATGTTTCTAAACTTTTTTTGTAATATTGTTGTCGGTAGCTTCTTATTTTCCTCATCATATTAAATTTTAACCTTTTATTTAGGTTAGAAAATCAAAAACGAAATTAATTGTCTTTATCAATTGTCATTCAGTAGTTCGCGGTAAATTAATTCCGAACTGATTAACTAACTGGACATGCTCTTTTAAGCTTTTTTAGTTCGGAATCGATTCTTGAAGTGGCCCGCGAACAAAGCAATTAAGATACAACCCTCGGTTAAAGTAAACACATGTGCACTATGGAAGTGCAAGTTTTTGTAGCAAGTGCGAGTGCTTGTACCAAGTGCAAATGGTTCTAGCAATTGCAGTAGTTGGTGTTTTATTTGAAAACAGTTTTTAATAGTACTTTCTCGAAAAAAGTCGTTAATGTTTCACTCTCGATGGTAAGTTTTTTTATAACTTATAAATAAAATACACACTTTTAGTCTCAATATAAAATACGCTAGTCTGTAAAAATTAAGTATAGTATCCACGTAATTTAGATCAGTTGACTCTTGTAACTGTTAAATAAAAATATCTTTCTCTCGCATACCCAAAAGTGCTCTTTTTGGACTCAAAATAATAACTGACGACTTTTTCTGGTTTTCGTTGTTACGTTTTTGTTTTTGTTGAATTGAAAAAAGTTATAAAAATAAGTTGTTTTATTGGAACTGTGATCGTCAAGAATAATTCTAAACCAAAACGAGTTTAAGTAGATTAAAAATTAAAAAAATAATTTAATGATCTACAGGACGACAAAATAATTATATACCCAATATTTCATGACCTTAACGATGACACAAGTAAAAAAAACAATAACTTCCACCGCCTCCTTGTGTAAAATCAACCAAAATATTATAATAACCATATACAATCATTAAAATGCAATGGATTCAAATTATTATGTCGAACATCAATCGAGAACAAATTGACGGAAAGTCGTTTACAAGCCGGTGATTGGTTTTTCATCGGCCAATATGAAACATTTATCCACTGTTGCACGTACCACGTACATCCCATCTCTCTCTCGCTTGCTCTGTATACGCGTATTCATCTGGCTGCCTGTCGTGACAATTTGCTCAAGCCCTGGCCTCGTTATTTTAAATCGAAACGTTTATTGAATTTTAAAAATTATATCTTTTAAGAGTAGGTATCATTAAAATAAAGCAAAGCCAAGGGCGTCGATTGGGAACATCCACCTGCGGTTTTTGTAGTGCGCATTTTTTTAACAAAATATTGATATGAGATATATTAAGCTGGCTCAGCAAATGCAGCAATAATTTTATTATGGTAATTATAATCCGTAAGCAAAAACGTAAAAAAATCGACTCCAAAGACTTATATGGTTTTCTAATGAATGCCACTGTTAATAATAATAATAATAATAATAATTGTCTTTATTATTTTCAAAATATAAATGTTTACAATAGAATAAATGTAAAAACAGATTCATTAATTGAAAATAAAAGGCGAAGTTCAGCTTTTATGAGGCATTAAGCACCATAAAAGTTGCTCTCCCACTTAACCTTAAGGAGTGTACATGCTTAAATAAAGAAAGAAAATTTAAAAAAATAAAAATTCAAAAGTTGGTATCCAGACCAAGTTTAGGAGTTATAGCTTGAGACATTTTTAATTTTTAAAATAAAATAATCAACAGAGCGTTCGGGTTTGAGTAGTGAAAAGATATTTACCAACAGATACTTTAGACTTACTAATTTTATAACTTTTAAGATCTGTAGGAAGTCCGTTATAGACACGGCTAATTTGATATCTGAAAGAGGATCTAAAAAGTTCTAACCTAAAGAATGGGACTGTAATTAAACCTCTATTTCTAATGTTAAGATAGTGAATATCTTGCCACGTTTTTTTTTCGTTCTCTATAGAGTACTCTGCCAGCGGTCTCTCTACTGGCAAATTATGCCCGAGCTCAGCCGTAGAGCGTAGAAGAAAAAAAATATAAAAGTGAGTCGCGCCACCGACTTGGACGGTTCAAGCCGGAAACCCCTAGGTTTTATAGGCACTAGCAGAGCCACACGATAAACAACTAAGATTATGGTGAACCAAATAAATAAAATTATAGCTAAAATATATTGGATACTTTATTCACACAATAAATCAAAGTACACAGCTCAATAGCAACATTATAACAA
This sequence comes from Agelastica alni, assembly GCA_950111635.1. NCBI lineage: Eukaryota > Metazoa > Arthropoda > Insecta > Coleoptera > Chrysomelidae > Agelastica > Agelastica alni. The sequence continues at coordinate 8,243,759 of OX467712.1, read as the reverse complement.
ATATAGTTAAAATTAACAGCTATGGTAAATTTTCTTGCTTTGGGTATACGAATTCACTACTCCTGGCCGGTTTGATTATGGGACGGCACCTGCTAATTAACAATGGCTTCCCTCAAATAAATCCCGCATGCGGCTATTTTAACTCGACACCAAAATCCAAAATATCAACAACGAAGGTAAGATAGAATGGTCAAGTTAAAAATTAAGTGGTTTTTCTTCAAAATCCAATTAAGATGGCCCAAATACAGCCAGATATGAAAGAAATCCCGTAGAGGTTCTGCACACGTGCTAATATCACACCGTCCCAAAAACTCTCACCAACACACGACTCCCAAGATTGCCACCCAACGACTGACACTCCTTCCCAAGCCGGATATCAAGAAATGACACGGAATTGACGTAAACCAAGAATCGCACTCGTCCGTGTGGGTAGCCAGCCCCATCCACACAGAAATGCAAACCAAACAATCGAATCCTATCCCTACAAGGTATGCAACACTATTTACAACGAATGATATATTTAAGTTACAACAAAATACGGTACCTGAGGAATACGAAACTATCAGAGACACAATTAATAATGGAACTGTAGAAGGGAAAAAATAGGCACGTGACAATCTGTCCTATATTTTATTTTTCGATGTAAGTAAGACGGCTTTCTTGTAAGCACTATTTTATGATAGAGACACTCCGAATGTAATATCCTTTTATTATTCATGTTTAACCACCCAATTTCTTTAAGTTTATTTGAGACGCTACGGCGTCTTCGAATACCAAATATCACAGTTCTACATTTTCTGAATTTTCTTTTTATATTCAACAGTTAAACATGGACCATATAGAGCGTCAGCATAATTAAACGCCGATAAAATCAAAGTCTCACATAGTGTTTTTTTACGCCAAATGGCAAAAAATGTCTGATGCCAAAAACTGTTTTCAAAGACATGTATGCTTTTTGAAGTAGGTACCGCGTTAATATGCTTCTCAAACCTCAAATCAGTGTCCAGGATCACACCTAAATTTTTAGCTTCCGAGACCGTAGCTAGTTTTTCATTATTTATCTCAACATCAATTTCACTGGAAATCTTTTGACGATTTAGTTTGGAGCCAAATAGGGGAGTTTTTGATTTAGTGAGATTGATTAAAAGGCAACGATTTTTAGCAGCTTCTACAAATGCATTAAGGTCAGCATTAAACGTATTACAAGCATGTTAAATTGCCTGCGGAAAAAAGCAATAGTAGAGTTGGGTGTCATCTGCGTATAAATGTGAAAGCCAGAAAGTTTTTTACTCCTGATCAACTGTTGACGACGTACAAGGCTCAAGTCCGACCTCTACTGGAGTATTGCTCGCACATTTGGGGTTCAGCACCAACGCATTCTCTTCGTCTTCTAGATTCCATTCAAAAAAGAGCCATTCGCTTGATAAACAGCTTAACTCTCACAGATACCCTTCACCCTCTAGAGCATAGAAGAAGAGTTGCAGACCTGTCATTGCTCTACAGATATTTCCATGGCAGATGCTCCAGACAAATAAAAATTCTTGTACCACCATTGGCCACATTCGGCCGAAGAACTCGGCACGCTGATCAGTCTCACCCATTTACTCTCAAGATTAACACTACAAGGACCAATCTTCATCAAGAATCCTTCTTTTACAGGGCTGCTACGAAATGGAATTAGCTTCCAAAATCAGCTTTTCCATAGAACTATGACCTACAACTTTTTAAAAAGCGTGTCTACAATCATTTCCTTTCTATAATCCCTTCCCCTTCTAATAGTCGCAGTGCGGGCCGTCCGCGGCCCACACGATAGGTCTACCCTTTTTGCGACTATTTTCATAAAAAAAAAACGGACCCAATATTGAGCCCTGTGGTACACCCGACGAAAGTGAAAGTAGCTCTGAGCTTTTGTTATTTAGAGAGAGACGTTGCTGTCTATTTGGGACTGGATCAAATTGAAATGGGACCACGCGGGAAGCACCAGCTTTCAAATAAAAAAAACACCCAGTCGAAAGTTCTGAGGTATCAAACAGAAAAAAAAATACAGTCAAATTGAGAACCACCTTTTTTAAAGTCGGCTTATTTTAATTTTGCACAAGCAACATCTGTCACATTCATTAATGGTTATAATGACAATTAAGAGGTTTATAATAAACAAAAGCTATTTTGACAGGCTCATAACTGTTGCTTGCATCTTAATTCGGTAATTTCGTTCTGCGTTTATTTTCCTGAATAGACGATGATGTAATGGGCTTTGCTAATCGTTATGATCACTGTGATTGTTGTATTTTATGTAATAAGAGTATGTTTGTCGAACCGTGCATGTTGTTAAATTAATCCGTGTAATAGTATAGTTTTATTATAAGTCAGCGGTTGAAATATATTTAATGTACCAGTGTTTAAATAAGGGAAGCTTCTGGCAAAAACTCGGTGATGTTTAATAAATAAATAATAAAAACAAAATACACTATATATCTTGCATTATACACTGATGCGAAAGTAGATTTCAGCGCCTGTGCAATAAAGGTACCGATCTTTGTATACTTGGAATTAACGTTTACAAGGGACGGAAAATATGGCTGCGATATTGAGCAAAGGGTGCAAGTAGATAACAATAAAGCTCTGCATAGCTTTATAAACAGCCAGAAAGTGTCAAAAAGGCACGTCTGGCTGTGCATAGAGGAGTGTTAGTTATTACACTTAGGTATGGTACTGAATGTTTGGCAAAAAAAGCATGAAAATAGGATTAATGATGTGGAGATGAGTAGTCTGAGAAATATAGCCGGAGTGGCTCGGTTGAATAAAGTAAAGAATAGTGAGATAAGAGAACATAAATATAAACAAGACAAAATTTATGGTCTTAAGTCGACAACCACATATCCTGATGCTTCACTGCAGATTGATACGAAGAATATAGACAGAGTAACCCAGTTTAAGTCTTGGATGTTATATTACCGATCATCTAAATCCAGATAGAGAAATAAGATGTAGAATAGTGTTGAGAATTGATCAACTGACAGCTCATCCAACCCAACCCAACCTTGACCCTATCCTCACTTCATACTATTGTTTGGCGTTAGTCTTGTTTATAATATGACAAGTGTCATTGTATTGAATAAAATGTATGTCATTTTTCAGTAAAATTAAAAAACTGTATTTTTTCTTTTAAAAGTTTGTCGCCACATGCTAATTTTTTGATTGTAAGTTAATAAATTCAGTTATTGCAAAATCTGGACTCAATTTTTCATCAGCCAAACCCAAACCCACTGCAAATAAACAACAAATAGAGACAGCCCGAACAACATTCCAAAAAATGAAACCACTAATCAACAATGATAATCTGAACCCAAAATTACGGCAGAGAATGGTAAAAACCTACGTATGGTCAGTGTTGCTGTACGGGGCAGAGGTCTGGACCATTAAGGCCGCTACAGTTAATCGGTTAGAAGCGTTTGAGATGTGGTTACACCGGCGAATGCTGAGAATACCCTGCACAGCTATGCAGACCAACGAAATGGTGCTAAACAGGGCCGACGCAACACGTTTGCTGCTAAATACAGTTAAGTGCAGGAAAATCTCATACCTTGCACATTTCTTCAGAGGAGAGCGATACAGAATCCTACGACTGATCATGATGGGAAAAGTGGAAGGACGTAGAGGGGTAGGAAGAAAGCAGGTTTCCTGGCTGAGGAACATCCGTGAATGGACCGGTATACGCAGCGCAGAGGAAATGTTTCGATTGGCGCAGAATCGAGAAAGACTTGCCCAAGTAATTGCCAACACGTCAGGGGGACCTGATACGGCACTTGAAGAAGAAGAAGAAGTTACAAAAATAGATAAAGGAATGGTTAGATGGTTTAGACACGTAGAAAGAATGGATGAAGAAATATTGACGAAACAAATTGATAAGGCAAGTGTGATTGGACAAGTCGGTAGAGGTCGACCTCGGCGAACATCGATCTCGATCAGATCATCATTGTTTTGAAAAAAGGCCAGGTCAAGAGTACCAACAACCGACGAGCATGTATGAAAGCACTGATGAAAGTAGAGGAAGCAAAAGATGTGTGTAAGAACCGTAGCGGAAGTGGAGGGAAGTGGTCTCTGCCTACCCCTACCAGAAAAAGGCGACTATATGTATGACCTCTCGGGCATATTTTTACAGACGCTGATATATAATTTCGCAACAAATGTCGGAAGTTTCTTACTAATGTAAACCTAGATTTTATATTGGAAATGTCCAGATTTTATAAATGTTCGTTACTATTTATTCAATTAATGTTTATTAAAATAGTTTTTCTGTTTTAGTTGTTTAAAGATAAATTTTCAATTTTTTAAAAATTTAACGTATATCCTGTTCATGGAAGCCGCTACCAAGCAACCTTTATACAAACGGTGTGCGATAAAGACCTGATTATGCATACTTTTGCGTATACGAGAGTGGTTTGAAAAGTTTCCAAAAGCTAGGGAATGTGGTTGTGCATTATTTTACGCGCAGTTGTTGTTTGACAATCGTATCAAATGAAAATGAAAAAAATCGAGTCATTAAATATTTGTTTTTAAAAGACAATACTCCTACGCAAATCAAAGATATATTGGACGCTGTATTCGGAAACTGTGCACCATCATTTACCACAATAAAGGTTCAAAAACTGCAACCACTGACGATAACATTGATAAAGTTCACCAATTGGTATTATTATTATTATCCTTATCGATTATCTTGAAAAATAAAAAACCATTACAGGATCATACTAAACATCATTACTTGACAAGCTAAAGTCAAAAATTGCAAAAAAAACGGCCATATTTGCAAAAAAAAATCTTTTTTACCAGGACACTAGCATTCATGGCTATGTTTGTTGTCAAAGACCGACGACAATGCAATAATTCAATCAAAATACCCGATAATCCTGATTAGTTTTGCCAGGATTCATAAATTTCTTCAGGGATACTTTTTATGAGAGTAAGAGACACAGAACTAGTGCGCGAACTTTGAATGCGCGCAGTTCCAATGTCATATTATAATTCACCCAATCCAATATACTTGTGAGAAACGTGCTGAGGGATGAATGACAACGAGGGTGAGTAAACAAATCAAACTAAAAAGCAAAAAATAAATTATTGTTTAAAAAAACTAAAAAACACGCTTTTAGAGTTAATCATACTAAAAAGTAAAAAAAAATTCTTAACATAAGTATAAAATTACTAACGAGATAATTAATGTCACTGTTCTAAAAGCGTGGGGTGCTTTGTATGACATTTTTAAACTAACTCTGCGTTTCGGAATAAAAGCACCCCACGCTTTAAGAAGAGTGACATTAATTTTCTCGTCAGTAATTTTATTCTTATGTTAAGAATTATTTTTTAAACTATAATTTAGTTGACTGGTATTGTGTGCGATATCAATTATTGTTATTGAGTGTTAAAAATTAAAAAAAAATGTACTTAAAAGTAAATAATATTTTGACTCGTTACAAAAAACGTCAAACGATAATTTAATATTAATTAATAATTAATTTAATTTTATGGAGTTTTAAAAAGCTTTAATCTATTGTCAACAAAAAATAACAAATAGTCTTCGTGTAAAAACGCCATTAAAAATTAGCAGGTATTTTCCTTAATTGCAGGCAGGATTACTGGAAACAGAACAGTTGGCTGTGTACACTATTCTCGAGAAATATTAATAGATTTAACCTGTTACAAAGGTTGCAAAAAAGCCGGATTGATTAACACGGCTGTAAAATAATCTGTGCTCTGATTTCTAATGGGATTACTCGAATACAATTTATCACAAAACAAACAATAATAATTAAAATTCTCAATGTTATCTCTTTTAATCGCAATGTCATTATTAAGAAATCATTAAATATCTGGAGAAATTTGATATAATTCATGACAGACAATATGGATTTCGACAACTTCGGTCTACTGGAGATTTGCTGGCTTATGTCACTCAGCTCTGGACAAACATTATAGAGAAGTTTGGTGAATCCCGTGCAATAGCCTTGTATATACCTAAAGCCTTTGACCGCGTTTGGCACCAGGCATTGTTAAGTAAATTATCTGCTTACGGTCTCCCAACCAAGTTGCGCCAATGGCTTATGAGCTTTATGCAAGATCGCTTCTTACATGTGGCAGTTGACGGTATTTCTTCTGATGCGTTAAAAACCAATGCCGGGGTCCCCCAGGATTCCATCCTGTCCCCCACCATATTTATTTTAGACATCAACGACCTCTTAAAAAAACCACCACGAACCCCATTATCAGTTTCGCAGACGACAGCACACTTGTCTCAACTTTCACATCCTATCGATCACTTTCGGTGAATGATACAAATAGGCTCAGGCAGGAACAGGTTGACTCCATAAATAGAGATCTTGAAGCAATCGTCGAGTGGGGAACCAACAATCTTGTTCAGTTCAACGCCCAAAAAACACAAAGCGCCACTTTTTCCAAGAAAGTGAATTCCTCAAATCATTTCATCACAATGTCCGGAAATACCCTTGAATTAAGTCCCCCCATTTCGATTTTGGGAGTCACGGTGTCTAATAATATATCTTGGCATGACCATGTTGCTAACATCGCAAAGTCAGCGAACCAGAGGCTAGGTTTTTTGTGGAAAGCTAGCAAGTTTTTTTATTCTGATCAACTGTTGACTACGTACAAGGCTCAAATTCGACCTCTACAGGAGTATTGCTCGCACATTTGGGGTTTAGCATCAAGGCATTCTCTTCGTCTTCTAGATTCCATCCGGTTGATAAACAGCTCAACTCTCACATATACCCTTCACCCACTAGAACATAAAAGAAGAGTTGCAGACCAGACATTACTCTACATATATTTCCATTGCAGATGCTCCAGAGGAATAAAAACTCCTATACCACCACTGGCCACATTCGTCCTAAAAACTCGGCATACCACGAGTGCAGACCAACTACGAATCCTAAAAAGAGACATCTCAAAGATCGTCAAAAGATATATAAGAACAACAAAAGTTTGAAGGTCCTTCGAAGAAAATTCTTCCCTGGTACCAAGAGAAAACGACCACCTTCAAACTATTAAGACTCATAGAAAAATGCATGGAGTATAACAAGCCACTCCTCCTGGTATTCATAGATTTCGAAAATGATTTCGACCTCGTAAATCAACACAAAATGTTGCTAGCGCTGGCGGACTGTCGCATTAATAATCGATATACTTTCCTATTAAAAAACGTATACAAGCAGGCAACTGCATGTGTAAGGTGCATCTGTAAGGAGCATCTGGCAAAGTTTAAGTCCCAACTAAATGATCTGGCTTATTAACTTTTTAACTCTTTAAACGTCAAATTTAAAGGTATAAAAATTTGAAAATGCCTCGAGGATATTCTTGCGACAAAAAAATTCGAGTATTGAAAAATATAAGGGTTGATTAAGCCCCGCTATTTCACAGCCAGGTCTACGGTTCTGTGTTTGGGTATTATAGAGAAGACAAGTTTTTAGCGGTGCCTCAAATACCTCAAAAACTGTCTATCAGCTCTCGGACTATAATTTTGGAGGGAAGCTACATCTTTGGATCCGCCGAGTGGCCAAACCGCCCCGATCGAAGGCAAACGTGGCCTCGGAAGAAAGAAAATGTCATGGCTGAGAAACATACGTCAATGGACTGGCCTGGACTTGGAAGAACTTATAAGAACAGCCGAAGACCGAGAAGAATTTGCGACTGTGATATCCAACCTCCACTGATGGAGATGGCACATTAAGAAGAAGAAGATTGCAAAGGAACAGAACTTCGGGTCGTAAAGATTAGAGTCGTATACGTGCTTTCTTGAAAAGGACACGACTTAAGATCAAAAAGGTTTTTAGTAAAATTAGTCGTTAGAATTTTAGTGAATTTAACAATGGGAAATTCACGTTTCGAACTATGTGCATAAACTGTATGTATGGCCGCTACACGGCAAATCTGACAACATTGCAAATGTCAAATCTGGAAACTCCGTATCTTAAAATAGGCTTTTCCCATATTTGGTACAATTCGGACTAGCAATTTACGAGATAATTGTCCGTATCCAAACTTTTGGTCCGCTCTGTATATGGTTTTTGTAAACGATATTCGACTCTTTATACTGACATAGAATACAGAGGTTTGCAGAAGAAGTTGTCTCAGCCAATTTTCGAAGATGTGTGGTTTTTGTAACCAATACTTTGAAAGAAAAAATGGCTGGTTGTATTTCGTTTACTGCATAGTGTGGTAGAAGGACTGACAGCTTAAAGAGTTGTATTTATTGTAAACAAAGCTGTCGAGAGGAATATTAAAGTCGTTGACGAGCAACGGGCGTTTCTTACCATTTCGAAACTTAAGGCATGTCCTTAGTATAATATATCGAATAACCGTCGAGACTTCAGTGAACAACAAACATCACATCACTCACCCAATTATTGCAAGAATTTTCCCCGAGGTACCCGCTAGTTATTTTAATTAGCAGTTAATAAAAAGGCAATAAAGTGAATTCGATGACGAAACTACACGTTGAAAGTACACTTTTTTCGGGAGCGCCTAAAATATAAATCCCATTACAGTAATGACGGGTTATTAGGTAATTTTTATGGCATCGCCACTTCCAAAAATTACACCGAAATTAATAATGTTGCATGGTCCACTAATTTAACTGTGAAATTTACGGACTTTGTTTTGCCGTGATTTTGTAACCGTTTTTTATGTTAACGAACAGTTGATGGTATTTTCCTTTAGAATTTCACGAGGTTTGTATTTTATCGGGTAAATTTGGGTTGTTTAATATGAAACTGCTGCCTAGCAATTAGTCGAGAAAATCTGTCAACTATAAAAAACGCGACACCAAAGGTGGAAAAAGGGGACGACTATATTTTATATATGTATGTATGTATGCTAAATCACAGCTGGGGTAAAACAGCTAAAGCTCATACAATATAAATGTACATGCACGTCATCAATGATCTGTTCGTTTCAAAACTTGATACCAACAACAACAAAAATCACCGTTCGTTTTATATAATCTCGAACACATCGGGTCAGTCTGTTCGTAATATTTAATTGCATTAATCAAGTCAATGTCTTGTTAAATATTACAATTTCTATATTATTTTAGACGGTATTTTAAATTGCAAATATTATACATAAATATTTCATTAAATATTACACACAGTTCAAGTTTTATTATGTATTAGTAAAAACAGTTTTTCTGATTGAAGATCTATGAGCGCCAGCTGGCAGTTGACAGTTAAATTCATAAGTTGGCAATTTTATATACGTTTTTAAGACGTTGTCAAACCATGGTGAAATAAACCAGGATATCTTTTAAAATGGCTTGAAAATCAGTTGCTAAACAGTCCCACTGAACCATCGGTAATTGTTATGGATACCACAGTATGTTATTACACAAAATACCAAACATTTCCTGACTCAAAGTGGATATTGAAGAATGGCAAGCAAATCGAAATATTGCTTTTTCACAAACTATGTTTAAACATGAGCTTCTAATGATTGTGAAACAGTAAGTACATTAAATTTTGTGCTTATATAATAGCTTCTAATTTTATAAGACAATCTCCAACCTATACTTTTACTGATTTTGCTAAAAAAATTGTTATATTTTTTAGAAACAAACCACCAAAAATATATTTGATAGATGACCTAGCTGAACAAAATGGACATATTCAATCAAATTAAATTGATTTGGGGCATTGCAAAGCATAATTATAATAAACATATTGGCAGTGGTGGAAATGTAGATAAAGACTGTTTAAATATGTGGTCTAAAGCACTTCAAACTGTTAACTCATAGATCTGGAAAAGCTCTATTGATCACACAGAAAAAGAAATTGACAAATAGTATAATAGAGAACAAATATTAGAAAGACAAGAAATTATACTCCCATTGTTATTGATATTGACGCTAACAGTGATGTTAGTGACTTTGAGTCAGAATAGGAATAGAGAAATAACTTATCCATTCTGTTTCAGACATTTTGTCACTGTAGCTTAATTAAACTAATGTGTAATATAGCTTAGAAATATTTTTTTTGTAATTTATCGATATTTTGCTTAAAATGAAAAAGATATTAGGTAAGTATGTCAGCCCCTAAATAGCATTCTACCTTAATTGTGAAGCATTTTAACTTGTATTATTTTTATTAATAAAATTATGATCAGTATTATTTTTTGCTACATAATTATTTTTATTGAAATCCTTTTGTTTAGGTAAAAAACTCAATTGCAATGTCCTAGACTAATTAATAGTAAAGTATGTTTATAAAATGATCTACAACATAACCTTATTATTTCCTTAATGTCCGTGTTACTGTCAAAGTCTCAACGTAATTTTATTCCCAACCTAACCTAACAACGTTATAAAATACAAGGTGATCCATTTAAAAAGTTGAGAAATCTTTATCAATGCGTTTTCACCCTGTACAATAATAATAATTTTATTAACAAAATAACCAAGTTTGGTAAAAATACACAATACTAGAAAAGCATAACGCACAAAAAATGTTTAAATTTACATTAATTATAATGATAAAGGGTGTCACTTTTTCGTGATAAAAATGGTCACATCTCGTAAAACATTCAGTGTGAGGTAGCAAAACCCTGTAATGGGAGAATCCCCAAGAGTAGCTTAATCGAAAAACGTACTAATGTACAGGGTGTTTTAATTAAAATAAGCAAGTTATAGTAAACTTTCGGTATAACCGGAAGTAGTTGGAGGCTCTAAATATTTTAGATTAATTCCTTTCACCTTTCACCTCAAATTTTCAGATTTTAATTATATCAAGTTTCTCTAAAACGTCTAATTGGAACTCCCAAAGAATCACACTGTATAAATTTACTGCAACTGAAAATAGGCCAATGTCATCAGTTTACTTTTTCCCGAAATAAAAATCTCACAAATCATATCTATAAAGTTAGGAACTCAACAATTAATAATCGAAAATAATAGCGATATTTCATACAGTTCATAATAATTTGAAGCTAAAAATAGTGCGACAAAAAATGGCAAGAATTTTATCAAAAATAATAACCATTAAGATATATAAAAACAATAATTTTAATGAATAAAAATCCATAGCTATTGCCGTTATCTTAAAAACAAAAGAAAAAAAAGTCACGTGTGATGACATCTAACCACAAAATCACGAACAACCTTGAATATTTAATGTATAGATATATTAATATTAATATACAAGGGTCAAAGAAAAAGTACCAAACTAGATATAATATATATATATATATATATATATATATATATATATATATATATATATATATAAACATATATTGTTATGATATGATAGTTTAATAAAAATAATATTTAAATAAAAATTTCATAAATCTGTAAAGAATAAAAATTCAAAAATAGTTGACACTTGAATATTAATTTGGTTATAAAAACATTAAAAAGAATTTGATGGATAACTATAAAGAATAACGTATGTGTTCAGGATGAAACAGGGAGTTCAGTTAGAAAAACTTATAAATTATTTTATCTAAGAGTGTATAAATATTTAAACAGTGTAGAAACGAGTTTCTAAAGTTTTTTGTTGATTAAAAAAAAAAAAGAGAATTGTTAGTATGTTAAGAATATTAAAAGAGAGCAGACGTGTTTTTTGAAGATAGTAAGAAATCAGTTTTAAAAAAAGAGAGTAGATATTTTTTGATATAATATATTGCATTGTAAAAGTTTGTTAAAAGTGTAAAGAAAATAATAATAATTTAAAATAGCAATAAAAAATAAAAGTGAAGGGCAGTTTCCTGAAAACAGTCAACAAGTTTGGAGTTCCTGGTGAGATCATCTGAGCTGGAGGAAGGGTGTCGACCGACAGAGAAATAAATAGCGAGTTTGTTTTTTTAAAAAAAACATTATTTGGAAGGGAAAAACATTTATTTAAATATTTTGGACATAAAGTTGATAAATTTAAATTTTGTAATAATATTTGGTTTATATATTTGGTAATTATATTTTTTTTGAATTTGTATAAATAAAAAAAAAAAATTTGTAAAGTTTATAAATTTTTTTTAACTGAACCACTCTGAGAGAAAGAGAAATTTAACAACGGGCAGAGAAGTAAGAATTAAAATCAATAATAAAGTCACATTTAATCGCATCATAATAATATAAATATATATATAGTTTGGTACTTTTTCTTTGACCCTTGTATATATATATATATATATATATATATATATAATTGTTTGTATCTCTGAATAAAAAAATAACGATGTATATACTTAGAAATAATTATTCGTACAAAAAGTAACGTACATTTTTTTATTTAATTGTACGTCGAAGCTGGTTTACTATGCTAAGATCGTGTCTCCCTCTAGCGATGAATTTTTTATCTGACGCAAGAGGCCAAACTACTCTCTTGCTGTAATTATATATCGGTTCTTTTATTTCAACACATAGAAACTTATTCTAACTTGTTATTTTAAGCTTCTTTAGAAATCAATTTTATTAATGACGGTCTGGCTTAATTAATGCTGCCTGCGTCGGTCTACATACTTTTGCTTTTTACGCCAACAACTCACTTTATTTACAGATATTCATATTCATAGTTTCGCAGTGTTGGAAATACCACACTACATTACAACCTTTATATTTTATTTAAACCAATAACGTGGTAACCTATTTCGTTTTACAATAATCACAGATATACCAAATAATATAGATGTATGCATAGAACCACATAATTCCTTTTTTGTGTCCCCAGACATATGTTAGTTAGTACCCTGAAAACCAGGGGGTAGTAGTAGGTAGCTGTCAGTTAAAGTTATAATTTGGATACTCGGGGATTCGAAACTAAATGCACTGAAGTGATAAACAGATAGCTGTACCATTCTGCCACCACGCACTCTTACTTCAAACGTCCAACATTAGATATACGAATTATATTTGTGACGTCATGTTTGTTGAAAATAAAAGTTGCTCGGGGATTTGAACCTTAATACACCACCGCCGTGTCCATTATTACTTTTTCAGGCTTAAATAATGATAATGTAAATGAAAGCGAGTCAACTGTATCTACTGAAGAATGTTAATTATTACAAATAAGATATATTAAAGCTGTTCAACTTCTTAAAAAAAATTTATTATGTCACTAATTTACCAAATTTTTTGTATTCATTCATAATCCTTAACCAAATAATCATTTTAATTCTAATAATAAACGTTGTCACGTGCCTATTTTTTCCCTTCTACAGTTCATTATAATTGTGTCTCTGATGATTTTATATTCCTCAAGTACTCGTAAATAGTGTCGCGTACCGTATTTTGTTGTAACTTAAATATATCATTCGTTGTAAATAGTGTTGCATACCTTGTAGTGATAGGATTCGATTGTTAATGGATGGGGCTGGCTATCCACACGGACGAGTGCGATTCTTGGATTACGTCAATTCCGTGTCGATTTTCTTGATATCCGGCTTGGGAAGGAGGGTCAGTCGTTTGGTGGCAGTCTTGGGAGTCGTGTGTTGGTGAGAGTTTTTGGGACGGTGTGATATTAGCACGTGTGATCCAGTTCTGACAATGGCAACCATGAGAAAACCACATAAGTCTGTGAAGTCGGTTTTTTTTACGTTTTTGCGAACGGATTATTTATTTATGCGGCATTTATAATTTATTTTATATGCAAAATGTTGTTGTGATTAAATTTTTTTTTAACTCGATCTTTTTTAATTTTTTTTTTTTATTAATAAACTAGTCAAATTTTTTTAACTTTTTATTTATTTCAAAAAAAGGTGACAACAACATTGGAGAGCTCGTTCAAACTCGTTATTTTCGGTACCTATTAAAATGTACTGTTAAATTTGTTCGAGGTTTAAATCATTATTATTAATAATTTTTATTATTAAAAAAATTGTGCTAATCAAAGAAGAAAATGTGGAACAATTGAATGAGTTTGTATACTTGGGTGCAAAGTTTACAAGAGACGGAAAGTATGATTGTGACATTGAGAGAAGGGTGTTGGCAAAAAAACAAATGGGCCGGGAGCCTGCGACAAAAATTTGTGTCACATCTTATTCACCGGGAAACCCCATATAGTCGATAGAGTACATCTTTCTGATGAAGAAAAGTCATTTTTTACACCTGGAGGGTGGAGGAACAACCCCTGCGGTGGATTAAAGATGTTATTCAATGTTAAAATGTTTCTTACACCTGGCAAGCGGGACAAAATTGTTCTTACAGGCAGCCAATTATGTAATGTTTCACGAGGGTGGTGACAAATCTTATTCACTCTAAAATTTGCATGAGAGTTAAGTTTAAACTATTTATAATAAGAAAGGAGGCTACCACAAAAAAACTACAATCCTTTGAAATATGGCTGTAGCGCAGAATTCTGAAGATTCCATGGACAGACCATGTGACCAACCAATCAGTGCTAACAAAAATGAACAAGAAGTTAAAAGTCACGGATATTGTAAAGACCAGAAAACTAAAATATCCTGGTCACATTATGCGTCACGAACGTCGATACGGAATTCTACAACGGATTCGCCAAGGCAAGATATTGGGAAAGAAAGGACCGGGAAGAAGACGTATCTCGTGGCTGAAGAACCTGAGAACTTGGTTTTCTACTACCACGACCGGGCTATTCCGTGCCGCAGCAAACAAGATAATGATAGCCAACATTCGGACCAAATAGGCACTTTAAGAAGATAATAAGAAAAAAAATTCTTACGGTTTGAACGCGGATCAAACCAGTTCTTACATCGACCTGAAACTAAAAATTGAGAGCGCGCGCAATGCACCTATGCCGCGGTGCGCACGTGGTGTTTTTTTTTTGACGTTGCTTTAAAATTCGAGTTTGTTACTTGTTAAATGTTATATTTAATGTATTTCATCATACTGTTTATAAAATAATTTTCCAGTTATATTCAAGATATCTTTGGTTCCATTTCTACGGAGACGAATCAACAAATAACAAAAAATTGCTTTTCATACTTTAGACTGATAACATGTCATGTATTTTTCTCTCGAAATAAAACTAAAATAAGTTCTTGATATCAGTAAATTCATTTCATTTAGAAGCATTAAATAGATTTGACTTGAAACAGTCAGTTCACAACATTACTTGTAAACATACAAACAGATGAACAATATAAAATTTTTTATTGTTTATCAATAGTAATAATAAAAAAGTGTTGCAGATAGTTAAAAATTCCCTTTTCATGTAGTTTCTTCGATGACAATAAAAAATTGAAAAAATAAATTATAACTTTGTCGATACCTTCGCCAGTCTCAAATCTACAATATCCAAAAAATCAGAGGAACTCTATGACGATGAAATCGGTCATCCTATGGATGACTAAACGATTTAATTTAATAATTACGCATTCGTTCAATCAACATTTTACAATATATAATCATTATACTTCTTATTGTCTATTTTTTTCATATTCATGTGGGACATATTTATTTTCGAACCAGTATCAAAGAAAAATCACGTTGTGCGCACCGCGGCAAAAGTTGCACGCGCTCTCAATTATTTGTTTCAGGTCGATGTAAGAACTGGTTTGGTACGCGTTAAAGCTGTAAGAATATTTTTTTTATTATTTATAGTTTAAGCTTAACACTCATATAAATTTCAGAGTGAATAAGATTTGTCACCACCCTCGCGAAACATTATATGATTGACTACCTATAAAAACAATTTTGTCCCGCTCGCCAGGTGTAAGAAACATTTTATCATTAATTATTCATGAAAAACTACCTACAAAATAAGTTTCGAGGTGCAGTAGATAAAGTTACATGTTTATTATTATTTTTTGGATGTATGTCCCGCTGACCGACCTCGGCACCATCATGTACCTTTCTTACTCGATGAAAACAGCTAAATCCCTGGCTCCCGGTCTAAAATAGATGGGGCACTTTATGACTTTATTAGCAGCCAGAATGTGTCAAAAAAAAGGCACGTTTAGCTGTGCGTAGAGGAGTGCTGGTCCCCAAACTTATGTAAGGGGGTGAATTTTGGCAAAAGAAGCATAAAATTAAAATCAATGCTGCGGAGATGAGTAGTCCGAGAAGTATAGCTGGAGTGACTCGGTTGGATAAAATGAAGAATAGTACGATAAGAGAACGCTGTGGTGTAAAAAAGAAGTGATAAGAAAGATAAATCAATAGATGGTTTGGACACGTAGAGGGGTTTGACGAAAAAAGATTGATGAAACAGATCGAATGTAAATGGGCAAGTCGATAAAGGTCGACCTCGGCAAATGTATCTAGACCAGATCGACATTGGTTTGAAGCAAGGTCAGGTCAAGAGTACTAACAGCCGACAAGCATATATGAGTGCGCTGATGAAAGAAGAAGAAGCAAAATATGTGTGTGAGAACCGTAGCAAGTGGAAATAAGGTGTAACAATATGTATGTATGAAGATGGTTTTTGTTTTCATACGGGCCATGCTTTTATCCTACATTTTTTTATAAAGTGCATATCGTTTAAGCGGGGTTATAACCCTTTAAAGAATCTCGAATAACACGGTGGTCGGGACATCGTTTTAAAGGTATTTCAATGACATCGGTGCAAGGCAAAATTAATTTGATAAAGTGGAACTTAGGTATAAATTTTGAATTAACTGAGTTTAGTTTATAAAAATGTTGATACAAGCCGCCCTAAACGAAAGCATGAGAGACAATTGTCCGCTAAACA
Organism: Agelastica alni; assembly: GCA_950111635.1. NCBI lineage: Eukaryota > Metazoa > Arthropoda > Insecta > Coleoptera > Chrysomelidae > Agelastica > Agelastica alni. The sequence goes on along the minus strand of OX467712.1, from coordinate 8,227,092 downwards.
CCTCGATACGTCTCTGGTAAGTTCTCGAAGAGCGCTGTTGATATCGTTGTGGCTAAAGCGGTTCTGTTTAGACCGATCCAAGGTCATCTACCATCAGCAAAAACAGTAGTCGATACAATGATTAACCTTTGGGTTTTTAGTGAAATCATCCGTCCGCTAGGCGGGTCTAATCGGGATTTTTGCTTGGTCAAGGAATGCAGTCGGGTTTTTCCGGTCAATTCATGGAGTCAACACAAACGAGTCTTCAACGTAACAAAAACATCGACTCCATATAAAAGGCTTGGTAGTTTGTCGTCGACGATAGACCAGCGAGGTGCGTAAGTGATCGAATCGAATTAAAAACGCAACAATAGAGCGATGAAAAAGTTCCTGGTGTTGTGCGTAATGATAGCGACGCTGATAGAAATCGTAGCGGGAGATAAATGGACCACCATGGACAAGAGAGAGTGCGAATCGAATTGCGAACAACTTTGCTTCAAGAAATCCTACAAATTGGCAGAATGCATCAATCAAGGGGGATTGTTTCCGAGATATGCAGATTGTCACTGTTGGCATAAATCGTATGATACCAAAAACTATGACGACGACGATGATTAGGTGTCGAGGACTTTGTTTTGTGGACAAATTTCTACGAGTGTTTTTTTAATATAAATCGGTTAATAATGATAGTATCCAAGAAAATATAGCATTTGTAATCGTATCATAATTGTACCGAGTGTTATTATAAATAAATAATTTTTCATTTGCATCAATGACTCATTTAACAATAGCGTAGATAAAGTTACTTCTGTACTTTTTTAAAAATATACTTAAAACGCGACTACTTTTTTAAGAAACAACATTTTTAATAACCCTCGTAAGTATAGAATTAACATTTATTGCCGAGCTCCATTTTCTGATTTTGTTTTAGTATAGTTAATGCAAAGAAAAGAAAACTAATTAAATAGACTGAAATATATTTATTTTTCAGCATTGTTTTAATATAATTAATGTAAAAAAAAAGACAAAAAGTATTTAGTAAATTTTTGGGAAAAATAAAGTAATTTTTTAAAAACTAATAAATTATTTAATAGCCCTTGTAAGGATTCCACATTTTCCACATAAGAATTTTTAATAACCCTCGTAAGTATAGAATTAACAATTTCTTTCCAAGCAAACTTAAAAGTCTTGTTTCAAAAGAGACAATTTATTCATTTTTTAGCATTGTCAATGTAAATAATGGAAAAAAAAAACTAAATAAATAAGTCTTTGATTGATTAACAAAAAAAGTAAATTTTTGAAATAATAAATGATTTAATAACCCTTGAAAGTATTAATATTGCCAGAAAAAGAAAACTAATTAAAAAGGTTAAGATTATTTTCGAAAAAATAAACAAAACTATAAGAAACATTAAAATTTTAAGTAACCCTTGCGTAGAAATAACATATTTTTGCATAGCAAATTTAAATACAGTGTGGAACAGCCATATGGAATAAATTCGATAACGAATAAATGAGAGCGTGTTGGGAAAAACGCTTGGACACGTCGATTTGTATTTTTAGATGCGCATTTTTTTCAAAAAAAAATAATTATATAGGGTGTGTCAAGTGTCAGTGACCAATATCAACTTTCTTATTTTAAGTACAACCCCCTGTATATTATTTAATTTTTGGATTTTTCAGAAAATTCTACACATAATGCATGTACAATGTCGCATACCTATCTTCAACTGTTTCGGAAATATTAAGTGTTTTTAGATGTAATACAAAAATTAACATTAAAAACAGAAAATTATTTTATTTCAAAAATAATGTAAAAAAATACAAAAAAACATTAATTTCAATGTAAGCGATGTTCAAAATGTTCGCCGTGAACGTCTTGGCAACATACTAATCTTGTAAAGAAATGTCTTCTAACGTTACTCAACATCTCAGGCGTGACTGATCTAATCGCTAGCGTGATTCGTCTTTTTAAGTCATGTAAGATTTGGAAAATTTTGGTTCAGGTACTGCCGGACATTGATTTGGTAATGGGGCGGTGCTCCATCTTGCTAAAACCATAGTATATTGGCAGGAACTTGTGGGTTTGCTGGATCGGGATATAATTTTGTCAAAGTTGGCACGACATTATTTTGGAGCAGTTCTAAATATTTATCTCCATTCAAGTTGCCATCAATGAAAAAGGGACCTACGATATGATTTCCAACAATTCCTGCCCAAACATTAACTTTTTCAGGATATTGCGTATGTTCCTCTCTCATCCAGTGAGGATTCTCATTAGACCAATAGCGGCAATGTATTGAGTGTAATGTAGCGAATTTGTGAAATAAAATAATTTTCTTTTTTTAATGTTAATTTTTGTAATACATCTGAAAACACTTAATATTTCCGATTTAGTTGAAGATAGCTATGGGACATTGTACATGAATTATGTCTAGAATTTTCTGAAGAATCCAAAAAATAAATAATATACAGGGAGTTGTATTTAAAATAAGAAAGTTGGTATCGGCCATTGTCACATGAGACACCCTATATAATTATTTTGTTTTTGAAAAAAATGCGCATCTAAAAATATAAATCGACTTGTCCAAGCGTTTTTCCCAACACGCTCTTATTTATTCGTTATCGAATTTATTCCATTTGGCTGTTCCACACTGTATATTCAATTTTTAGTATAATTAGGGCAAAAAAAGAACTTATTAAAAAGTCTTCGCAAGGAACAATAACATTTTTAACGACCCACGTTAGTATAGAATTAACATTTATTGCCGAGCTCCGAAAGAGTAATTCATTTATTTTCTGATTTTGTTTTGATAAAGTTGTAGTTGTACATTTTTTGGCTACAAAAATAGGATGTGCTCTAATGAGCAAGACCATTTAAGTGATGAAATCATTTGAAAACTCTTTCAATTGATAAATAATGATGCTGATTCAGTGTATAAACGATATCATGGGTCAAAATCTAAGCAAATGGATTCTTCAGCGTTTTGAAATCAGCATATTAATTTAAAATTAAAAATTGCCAGAATCAGGTGGACGGTGCTATGACGTAATAGTCCCTAACATTATCTGTCTCTGTCTGTCAGACATGGAACCTCAGGGCCACGAATATGCATGGATTTACTATGACAACACAAGTACCTACGATTGGTCAGCTCAAGGTCGATGAAAGTGTAGGGGCTGGCACGTCACACTGCATTACACCAATGAAAACAACATATACAAATGGTGCATAAATATTTATATTTGAAATGGAAACTACGTAATTCATACTACAAAACGAATTAAAAATATAAAATTACATTATATTGTTACGAAATTTAGTTCTTTCTTGGGTTCGGTGATTTTAAACTCTCGATACAGTAACAAAACAATTATTACAATACTTCTACACAATAAATTTTACTTTTATAAATCACTAAGATATTTTACTAATTACAACTTTTACAACTATTTACATTTCATAACTCATAAACATTTTTAAAATAAAACTGTCCCTTTTTTCACGACTGCTGTCCTTTTTATATTTTCAAATCACAACTCCCGACCATTTCACCTGTTTCGCGAGAGTCCGGGAACCTTCTACCTTCGCGACGTGGTGTTCTAGACTTTGCCAGAATGCGACGGCGGCCGACAAAGCGGTCATTAATATGCACCCCAGCCGCGGTCGATCCTCGGTCGCCGACAGGGCTGGATTGTAACATCATCCCACTCTCAAATTTGATCGTCGGTTGCTGGTAATCTTGACCAGGCTTTTCTTCTAAACAATTTCGATTTGATCAAGATACGTTTACCTAGGTCGACCTCTACCGACAATTCACACTCGCCTTATAAATCTGTTTCGTTAATCTTATTTCATCCATTCTCTCTCAAGTGTACAAACCATCTAAGCAATCTACAAACTGAAACTGCTGAAAAGTTTACTTTATAAAAATTTGAAAAGGTTATTATGTGAAAGAAACCAAAGTTTTATTTAACTGAGACGAAGATCTTTATTCGAAAAAAAAACTAGAAGAGACTAACTAAAAATTATTTACAGAAACTTATTAACTTAAATATTAATTAATTAATACGTTAATATTTAAAAAAAGAAATTTTCTAGACAACTTTTATTATTTTTCTGGTTTGGATAAGTGTTAAAACGGCATTTTTCGGCCACAATACTTTAATTTTTGTTATTAAAATATAAATAATTATTTTAATAGAAATAAAAAAAACCAATGTAATTGGATCAGAGGATCCTGGTAGATATACAATTGTTCTACCTCTTGTAGAAATAAAGATAACATTAAATATCGTGCGTCTTTCTGAAAATATACTTTTGGATCAAATTTCTCCATACCATTTTGATAACGTTAACTGTTATTTGTTGTTAGTTTAATAAATCATTGATTACACGAACTAGGAAGACCAAACAATAATATAGCTGACAACACACGACAATCAAGGCCAAAAACCAAAGCAAAAATCTAATAACAAAAACCCCCACTCCATCGATTAACAAAAATGTCACAGCCATTAACAATTGAATCCTATCACTACAAGGTATGCAACACTATTTACAACGAGTGATAAATTTAAATTACAACAAAATACGGTAAGCGAAACTATTTATTGCATTGGATAATATGCCAAGGCTAAACTTTGATTAAAGTAATATTCTCAATAGTTCTTTGTGTCCAAGTAAAAATGTTTTCTTCATACTTATTTGTAAATATCCTACAATATTGCTATTTTGAAGGACAGCCATCGTAAAAAGAAATATTTTTAAATAAGCTCGATTGTTTTAACAGTGTAAATCTTTATGTAAATGGTGAAAAAAAAAAAACGTGAGTAAATTAGCAGCCGTACGTGAACGTTTGATTAAGTATTATTAAAAAGTTGACTTGTATACGTTTTTTGGTAACCTGATAAGGTTTGTTATTCTTACCTTTGTTTTAATTATTTTATGGAATCGTAAACTTTGGATTTTTGATTTATTGTTGTCTTATAAAGTTGTAAATTTTAAAGTTTCGATTTATTGTTAGCTGTTGATTTTGATTATATTTGTTATAAGTTTATTATTGAACTGTGTGCCTGGATTTATTGTTGGCTGTTAATTTTGATTATATTTGTTATAATTTTGTCATTGAGCTGTGTATTTTGATTTATTGTAGGAGTAAAGTATCCAACATTTACAAGCACCTGAGGAATACAAAACTATCAGAGACCCAATTAATAATGGAACTGTAGAAAGGAAAAAAATAGGCACGTGACAACCCGTCGATTTTTGATTAAAGGGGGACACTCTTTTCCGGTATTTTTGACTCCACTACTTTTAACACCGAGGGTAAGAATTACCACAAAATTTTTAAATGGCATTGGAAGTCGAATAAGATGTCTTTCAAAAGTTTTTACAATTCTCTATATAATAGTCTTTAAATTTTAAAATTCCGTCCATTACTTATTGAGAAATTATATTTTAAATAAGAAACTTATCTACAAACTATCACGAACGGTAAAAATGTCATCCATTCGAGTTAAGTACGCCAATGGTATAAATTTAGCACATAATTTTTGCTGTGCCTGCTTTGTAGCGATTTGCTATCACTTCTAAAAAACACAAATGGATCAGGAAATTTCTAATCCGCCAGCCAGCCTGAATACAATACGTTTTAACATATTTGGTTTTTTCTTTTTCTTCCGGTGCCGTCTTCTACTGAAGGATGGCGAAAATTCTGGCTATCTGTATTTTGGAGACCGCTGCTCGAAATAAGGATCTGGTACTTCTTCCATACCACTCTCTCTGTCCTGGTGCTCGTCACCCTTCAATTTTTCACTGTATTATTAGTTAAAGGAAACGGTATTTCTCGCCCCTCATACCATGCTCGAAGTATTCCAGTTTTCGTCGCTTCACTGTGTTTGGTTTAACCTACCGATTTCAAGAAAATCTCACCTTATACAACCATGAACTAAGAGAGACCTGAATTGTGCGGTGAACTATAACCTCTAGGGGTGAGCCACAATAGACCCGTTAAGGGTCGCAGTGGAGGGGCGACCTTAGTACGCCCCACTTACATGATACCTAACCTACTATATATACAAATGAATGTATTATAAAAAATATTCTAATACATTAAATAATTTAATAATGATAAAAGCACCAACAAATTTATTTCATGGGCAATGAGGAATTTTAGAAAATTGCAATCTATCTGAAACACAGACCGATGACTTCTCTCAAATTTGTATTGAATAAATAAAAAAAAATTATTTATACAATCCAGTAGTTAAAAACCAACAAACGAAATAAATAATAATTGATGGACATGCTCGAGTAGTTTTTTGTTATTAATTCCAAGTACTAAGGTGTGAAATTGATGGATCATGAATTATTTATGAATTATAAATATTCCACGCGTCAAAAAATAATCAATCCGATCAGGTGTTACTTATATTTCACCAGTTGCTGCGATCATTTAATGATTACCGCCGAAAAAATATTTGAGCAAAACAACAAAAATTATATTTCTTGAATTAATTAAAGCATATTTTTTTAATAGGGATGATTTATTAACGAAAGAGACCTGTCAAAGTTTTCCAGTTTATTCCCAACGAAGCTTAGTGCCGATTTAAACCGAATTGGTTACCACCCAACCACACCTTTACTTCTTTAACATGATTACACATTCCCACTTAAGGATGTACGCGCGAACTTCTTTGTTTATTGTCAAAAAGAGTTATTCGGCAACTGTCGTGTTTTTTTGAAGTTTCATCCTGCTTCGACTGATTTAACCGAAAGTGGTCTGATTGGGATTTTATTTATTTATTTATATTGTTAAATTGTACTCTTAAAACAGATGAACGGACAAGACCCTAGCTATGTTTATGATTTTATTGTATTGTTAAATTTAAACTTAGAAACAGATGTGGGACAGATGATTTCGTACCCACCAGCAGATAAGAATTTAAGTTTTTATAGCAAAAATATTTTAGATGCCTACGAAACTTTTAACGTATAAAACCATTATAAATTAGCTCCCTAATATTCATCAGTACACATTCAGCTTTCGAGCATTCATCAGTTTACATTTAATTTCCGAACATTTAACATTGTACATTCAGCTTCCGAGCGTCTTAAATATAACATCATCATAGCTTTCGGGTTTATAACAACAAATGAAGTGTATGTATAAAGTTTCAGTGCATACATTTAGTTTACATTTATTTAAAATCCACCGAACCAGATTAGTGAATAACTACTACTACTACTAAATTCCGACCACTTGGGATAAGATCATGAGAGTAAGGAAGACGGAAGAACTTCAGTCTTGGACTGTCGTCATCGCTATATGTGCAATGCGTGACCGAACGTCTAAAAATACCATTACTTATAGAAATTATAGCTTTCTGTCCTAATACCAAACTTGGACTCATTTTTGAAAGAATGCGGTACTAACAACGTGCAATAACCTCGACAGCCTATCAAAATTTGGGATACTTGTTTAGAGTCAGAAAGTACATCTCGCCTGCTAATTTACTAACACTGCTTTTATGTGAAGTGTCATTCTATATGGAAAAATGCACTTTCATAACTCGGTAAGCTGCTCCAACTGTAATAGGGGTTCAGAACTTTGATCGCTTCTTCAAGCACATTATTTAAATCAGACGAAAACCTTGGTAACCAAGAAAATGAAGACGTGCGTAAGAACTGTAGCAAGTAGTCTCTGCCTACCCCTACGGGAAAAAGGCTTGACTATATGTATGTATGTATATAGTATGGACCCGAACGGTGGTCAGCGTCTTTTACTTGTACTTGTCGCGTATTCGAGAAGTTCCAGATTATGGAACTAACTTTAAGTCAGATTTTATACAAATAACCATTCGCATCCACTAGTAAACATTTGTTGTGTTTTTACTTTGCAGTATTAATATGTGCCAGACATAGTTTTTTTTTTATTTTAAAAATACTAGTCTAGACAGTTTTTCACTTTAGGGTGTTTTGTATTGTCACGATAAATACACTTCTGCCCTAGGCAGTGTATCGTCCACACAAAGACGCATAATAATTATATTGCGGCACCAAAACGCCCCCATTTAGCCAATGGTTTATGGCCGCGGGCGTGATTGAGGGCATCTAGAAAGGTCAATAAATTTCGGGACGATAGCCAGAAAGGAACAGTTTTTCTCGAATAATCAATTTGCCAGTATAAAAAAGAGATCGCTGATGAAAGAGTTTAGTTTGAAGTAAATTAAGAAAGTTACTTATAAAGTGTTTTAAAAAGATTGTATAGAGTTTGTGAATATCTAAGTGATTTGTCAAGTAAGAATTTATTTTTTATAACGATTAGAATAAAACAGAATGTTTAGTTTTTGTACTGAGTGTTTAAAATCATCGAACCCAAGATTAAATATCGCTACAGTATATTTAAATTAAAAAATTAATAAATAACACATACTAATTAATTTAATTACGAGTACTATACCTATTTTAATTGTTAATATACAAATTTGTTAATAAAAAATGAAATTTTGAAAGGGTTCTTTTTATTTGTTTATTTATATTTGAAGAATAATGTTTGGGCTAGAGAGTAACAAATTTGAAATTAATTATTTGATCGCCGTGTAAAATTATTACATAAATACGTGATTTGCGGTGGGACAGTGTTTGAAAATAACAGAACTCTGTAAACACGAAAGCTATACAAGTTAAATAATTTAAAAATTCAATCGCCAATGTTTAGATGGCGCCAGATATGAAGAGAGGCGGTTTTAAAATGGGAATAATTTATTTTTCGAAAATTTGTTCGGTAAAAATTTAAAAAAAAATCTTAAGACTTACACATAAAATTCAAAAGTGGCAAACATTTTTCTAAAACTCGACCAGTATCTCAAAATAAATCATTTGCAAACATTAACATTCTTATAAGTAGGTATATCAATTAAAAATAAAATATATATAGTCTGTTCATTTTTTTTAGTGGAATATTCCTATTTATTGTTTTTACCTTTCTTATTCTTGAACGTCTTAAATAAACAAAGTTTAATTTGGGTGCCATAATTTAGTTTTATCTTTTACCAGGCATTTCTTTGAACTTTCCTACCCACTAAAATCAACCAAAAATAGAGAAGAAATGGTAAAAAAAATCTCCCCCGAGTCTTAAAGAAATATTAACCTTGATTAATAGAATATTGTAAAAAGTAAATGAAAAATGATTGCTACAGGGTTATTCACGTCAAACGACACGGTAAATTATGACTAAAACGCTCTTTCTTCAAAAGTTATAATTTAGGGCAGGAATAGATAAAAGTTTATACGGGATACATTTTAATATTATTTTTGTAATATACAGGTTATCTCAAAAACAACAAATGTATCAAAGTGGTGTTTTTTTTTTGATGGATTGCCCTGTAAATTACTTCATTTTTGGTTTATAGGATGAAAGATTTTTGAGATATTTTGTATAAATGTAGTCATATCTTTGACGATTAAATTCTTAAAAAGTTTTTTGTTTTTTTTACTGAAAATAGTCGCAAAAGGGGTAGACCTAACGTGTGGACCGCGGACGGCCCGCATTACAACTATTAGAAGGGTGAGGGGTTATAGAAAGATGATTGTGGACCCGCTTTTTTGAAAAGTTGCAGGTCATAGTTTTCAGGAAAAACTGATTTTGGAAGCCTGTCCATTCTGTAGCAGCCCTGTAAAAGAAGGACTCTTGATGGAGATTGGTCCTTGTAGTGTCAATCGTAAGAGTAAATAAGTGAGACTGATCAGCGTGCCGAGTTCTTCGGCCAAATGTGGACAGTGGTGGCATAAGAGTTTTTATTTCTCCTTAGCATCTGCCATGGAAATATAATGTCTGGTATGCAACTCTTCTTCTTTGTTCTAGTGGGTGAAGGGTATCTGTGAGAGTTAAGCTGTTTATCAACCGAATAGCTTTTTTCAAAATGGAATCTAGAAGACGAAGATAATGCCTTGGTGCTGAACACCAAATGTGCGAGTAATACTCCAGTAGAGGTCGGATTTGAGCCTTGTACGTCGTCAACAGTTGATCAGGAGTAAAAAACTTTCTAGTCTTCCACAAAAAACCTAGCCTCTGGCTTGCTGATTTTGTGATGTTGGCAACATGGTCATGCCAAGACATATTATTAGACACCGTGACTCCCAAAATCGAGATAAAGGGACTTGATTCGAAGGTATTTCCGGACATTGTGAATGAATGCTCTCGCTTTGCTCGTGCGTTCAACTTCGCTCTCGTGAGCAATCGCCAACTTATCGCACTAGTTGCACAATATAATATTAAACCATTGAGAGTCCAAAATGTTCTAGAAAAGGCATTCTAAAAAGTTCTGTGATTTAGAAAGTAAAAGTGATTTAGATTGACCTAAAATCTATGAAAATAATTTAGAATCTGACATGTATAAAACTTTGATCTTCGAAATTATATAAGATTGAATATCTTAATAATAATCAATAGAAAATACATGGATCAAATATAAATAATTAAACGTACATCCATAAAAAATAGCGAAGCGAATATTTACGGACAGTAAATAATAAAATAAATACGTAAAAATATTGTCCAAACAATGACAAAAAAAAATGATTTAACTAATGCGACACTTTTGTCAAAAATGATTTGAATAATTGTTTAAATATAAATAATGCTAGCTAAGCTGTAAACTCTATTCACATAATGTTCAGTCCCAAAAAGATAATTTTGGATTTCCGCTTATTTTAAATAAACTAAAAAAAAACGACGATTTCAACAATTTCTCCCCACAACCGTAATCGCGCCAATATGGTTTAGGATTTTGATAATCCCTTTTAGAATAAAAGAGGACACACCTTAATTAGATTAACTCTTTTCTCACTAGCTATCGACCTGAGAATACTATTAACTCACTGAGTCACACAGGTTTATATTGCCCATTGAGTAATTCCCAAACATTCGTTTAAAACTTTTAGATACGAGGGCAGTTTGATAAGTCAGTGACTTTTTGAATTTCCCGCACAGTTACTCCAAATGCAACAGTGCTGCCGTCAACTATAATCTATCAGTGGGCAACTTTCTAATTTTGAGCAAGCTACGTCGTGCAGTTGGTGTTCGATAACCGTTCAAAGCAGACAACCTCGTGAATTTTTACGAAAATGGAAAAAAGTGAATTTCGTGTGCTTATTAAGCATTACTTTTTACGTAAAAAATCCATCAATGAAACTAAGGAAAGACTTGATAAATACTACGGGGACTCGGCACCATCAATTTCAATGGTTAAGAAGTGGTTTACAGAGTTCCGTTGTGGTCGTACCAGCACTAGTGACGCCGAACGTTCAGGTCACCCAAAAGAAGTGATCACGTCGGAAATCGTCGATAAAATCCATGAAATGATATTGGATGATCGGAGAATGAAAGTGCGTGAGTTGGCTCATGCTGTAGGTATTTCAACTGAACGGGTACATCATATTTTACACGAATATTTGGACATAAAAAAACTCTCTGCGAGATGGGTGCCGCGATTGCTCACACTCGACCATAAGCGCAATCGTGTGACCACTTCAAAAGAGTGTTTAGCGATGTTCAGCCGTAATCCGGACGAATTTTTGCGCCGTTTTGTTACTGTGGATAAAACATGGATCCATCACAACACGCCAGAGACCAAGGAACAATCGAAACAGTGGGTTGCTCGAGGTGAACGTGGACCAAAGAATACGAAACAGAGTCTGTCAGCCAACAAGGTCATGGCCACAGTTTTTTGGGATGTACGCGGTGTCATTCACATCGATTACCTCAAGAAAGGTAAAACGATCACCGGCGAATATTATTCAAAGCTTTTGAACAGATTCGACGTTGATTTGAAGCAAAAACGGCCGCATTTGGCTAAGAAGAAGAAAGTGCTGTTCCATCAAGACAATGCACGTGTGCACACTTGTCTAGTCACGATGAACAAAATCCACGAATTGGGATACGATCTGCTACCCCATCCAGCATATTCTCCAGATTTAGCCCCCTGCGACTATTTTTTGTTTCCAAACCTAAAGAAATGGCTGGGCGGTAAGAGATTTGAGTCGAATGAAGAAGTCATTACCGAAACAAACGCGTATTTTGAGAGCTTTGAAAAAACCTATTAATTGGAGGGAATAAAAAAATTAGAAAAACGCTGGACTAAATGTGTATCGAGCTAAAAGGTGATTATGTAGAAAAATAAAATGTTTATTTGCGGAAAAAAATTTGTTTTATTCAAAAAGTCACTGACTTATCAAACCGCCCTCGTAGTATGCCGATTGTGAGAATAAACAATCTTTTTTCAGTGTAGAAAATAGGGGATACTTTTATGCCACAAAATTGAAGGTTCTTGACATTAGCAGCGTACTCTACCAGACGTCGTCGTCGTCGTGACAGCGAACAAACAACAAATAAATTACTTTTTATTAAGATATCCTCTATTTGTTCCACTTCGAATATTCACCATTACTTTCGCACCGATGTTAATACCCGCGCGGCGAAAGTCAAAATTTTGTTAAAAAACATCATTTTATTGATTCTTTCGACTTAAATTGGATTGGTATGGGACTAATGGGCTAGAAGCCTCTCCACTGCGACCTTTGATGACCTTTGGGTCCACACGTCGTGTTCCCTGTCTAGATCCGTTCCTATTTGTACACTTCATAGGTCTCTTTTTTCCAAAGAGAGCGAATCCAACATAATAATCTACACATGAGACTTACCGCAAAATTAAAACATTCCTAACCAGCAAGGTTAAGCATGTTGCTCTATTAGATGAACTCTTCAAACGAGATCTTTCATCCAAATCTACGTAATTGGATTTTAAGCCACACAGTACCAGTGCAGGAGTCCTACAATGGACGTTCATAAAAGATAACCATATATAACCAAAGAACCATTAACTTAAATTTGACGTATTTAAAACGAGATAGTATCACCTAGCACTGCTGAAGAGTTAGTTAACAAACAAATACACACCTCACTTTAAGGATCCACTAGTCACTTAGGTATGGATTTACACTGTAAAAAGCTTAAATAACACCAAACTCGGGAGTGTCAAAGCAATGCATCTTTATCTCTTAAACTATAGGAAGCCACCCCCAAGAAAAGTATTCGCTTGTCTCATAAAACGAATACTTTCCTCCTAGATTCTTTGCCAACAAAAATATTATTTGCAAAATGAAATCTATGAGTTTAAAGCACTGAATCTCCATCTATTAAACTGTTGGACTACATTCTCAAGAGACGTATTCGTTTGATCAACGTCTTGAAAGCACTCTGTCACGTGCCTATTTTTTCCTTCTACGGTTCTCAGTTAAAAATTAAGTGGTTTTTCTTCAAAATCCAATTAAGATGGCCCAAATACAGCCAGATATGAAAGAAATCCCATAGAGGTTCTGCACACGTGCTAATAACGCACCGTCCCAACAACTTTCACCGACACCTGACTTCGAAGACTCTTAACACACGACTCCCGCTCCTAGGCCGGAAATCAAGAAAAATGGCGCGGAATAAACGTCAACCCACAATCTTCTCAAGTCCGTGCTCCACAATCACCTCGTCCGTGTGGATATCCAGCCCCCATCCACACAGAAATTGCAAACCAAACGATAATCCTACCCCTACAAGGTATGCAACATTATCTACAACGAATGATATATTAGAGTTACAACACAGTACGGTATGCAACCCTACTTACGAGTAACTAACGAATACGAAACCATCTGAGAACCGTAGAAGGAAAAAATAGGCACGTGACAACTCCTCTATGAAAAATTTCTCAACCACATCCTCAATAACCTTTGTCACATTAAACGAATACTTTCCTTCTAGATTGCTTACCCAAAAAAAGGGTGTGCGTCTCGGGACGCCCGACAGAAGTGATAATGATTTACGTAGAAACTATTAAATATTGAAGGTATTAAAATTAAAATAAATTATGGTTTAACAAAACTAAAAAACACGCTTTTAGAGTTAATTAAACTAAACAGTAAAAAATAATTCGCAACATAACAATAAAATTACTGACGAGAAAATTAATGTCACTGTTCTAAAAGCGTTGGGTGCTTTTATTCCGAAACGCGAGTTAGTATAAAAATGTCACACAAAGCACGCTTTTAGAACAGTAATTTTCTCGTCAGTAATTTTATTCTTATGTTAAGAATTATTTTTTACTTTTTAGTTTGATTAACTTTAAAAGCGTGTTTTTTAATTTTTTTTTAACTATAATTTATTTTTCGCTTTTTAGTTCGATTTCTTTTACTCACCCTCTTGCCATTTATCTCTCTCGGGAGGTTTCTCACCAGTATATTGGATTGGGTGAATTAGATGAAACTAATAAAAGCGTGTTAAAAACTATTCCATTTACCAAGAAAATTATCTGTCTCCGTTTTGATATGCCAAACAATGTTAAATGGTAGTTCGCAAAAACTTAATACAATTTAAAAAAATTATTTATTAAATGGTAAAAGCACAAAAAGAATGCATCGGCCGGGAATCAAACTCGAACCGCCTGCGTGACAGGTGGGGATTATTGTTGTGAATGCAGATCTTAATACTTCGTTTTAAATATTATTTTAAATCCTTTTACGATCCGTCTCTGCACGCCAACGACTTAAAACCGTTTTGCTCCAAGAAGAGCCCGCTCCCCTTCGCGATGTCTCCGGCTGGCACCACCAGCCGGCTTTTTTTCCCCCTTTGTTTGCAATGAGCAGTCTCAAGTCGGCGCAGTAGTAGGTTTTCTCTCAAAGCGCCGTCTCGATTCGACGCACCAGTAGTATCTCTCCAGCCGCAAAGGGCGAAGGTTGAAAATAGTATCCGTTTCGCTGTAGACCAAGACTACTGTATATAAATATATCTTATATGTATGTTTTTCAATCCATTCCTTGATTTAAAAACCTCACTATTACAGCCGATAGCTGCGTGCTATAGGCAATCAATTATTCATTTGCTCTCACATCTAGGCGCGTACTATAGGCAACCAATTATACACATGATTACGCGTAAACCAATTGAAAAGCTGACATCAGCAATTACTAAAACTAACTATTGACCGCTTCCGTTTGACGACTTCGTCCTTCGTCTTCGCAGAGAGAACAAGCCAGTTAGCTTTAAAAACATCACGCGGAAAAAATTTACATCAATATAATTATTTAAAATCAATTAATATAAAATCCATCAGCCAGTGAAAATATTCTAAAGAGAAAGGAGGTTTTAAACTGTAAGCTTGTTTAATTTACTGTACAAACGAAATTCACGGCGGTTAAAGCCAGAAACGCCTACATCAGATAGAATATACGAGCCAGCCAACTAGCTATCGAAGATTCAACATATTATCGAAACACGGCGAGATTCAGCAGAGGCGGGAACCTACCTCATCCTACAAAAACTTCTTCATACATCTTTTAGATTCCTTCCTGTTGCTTGCCGGCGTGCTGACACTATTGGCAACGCGTTTACAGCGTGCCATAAGAAGTTATAACTTCAAAAACAATAAGGTTTGTAAAGTAGAGTCACAAACTTTATCTTACAATTAAAAGTGCTTAACTGTAAAACCTAACAGCTTTGTGAATAAATCTTAGTAAACAACATAAACGTCTCTTTTGAAGGCTTTATAAATTAAAGTAAACTAAGCTGATTCATTGTTTAGAAGTTAATTACAGACAAAGCTAATCTAGACGTTTACCTTTAGTCACATATTTATGTGTTTTATCGCGATCATTGTTGTTCAACACTTTAGCTGCAGCATCATTAACTGTTTTTAATTTCTGGTATAGTTAAAATTGGTAAGTTTTAAATGTTTTATTTTTGTCAATCTTTTTGCCAATTCCCTATAAATTTTAAAGCCCAAAACAAAATCTATCTCGGTTTTATTAATTATTATACAGTGCGTCCATAAAGTTAACGCATAAATTCATTATCAGCTAAATAAGCTATATAAACAGTATTATGAAAAAATGCAGAAACAAGTCGACTAATTAATGGATTAGGTGGACCGGAAATCATAATTAATAAAGTTGGAGCATCAATAAGACGACTCAAAGATAACAAATCACCAGGTCGAGATGATATAAACGGAGAAGTTCTTAAGCTGCTGGAAGATGAACAGCAGATGATGAAGATTGGTCCTTGTAGTGTCAAGCTTGAGAGTAAATGTGTGAGACTGATCAGCGTGCCCAGTCCTTCGGCCGAATGTGGCCAATGGTGGTACAAGAGTTTTTATTTCTCTGGAGCATCTGCCATGGAAATATCTGTAGAGCAATGACTGGTCTGCAACTCTTCTTCTATGTTTTAGAGGGTGAGAGTTAAGCTGTTTATCAAGCGAATGGCTCTTTTCTGAATGAAATCTAGAAGACGAAGAGAATACCTTGGTGCTGAACCCCAAATATGCGAGCAATACTCCAGTAGAGGTCGGATTTGAGCCTTGTACGTTGTCAACAGTTGATCAGGGGTAAAAAAATTTCTGGCTTTCCACAGAAAACCTAGCCTCTGGCTTGCCGACTTTGCGATGTTAGCAACATGGTCATGCCAAGACATATTATTGGACACCGTGACTCCCAAAATCGAGATAGAGGGACTTGGTTCAAGGGTATTTACGGACATTATGATGGAATGATTTGAGGAATTCACTTTCTTGGAAAACGTGGCACTTTGTGTTTATTGGGCGTTGAACTGAACAAGATTGTTGGTTCCCCACTCGACGATTGCTTTAAGATCTCTATTGATGAAATCAACCTGTTCCTGCCTGAGTCTATTTGTATCATTCACCGAAAGTGATCGATAGGATGTGAAAGTTGAGACAAGTGTGCTATCGTCTGCGAAACTGTAAATGGGGTTCGTGGTGGTTTTCAAGAGGTCGTTGATGTGTAAAAGAAATAAGGTGGGGGAAAGGATGGAACCCTGGGGGACCCCGGCATTGGTTTTAGACGCATCAGAAGAAATACCGTCAACTGCCACATGTAAGGAGCGATCTTGAATGAAGCTCAAGAGCCATTGGCGCAGTTTGGTTGGGAGACCGTAGGCAGATAATTTACTTTACAATGCCTGGTGCCAAACGCGGTCAAATGCTTTAGATATATCCAAGGATATATCCATGCAACTTCAGATTAAATAATCAACTTTCAGAAAGCTTTGCTGTACAGAGAGGTGTACAACAAGGATGCGTACTGTCTCCTACCTCATTTAACACCTATTCTGAGTGCCTTCAGAAGATAATAGACGCTGTAGTCAAGGCCTGTAGTGAATTGGTCTTAAATTAAACTGTAAAAAAAACAAAACTATGATTATAAGTAAGCACCCAAACATAACAGCCAATTTTATGTTGAACAGCACACCATTGGATAGAGTAAACAGATTTTGTTATCTGGACTGCTACATACTCGATACATGGGACCACTCATACGAACTCGTATTGAGAAAGCAAGAAATGCCTTCAGCCGACTGCGAAATGTTCTTTGTAATCTTTCGTTAAGCATCGATGTAAGAATCAGAGTTCTTCGATGCTATGTGATCTCTGTGCTGCTATATGGAGCAGAAAGTTGGAGCGTCACTGTAGACGACTGGAAGCATTCGAAGTGTGGTGCTACCGGCGAATGCTGCGAGTGTCATGTACATCACGTCATCGATGACGCTATCCTGGAAAGATTTAGGAAAAACAGGGAAATCCTCAATACGATTAAATATAGAAAAGCGGCGTATTTTGGGCATATAAAGCGCAACGCGAAGTACCGGTTGTTGCAAGAGAGGACGCATTTCGTGACTGGCAAACCTTAGAAAGTGGACAGAGTTACCATCTACAGAACTGTTCAGATCCGCAGTGAACAAAGTACGCTGAGCCAACGTGATCGCCAACATCAATAGACGATAGGCACTATAAGAAGAATCGCGCCCCCTGCCCCTGTGTGGCTGCCTGCAACACTTCGACAGACCTTGCATATAAAATAAGATTGTGTTCGGAATTCAGATTTGTTTGAAAAATAAAATTATAAAATTTAAAAATTGTTCATAGAGTGCGTTAAAATATTATCCAAATTTCAAATAAGAAAATTTATTTGAAAGTAATAGCTACAATTAAATATTATTGACAGTAACGGTTTATATAAAACGTAAAACAAAAGTCAGGGACATCGTGGAGGAGGTAGCAAAGATGAAATGGCGATGGGCTGGCCATATTTTGTTACTTTCGTTCCTTTCGACCGAGAGCTATCTTTCCAAAACCACATAGACAATATAACTACGTCAGCAAACCGTATGTATGGATTTATAATTAGAGTAGGCCGCGACTTTAACCATTTAACACTTAAAACTCTCTACTATGCTTTTGTGAGATCAAAGCTAGAATATGCATCGGTTATCTGGAACCCATATTATTAAGTGCATATTTATAAACTGGAGGCAATTCAAAGACGCTTTCTCAAATACCTAAGTTTTAAAGTAGATCGGACTTATCCACTAACTGGCACGGCACACGAGTTTACTGTCAAGACATAGCTTTTTCACTCTGGATAGAAGACGAGAATGTTCTAGTGTCATTATGCTACACAAAATAATTAACAATGAAATTAAATGTCAATGCTTATTACATCAGATAAACTTTAAAATTCCCCGTCAGGCATCTCGATACACCGACTCATTCTACACTACCACACCACGAACAAATATACTTAAAAACTCTCCTGTTCCATTATGTGTAGCAACTATAACCTAATAAGTGACCAGCTTGATATATTCTATTGTAATGTGAGGCAAATTAAGAGCTATTATTATCAGCAGTAATATTGTTGTGTTAGTCTTAAGCTTTCTACTAATGTTAGTCTGATTTTGTAAATTGTGTATTACTCTTAAGCTTTTTTATTGTTAGTACTATTGTGCAAATGTTTACTTTGTACCTGTTCTGTAATTGGAAATATTTGTTTCTGTAGAACAGTGTAAATAAATAAATAAATAAATATAGCCAGACGCTAGGACGACCGATGGACACGTAGAATACTGGAATGGAGGCCAAGAGAGACAACAAGGATCAAGGGAAGACCTCAAAAAAGATGGGAGGACGACGAGAGCAGTGGCTGGCAAACAGTGGATGAGATTTGCAAAAGATAGAGAAAGATGGAAACAATTAGTAGAGACCTACATCCAGGAATGGATGGATAATGGTTGACAAAGAGAGGGATTTAAAAGATGAGTGTGAGCGGCCTTTTACAAAGAACGTAAAATTATTGAGAGATTCAAGTCAAGAGTAAGTTAATTATATTTTTAAAATAAGGTGTGCACTTTTGTGTGTACGTCAGTGCTTGTATATTTTTAATATTATCTAAATTTTGTTTTTGATTTTGCCATATTTATTTCCTTTAATGAATTTACTTTTATACAAATTTTCTATATTAAATAGTTTCGATGTTTCACATTTGCGAGGCGTCCCGCGACGGCTCATTAATTGTTTTTTACATGAGAATGGATTAATTTTTTTAAGCAATATTACACGTAAAGTTGTCCTTGTACTAAATTATCGCGTTGACAACAATATCATGAATTTTATATTATGCAAAGAGGTTTAATTGTTACGATTACAGTGTTGATTATAAAGGTACATAAAATGTGACATTTTCCTTCGTTGTTATTACAATGTGCTTAAATTACCCGTCTATTAGAATCACTATCAAAAGTGGAAATTAGAATTGTTAATTAAGTTCTGCGAATGCCTATCCGAAAACGACATAATTACAAACTTAAACTAGTAATTAAGATTGCTTATCGGGAAATTATCGCACAATGAATATAATACAACTCGCGTTGAACATGTGTCCCAAAAAAGAGGAAGGGCGGTTACGTGCTAACAGTTTTTGTTTGCGATGTTAAAATACTTGTTTCATGTTTAAAAAAATTATAAATTCTATTTGTACAAAAAAAATACGTTAAAAATTGTTATTTAATCGGCTATAATACCACTGGGCCTTTAAAAATATCGGATATTCCCCATAATAACGAGAGAGATAAGTTTTCTTTTTAAATCACTAGCGCGAAGGATTTTATTACTACGGCAGAATTTATCAAGGAACACAATTATTATTCAATTGTATCGAAGGTCTATAAGTATTATAGTCGATATAATGATAATTTTCTGTGTATTTTTGCTATCACGAGCTTAAAAAACTTTAATTTTTAGTGCAAAACTCATTCAGCAACAAAATTATCGGGACTTATCCGATAATTTCGAAGGTTTCTAAGTATTACTGTCGATATAATGAGAATTTTTTGCGTATTTTTGCTATTACGAGCTTAAGGAATTTTAATTGTTAGTGCAAAACACATTCAACAACAAAATTATCAACTTATCCGATAATTTCGAAGGTATCTTAGTATGACAGTCGACATAATAATAATTTACTGCGTAAATTGCTATCACGAGCTTAAGGAATTTTAATTGTTAGTGCAAAACTCATTCATCAACAAAATTATCGGGACTTATCCGATAATTTCGACGGTCTCTAAGTATTACAGTCGATATAATGATAAGCTTATGCGTATTTTTGCTATCACGAGCTTATGAAATTTTAATTGTTAGTGCAAAACTCATTCAGCAACAAAATTATCGGGACTTAACCGATAATTTCGACGGTCTCTAAGTATTACAGTCGATATAATGAGGTATCTAAGTATTACAGCCGATAATGAGAATTTTTTGCGTATTTTTGCTATTACGAGCTTAAGGAATTTTAATTGTTTGTGCAAAACACATTCATCAACAAAATTATCGGGACTTATCCGATAATTTCAAAGGTCTTTAAGTATTACAGTCGAAATATTGAGAATTTTATTGCATATTTTTAATACCAAGTTTAAAAATTTTTAATTGTTAGTGCAAAACTCATTCATCAACAAAATTATCGGGACTTATCCGATAATTTCGACGGTCTCTAAGTATTACAGTCGATATAATGATAAGCTTCTGCGTATTTTTGCTATCACGAGCTTATGAAATTTTAATTGTTAGTGCAAAACTCATTTAGCAACAAAATTATCGGGACTTATCCGATAATTTCGACGGTCTCTAAGTATTACAGTCGATATAATGATAATCTTCTGCGTATTTTTGCTATCACGAGCTTAAGAAATTTTAATTGTTAGTGCAAAACTTATTCAGCAACAAAATTATCGGAACTTATCCGATAATTTCGAAGGTATCTAAGTATTACATCCGATAATGAGAATTTTTTGCGTATTTTTGCTATTACGAGCTTAAGGAATTTTAATTGTTAGTGCAAAACTCATAACAACAAAATTATCAACTTATCCGATAATTTCGAAGGTCTCTGAGTATTACTGTCGATATAATGATAAGCTTCTGCGTATTTTTGCTATCACGAGCTTAAGGAATTTTAATTGTTAGTGCAAAACTCATTCAGCAACAAAATTAACGGGACTTATCCGATAATTTCGAAGGTTTTGAGTAGTACAGTCGATGTACGTAATAATAATTTTCTACTTATTTTTTTATCACGGGCTGGAGGGATGGTATCCATTCTAGTTGCGACAGTGTTGTTTGTGTGGCAACGATTAGATTATCTAATGGTAATGAAGTGCAGTGAACAGTTTTAAAACTCTGCGTTCTACCAATAAACCGCGACAGTAAATGAATGGCATTTTAATTGTTTATTTAATTACTTTTATAATTATAATTAACATTTGAAAGCTCTTTTACCCTTTCAAGGCGGGCAGCATGTTAACTTGTATGGTTTAATTTATATACGAAGATATCTTGGTCGTAGTTTTAGTTTTTAAGTTAAGTTTTAGTTTGAAGTTGAAGTTAATTATAAAGTGCAAAAATATTGTATATAGTTTGTGAATATCTAAGTGACTTGTCAAGTAAGTTTATTGTTTAGAAAGATTAGAATGAATTGTTTAGTTTAGTTAGGTTAAAAAAAAAATTATTCATTTCGAATTTGACCAGTTTCGAATGGCATTTGTTTATTAAATATGTAATTTAAAATGTAACATTCTTAAACATTTTAAAGTTCTGCTGCGATTCATAAAATTAGGTTAAACTATTAGAAAAAGCAACCGAAATAGAAAATAAAAACTATAAACAAAACCTCAAATCGCTGACAGTGTTCTTGAATGTTTTCTTATCGGGAAATTATATATAACAGCGCTAATCTGAAGGTTATTTCAGCTAAATTTATCGCAGAAATTATAAAAACAATAAATTATACTCGGAGATCGTTTAGAATGTTTTTAAACGGGTTCTATGTATATTAACTTGCAAACGAACATTAATAAGAAGCATTTAATGTTCCTACATACGTTCATTTAGATTATAGCGTAAATGTAGGAAAAAAAAACAAGCAACATTGATCAAAATGTCTGCAACAAAGGTTGTTGAACTCAAAAATTTGTATTTATATTGGAAAAAGACTTCACGTTATTTTTATCTCTTGGTAAGAACATTTTTAATAAACAATGCTCCATACTACAGTTTTTACTGAAACTCTCGAAAGTTACTGGACTATTGAGCCTTTACAGACCTATTGTTTAGTTAAGTTCTCTCAATTTTGGGGATCTCGGGCTTGTACCTAATGGTATGGTACTCTTGGATACCACATGCACAATCTGGGGCTTGCCAGCACGCCTAATTGTAGATTATGTGGAGAGGAGAAAACCTGCTTCCATATCCAGTGCCCGGCGTCAGCCAGACTAAGGCTGACTTTGCTGATCTAAGCTTTTCTTATGTCCGAGCAGTAACCGATCGTTGACCTGCTCCTTCTCTGAAGGAAGACAGGTGGTGTAGCTTATTACTATCACAGGGAGACATAATGGCTATAGTCTGATTGTTTGCCATTGGCGTAATTCGGTAGAAATCTACTAGTTTTATTATTGGAACGAAGTTGCGTCACGTAACGAAATGCATCGGTGGTTCAGTGGTAGAATGCTCGCTTGCCACGCGGGCGGCCTGGGTTCGATTCCCGGCCGATGCATTCTTTTTGTGCTTTTGCCATTTAATACATCATTTTTTTAGTGAGTAAAACAAATCGAATTAAAAGGCGAAAAATAAATTATATATTGTGAAAGGCTTTAGCGGTCATCGTTTGTTGGTGTATGTTTTTTCGGGTATATACTCCGTCGTAGGTCTGAGTTTCTACTCGACGTTTCGCCATCTCTAGTGAATGGCATC
This sequence comes from Agelastica alni, assembly GCA_950111635.1. Lineage (NCBI taxonomy): Eukaryota > Metazoa > Arthropoda > Insecta > Coleoptera > Chrysomelidae > Agelastica > Agelastica alni. Next base: position 8,203,962 of record OX467712.1, on the reverse strand, counting down.
TTCTGAAGAAATACTTGTCTGCTTTTTAAGGCTGACATTTACACCAACCTAAAACCTACCGATTTCAAAAATATCTCACCCTATACAACCATGAAGAAAAAGACCTTTAACCAATGTATGTTACCGGTGTTGACCTACCGCGCAGAAACGCTAACCTTGACAAAGACAACGGTGCAAAAGATCCGAGTGACTCAAATGGCGATGGAACGTGTGATGTTGGGGGTTTCTTTAAAAGACAAGATCCCAAACCGCGAAATAAGAAATAAGGTCAAGAGTAGCTGATGCTGTTGAGATAATAGCCACACTGAAATGGAATTGGGCAGGCCACGTCGCTAGAATGACGATGGACTGATGACATAAAGCGCTGCCAAACACATTGAATGAAAGCGGCACAGGACCGATGCGAATGGAAAGTGATGAGGGAGATCAATGTTCAGCAGTGGACGCGAGAAGATTGAGTGATGATGATACAACCATGAATTTCGTGAAAAGGGCTGGATTGTGCGGTGAACTGTAACCTCTAGGGGTGAGCCACAATAGACCTACTAAGGGTCGCGGTGGAGGGGCGACCACGCCCCACTCACATGATACCTAACCTAACCTAAGGCCGACAGTCTATGACATTTGTATGTCGCGATCGCAGGTTGTATACGTTTTGGTGGGCGGAGCATATTTGATGGCTGTTTAGAAATTGATCCGTAACTCTGCGTGAGGGCACGATAGAAGTGCGTAGTGGAACTTAAATGAATGCAAGGAATATTTGAATAAATGATATTGTTACAATATTTACTTCTGGGGGTTCGGTAATTCTAAACTCAGTACTAAACAATTTTTATTCCAATATTTCTACAGAATACATTTTTTTTTACAAATCACTTAGAAATTCACAACTGTATAAAACTTTATAATTATTTCAAACACTTGAATCCAAAATAACTTAAACATTTTCGCGACCGATGTTTTTTTATATTTATCCAAATTGTTTCTAGAAGGAACGCGAGTTTTCGACAAATCGATGACTCTCTGGACGCTTTTGGACTTTTCGAGAATCATTCAATGTCTTCTATTATGCTCATTATGTATTCACCCTAATTGTGGTCGATGCGTTCTCGCCTCAAGGCAAGGTCGACAGAGAAGGACCCAAAAAATCGTAACAATATTTGAGTGATTAATAAATAAAGTAAGTATCATGAATAAAGTATTTTATAGAAAACAGTGGAATTATAATAACAAATATAAATAATTTTAGTAAACAAATCGGTAATAATTATAATTTCAGTTTAATACTGCTCGTTTGTAGTCAAGGTGAAATTATAATTGGTGAGTTTTGTTTAATTATTGTAAGTTTTTTTAAAAAATATATTTAATAAAGAAAGGATAGATACCTATCTTGGATTATTTTTGGCTCAGTCTTTGAATCTTTTTATTAAGAAAGCTGCCGTTTCTTTTTATTGTTCAGGTGTTGTTTCTCATTTAACTTTATAGTCAATATATCCATACACTTTTTTTATTTAATTTTTCCCCTTTAATAGTTACCAACGAATTACCATTCAGGTGACAATGTCACCTGAATGCGACTACGGCGCGCCGAGTCAAACCATTCAACACATCCACAGTGGATACCCTATACGCTCATATGCAGGGGATTGGTCTGATTTCCTGGAGGCGTCCCCTTCGGCGCTAGATTGGATCACAAACCTTGACGTTAAAATTTGAAGTAACAAACTGTTATATTACTCTCTTTTAATCTTTAACTTTTATTATTATTTTTTTTTAATTTGTTTTATTTCATATTGTAATAATTTATTGTTTTCATATTTTAGTGTGTTGCTAAGAAAAAGGCTAAAAGTCAGAAGGTCTATTGCGCTTTTATGGACTTGGAAAAGGCCTATGACAGAGTGGTGAGAAGTGAATTGTGGTTGACATTGTCTATGTATGGGGTAAGCGGTAGTTTAATACGAGCACTTAAATCACTACGAGGATTCCACTGCTTGTGTTAGGATAAACGGAGCTTGCACGGACTGGTTTAACATCCAAAAAGGTTACAGGGATGTGTGGCTTCGCCATAGCTGTTTAACTTATACATGGACGATTGTTTAAAAGATTTGAAAGAGAGAGCGTATGGATTAAAAATGAATGATTTGATCGTCAAATATCTTCTTTACGCCGATGATCAAGTCATATTAGCGTCATCTGAAGAAGAGTTGCAAGCGATGGTTAATGTTATGCATGATACCCTGAAAATTAAAGGGATGTAAATAAATGTAAGCAAAACGAAAGTAATGGTTTTTGAAAGAGAAGAAAACAGGACAAACTGTGAAGTTCTGATTAAGGGAGAAAGAGTGAAACAAGTAAATGAATTTGTGTACTTGGGTTAAAAGTTAACGAGAGATGAAAAGTATAACAGTGACATTGAGCAAAGGGTGTTGGCAGGAAAACAAATTAATGGGGCACAGCATAACTTTATAAACAGCCAGAAAGTGTCAAAAAAAGCACGTCTGGCTGTGCATAGAGGTGTGTTGTTTCCTACACTTATGTATGGTAGTGAATGTTGGGTTTGGCAAAAGAAGCATGAAAATAGGATTAATGCTGTGGAGATGGGTAGTCTTAGAAGTATAGCCAAAGTGACTCAGTTGGAAAAAGTAAAGAATAGTGAGATAAAAGAAGATGTGGCTACAAAGATAGACAAGGGAATGCTTAGATGGTTTGAACACGTTGAAAGAATGGATGAAGGAAGATTGACGAAATAAATTTATAAGGCGAGTGTGAAAGTACAAATCAGTAAAGGTCGACCTCGAACATATCTCGATCAGATCAAGATTGTTTTGAAGAAAGGCCAGGTCAAGAGTACCAACAACCGACGACCATGTATGAGGGCACTGATGAAAGTAGAGGAAGCAAAAGATGTGTGGAAGAACCGTAGCAAGTGGAAGGAAGTGGTCTCTGCCTACCCCTACGGGAAAAAGGCGTGACTATTGTATGTATGCATGCTTGTATGAACTGTATATTGTGTGTACTCTGTCTTTGTACTTAATCTGTTTTAAAACGTCTATATATTTAAGCAAAGGATGTAGCTATACGCTTAATATATAAATGAATGTTTTTAACTAGTTTTTAAATTTCACTCTTCCTCAAAAGAAAAAGTAGGTTACATTACATAGTTTTAAATTCTTAATTGCATCGTATGTCTTTTTAAGCGATGTTCAATTTTTTAAGTATTTCGACAATCACGTGATGTTTTACATTGTCGAAGGCTTTCTCATAATCAATAAGGTACAGCTAAAATAAACTGCACAGGAATTTATGCAAGAGTGCAAAGTTAGATTTCTTAAAGCGATGGTTCATCAAGTAACCCTTTTTTATTTTCTATCCTCGTCAATGTTTGGCAGCATGTTAATCTGGTAGTCTTTGAAGTCCGAACCATTAAGTTTAACAAAAATATAATGTACGTTGACGAACTGTTACTTTAAAAGTAATAATGATCAAGCACTTACCTTTCAAAAAATTTAGACAAAAAAGAATTATTGCTAATTTATATTACAATCAAAAAGCAATGTTAAAGGTAGAAGGACATACCACAGAACAAATGAAAATACAGAAGGGAGTCAGGCAAGGGTGTATTTTGTCACCGGCACTATTTAACCTTTATTCGGAAGAAATCATGAAAACTGCATTAAGCAATGAAACAAGGGGAGTTAACATAAACGGAATACCCATTAATAACTTAAGGTATGCTGATAATACAGTACTGATAGCAAGCACACTCCCAGATTTACAAATACTAGTGAACAAAGTAAATGAAGAAAGCGAAGAATATGGACTGACAATGAACTTGAAAAATACTAAATTCAGGTTCATTAGCAAAAGAACAAACAATGTCGGACAAATCTACATACACAACCAACCAGTACGACAGGTAGAAAAATACAAATACCTTGGTACCATTATCAACAAAGACCGGAAATAAGAATTAGAACAGAAAAGGCAAGATCAGCGTTTATTAGAATGAAAAAAATATTCTGCACAAAAGACATCAGTTTGGCCTTGAAAATCAGATTGCTGAGATGCTATGCGCTGCCTGTGCTGCTTTATAGCATGGAGGCATGGACCCTGAAGAAATAAGTTGTAAGAAGACTAGAGGCTTTCGAACACTGGACATACCGGAGAATACTTAAAATTAGCTGGATAGACAGAATAACAAATATTGAATAGCTAAGACGGATGAACAAAGACAAAGAAATAATTCTGACCATTAAAAAACGTAAATTACAGTATCTGGGACATTTTATGAGGGGGTCAAAATACAGCTTGTTACAACTGATAATACAGGGATAGATTGAAGGAAGAAGAAGTGTCGGAAGAAGACGCCACTTGTGGTTGAAGAATCTGCGTGACTGGTACGAACGCATAACAAATCAGTTGTTTAGATCTGCTGTTTCATGAATACGCATAGCATTGATGATTGCCAACCTTCGCAACGAAGACGGCACGTGAAGAAGAAGAAGACTCACCTTTCATCTTTGGGATGTACGGTAAACGTCTGCTTGCTCAGTTCCAGGATGGACGCTTCGCTTTGCGGCTCCGCAGATATACCGGCCCTTTGTTTGCGCGGTCGCATACCCTTCGGACTGGTCGGACTGTGAACGCGAATGATGCTTTGAAATTTGTCCAGCTGCGAACGCAAATCGGTTATTTCGTGTTCGCGTTGCTGCAGCTGCAGTTGCAACTCTCGCAACCGCTGCTCCCGCATCAACTCTTGATCGATGCATTGAATCTGACGCGTCAGCTCTTCGATCTTTTCGTCCTTTTGGACCAGCAACGCCTGAAAACGATTTAAAAATTCTGTGATTGCGCACATTCGCTGTATTTATTAAAATTTGTTCACCTTGTTTCCCTTTTTAAAAAGCCGTCGAAACATTTTATCGATTCTCATGTTACTAATCAATACGAACTAAATACACGGCAAGGAGGCTGATATTCAAGTGACGAAAATTAAATTCTAATCTGCTTCAATTATTGATAGCGTAATGTTTTATACAGATAAAAAATGTTACTTATGTCGAGTTAATGATTATAGTCTGAGGCACGAGATTTTGCTATTGATATGCGTGGAAAATTCTACAAAATGAGCTACGATTCTTTCACATACGACACTTTGCCTATTTCTACCGCAGCAACTGAACAAACTGAGGTGAATGTATCTTTTTCAAAAACTTCCTTCTTCTTAGGTTTATTATAAAAGCTATTCCTCCCACCATCCCCTATTCGAGAGCCCCATTTTTCTCATAGCAACCCAAATGACTGAAGTAAAATCATTTTTAAATAAAACTTCCTTACTGTTTGCACAATCTTTACTCATATTGCTGCTCCTTTGTAACACAAAAACGCAAGCAACTAAAGGAATCCCCATTTTCCTAGTTTATTTTCTTAGCTATTTGCACTGCATGCATACTTACATATAGTCACGCCTTTTTCCCGTAGAGGTAGACAGAGACCACTTCTATCCACTTCCGCTACAATTTTTACACACGTCTTTTACTTCTTCTACTTTCATCAGCGCTTTCATACATGCTCGTTGGTTGTTGATATTCTTGACCTAGCCTTTATTTAAAACGATTTCGATCTGATACGTTCGCCTAGGTCGACATCTACCGACTACCATTCACACTTACATTATAAATTTGTTTCGTCAATCTTCCGTCATCCATCCTCTCTACGTGTCCAAACCATCTAAACATTCCTTTATATATCTTTGTAATCACATCTTCTTTCAGACCACAGCGTTCTCTCATCTCACTTTATCCATTAGAGGCACTCTGGCTATACTTCTCAGACCACTGATCTCCGCAGTGTTGATCATACTTTTATGCTTTTCCCAACATTTGCTACAATGCATAAGTTAAGAGACCAACACTCCTCTATGCACAGTCAGTCGTGCCTTTTTTGACACGTTCTAGCTGCCCATAAATTTATATAGCGGCCCCATTTACATGTTTTCCTGCCAACAACCTTCGCTTGGTATTACTTTTCGTCTCCCGTAAACTTTGAACCCAAGTACACAAGCTTATTCACTTTTTCCATTTGTTCCTCTTTCAGACAGTACTTCGCAGTTTGTCGTGCTTTCTTCTATTTTAAAAACCATTACTTTCGTCTTGCTTACATAGGCCAGGTCAAGAGTACCAACAACCGACGAGCATGCATGAGAGCACTGATAAAAGTAAAGGAAGCAAAAGCCTACCATACATACCTAAGTACATATAGTCAGGACTTTTTCTCGTAGGGGTAGACACAGACCACTTCCTTTCACTACTCATCTCCACAACATTAATCCTATTTTCATGCTTCTTCTGCCAAACCCAATGTTCACAACCATACATAAGTGTAGGAACCAACACTCCTCTATGCACAGCCAGACTTGCCTTTTTGGACACTTTCTGGGTGTTCATAAAGCTACGCAGTGCCCCTTTCATTTATCTTCCTTCCAACACCCTTCGCTAAATGTTACTTTTATACTTTCCATCTCTCGTAAACTTTGAACCCAGGTATACAAACTCATTTACTTGCTCCACTCTTTCTCCCTTAATCAGAACTTCACAGTTTGATATGCTTTCTTCTCTTTCAAAAACAATTACTTTTGTTTTGCCCACATTTTTTTTTCATCCCTTTGATTTTCAGCCTACCCCTACGGAAAAAAAGAGTGACTATATCTATGTATGTATTTTCAATCCTTATGCACTCTCTTTCAAATATTTTAAACAATCTTCTATGAATAAGTTAAACAGCCATGGCGAAGCCACACATCTAACACCTTTTTCGATGTTAAACCACTCTGTGCAGGCTTCGTTTATCCTCACACATGTCAACAGTTAGAATTGGGCACCAGTGGCGTATCGTAAGTATTTTGTAACGGTTACCAAATATTTACATACATACATATAATCACGCCTTTTTTCCGTAGGGATAGGCAGAGACTACTTCCACTTGGTGCGGTTCTTACACACATCTTTTGCTTCCTCTACTTTTATAAGTGCTCTCATACATGTTTGTTGGGTTTGTTGGTTGTTGGTACTTTTGACCTGGCCTTTCTTCAAAACAATGTTGATCTGATCGAGATATGTTCGCAGAGGTCGACCTCTACCGACTTCCGTCCATTCATACTTGCCTTATAAATTTGTTTTTTCAATATTTCCTCAGCCATCCTTTCTACGTGTCCAAACCATCCAAGCATTCCTTTATCTATCTTTGTAACCATATCTTATTTTACACCACAGCGTTCCCCTATCTCTTATATTCTTTTAACGTGTTCAAACCATCTAAGCATTCCCTTGTCTATCTTTGTAGCCACATCTTCTTTTATCTCACTATTCTTTACTTTATCTAACCGAGTCACTCCGGCTATACAATTCTCAGACTACTCATCTCCGCAGCATTAATCCTATTTTCATGCTTCTTCCGCCAACCCAACATTCATTATCATACATAAGTGTAGAAACCAACACTAATCTATGCACAGCCAGACGTGCCTTTTTAAACACTATATGGCTGTTTATAAGTTATGAGATGGGACCGAAATATATTTGCATACAGAATTTATTGTGCCAAAAAATCTTCTTTTGTTTTCAGAACTCGTAGAAAGTTTCATCTTTATTTTATTGTGGGACAGACTATAAATTATTTCGATCATGCCAGTTAAAAAGACATCATTTTCAATGTGTCACTCGTCCGGTTGATGTGACCCCCTAGCACACAGTAATTACGTCATTTATATTTAAATCGGATAGTTAATAACGCGGTTTATCAAATATTTGATAACGCGAAATCATTAAATGATGTACTGTTAATCATCTAATCATTTTTTTTTTTGGATTGGTTCGCAAAATACTCGCATATACACAATATAACGTAATCGCGAAATCGAAATATACAGATGAAAATTGTTGGCAACAATAAATAAAAAAAAATTATTAATAACATTTGAAATTCAATTGTGAATCGCGTTCTGGAAAAGGGAAAATAAATTAAATTATTTAAGTATAATAGTATTTTTAAATTTTTATGTAAACAAAATAGTTTTTACGTACTAAGGACGTTAGATAAAGTAAAGAATAGTGAGATAAAAAAAGATGTGGTTACAAAGAAAGACAAGGAAATTCTTAGATGGTTTGGACACGTAAAAAGAATGAAGGAACGAAGATTGACGAAACAAATTTATAAGGCGGGTGTGAATGGACAAGTACGTAGAAGGTCGACTGCTCGGCGAACATCGATCTCGATCAGATCAACATTGTTTTGAAGTAATGCCAGGTCAAGAGTACCAACAACCGACGAGCATGCATGAGAGCACTGATGGAAGTAGAGAAAGCAAAAGATGTGTGTTAGAACAGTAGCGGAAGTGAAAGGAAGTGGTATCTGCCTATCCCTACGGGAAAAAGGCGTGACTATATGTATGTATGTATGGATAAAAAAAAAATTTAAAACCTTATTATAGATTATTTAGTGATTAAATAAAATATATTACCTTAATAACAATAAATATTTCTTAAGGGTGCTTTTACACAATAAATATTTAATTTAATCTAAAAAGTATTTTTATTTTGTAAAAATGTTCGTTGTAATAGTTTACATCTGGGATTTAAAATACTCGATAAGGATTATCTTTTCGTCACAAATATTTGCTTAATCCAAAAATTCCTTTTAATATTATTTTAAAAGTTAAAATACCTGAAAAGCTTTTTTTGCCACTAGTATTTTTTTAAACCAAAAAGTATTTTATATTTTTAAATATTTTCGTAATAATTTTAATCTGGTATTTAAGACACCTGAAAATAATTCTTCGCCACCAATATTTCATTTTATCAAAAAATTAAGAAGGAAACGTATTAAATCTCAAAAAGCGTTTTTATGTTTGTCATATCGAAATTTTTTAATGCTATTAGTAAAAAGAGACTCAGGGTTGGCTTACCTCTAGTTCCCTGATGCTCGCCATCTTCTGGAACGCGAGATCGGCACCTCCTTCAGTGATCACCGCCGCGACGTCGGGGATGTGGTGCGATGTCACCTGATGCGCGGCTTCCTCGTCTACGGCGGAATTATTCAGCCGGGACGAGAAGCACAGAGAGCCGAAACAGACGCGCATATATCGGCCTCTCCTGTCACCGGTTGCTTTGTTTCCCCCTCGAACCGCTCCTGGAATTTTGCCAAAAACGTGCTTCGCGGATGGTGTTGCGATACACGGAAGCCCGGACGTCTCGGAAACTATCTGAAAACAAAACACGTGGTTACAGCAGTTAAATTAAAAAGTAATAACTAACTATTTCTACTTTGTGATGTAGATTAAAACGGCTTTGTTTTTTTCAGAAACATTGTTTTTCCTAAATAAAAAGAGTGAACTTAAAACAAAAATGTTTCTTCTTACGTTAGGACAAGTCCTAAGTTTGCATTAATGGTTTGCCAGTGGCAGTTGGGATGCTGAAGACCAGCTTTCATTCCATCTTATAAGTGGTCGTCCACGTGGTCAAGGTGTATTTGGATTTTTCTCGTTCGCAATTTTTGCCAACCGCTCTGGTTTCTATCGCGTATGTCATGACCGGACTTAAACAAGTTTTATATATTTTTTTTTTTATGAAAATAGTCGCAAAAAGGGTAGACCTATCGTGTGGGCCGCGGACGGCCCGCACTGCGACTATTAGAAGGGGAAGGGATTATAGAAAGGAAATGATTGTGGACACGCTTTTTAAAAAGTTGCAGGTCATAGTTCTCTGGCAAAACTGATTTTGGAAGCTTATTCCATTCCGTAGCAGCCCTGTAAAAAAAGGATTCTTGATGAAGATTGGTCCTTGTAGTGTCAATCTTGAGAGTAAATGGGTGAGACTGATCAGCGTGCAGAGTTCTTCGGCCGAATGTGGCCAATGGTGGTACAAGAGTTTTTATTTCTCTGGAGCATCTGCCATGAAAATATCTGTAAAGCAATGACTGGTCTGCAACTCTTCTTCTATGTTTCTATGTTCTAGAGGGTGAAGGGTATCTGTGAGAGTTGAGCTGTTTATCAAACGAATGGCTCTTTTCTGAATGGAATCTAGAAAACGAAGAGAATGCCTTGGTGCTGAACCCCAAATGTGCGAGCAATACTCCAGTAGAGGTCGGATTGGAGCCTTGTACGTCGTCAACAGTTGATCAGGAGTAAAAAACTTTCTGGCTTTCCACAGAAAACCTAGCCTCTGGCTTGCCGACTTTGCAATGTTAGCAACATGGTCATGCCAAGACATATTATTGGACACCGTGACTCCCAAAATCGAGATGGAGGGACTTGGTTCAAGGGTATTTCCGGACATTGTGATGGGATGATTTGAGGAATTCACTTTCTTGGAAAACGTGGCACTTTGTGTTTTTTAGGCGTTGAACTGAACAAGATTGTTGGTTCCCCACTCGACGATTGCTTCAAGATCTCTATTGATGGAATCAATCTGTTCCTGCCTAAGTCTATTTGTATCATTCACCGAAAGTGATCGATAGGATGTGAAAGTTGAGACAAGTGTGCTATCGTCTGCGAAACTGTAAATGGGGTTCGTGGTGGTTTTCAAGAGGTCGTTGATGTGTAAAAAAAATAAGGTGGGGGACAGGATGGAACCCTGGGGGACCCCGGCATTGGTTTTAAACGCATCAGAAGAAATACCGTCAACTGCCACATGTAAGGAGCGATCTTGCATGAAGCTCAAGAGCCATTGGCGCAGTTTGGTTGGGAGACCGTAAGCAGATAATTTACTTAACAATGCCTGGTGCCAAACGCGGTCAAAGGCTTTAGATATATGCAAGGCTATTGCACGAGATTCACCAAACTCTTCAATAGTGTTTGTCCAGAGCTGAGTGACATAAGCCAGCAAATCTCCAGTAGACCGAAGTTGTCGAAATCCATATTGTCTGTCATGGATTATCTCAAATTTCTCCAGATATTTGATAAGTTCTGTGTTAATCGCTTTTTTCATAACTTTGGATATGACTGAGAGCAATGCAATAGGGCGATAATTTGCAGGAATAGTCTTCTCTCCTTTTTTCGGAATCGGTTGGACCTTAGAGTTTTTTCACATGGACGGAAATACTCCTTTGCTGTATGATAACTTGAAGAGTCTACAGAGAACTGGGGTGAGCTCTTGAGCACAGGTCTTCAGGATAATTGTCGGAATTCCATCTGGTCCTACTGCCTTATTGGAGTCAAGATTTCGTAGGATTTTCCTGATAGTGCGATGGCGGATAGTGACCTTAGGCATTGATGCGTTTATTTTAGGTATCGTTGGGGTATTCTGACTTTACTCCTACTGCTCATATGTTTCTTCCGCCAAATTAAATCTCTTAAGTATCCTGAGAAGAAAGAATTACTAACCTTAGATATGCAAATGACAACTTATTACTAGCTCGTTCGGAAGAAGAACTCACGGAATTCATGAGAAAGTTGGACAGGATCAGCAAAGAACATGGTCTTACGTTGAACAAAAAGAAGACGAAAATTATGATAATAGACCGCAACCCTGCCAATGTTAGACAGATCGATGGTTTTAAAGTGATTGAGAAATTTAACTATTTAGGATCACTTATCACAAACAAAGGCGGCTGTGATGGATAAATTAAACGCAGACTTGCCATAGCACGTAACTACTCAACAATAAAACTAACTCGAATATGAAAAGACTCTGCAATATCTCAACGCAACAAATTTAAATTTAAACTCCTTGAACTTTCCTATTGCCACATATGCATCTGAGACCTGGACTTTAAAAATGGCCAATCGAAAAATAATAGATGCTTTTGAAATGTAGGCCTACAGAAGAATGCTGCGAGTATCATACACAGAACACCGTACTAACGTGTCAATTCTTAAAAAACTAAAAATCACCACGAAGCTATCAACCAGGATAAACCAATCATACCTACGGTATTTTGGAGACATTTCAAGAAGAACGAATGGGCTGGAAAAACTTATTCTAGAAGGAAAAATCAACGGTAAACGACCAAGAGGAAGGTCTCCGACGCGCTGGGTGTACCAAACCAAAGAAATCATTGGTCACGGTCTGCAAGAAGCTTCTCTTGCAGCTCAAGACAGAGAAGGATGGAGAACTACGATCCGAGCACTTGAGACATAATGTAACCATACTCTCTCGGGAGTAAAAGGACAAGAGAGAGAGAGAGAGAAAGAGAGAGAGAGAGAAAGAAGTATCCTGATATTAATGATGCCTTTCTTGTTCAAACTTTTACTTCGTCCTTTAGGTTCCTATTACTTGTTATGTTTGCCCCTAGATATTTGAAGGACATTACTTGTTCTGCATTACTTGTTTACATTTTCTCGGTTATTTAAATACTGTAAGTGATTTTATGTTCTTTATGGATATTTGCACATTGAACGTTTCTGCTATTTGTTAAAATTTATAGAAACACCTATGTAGGTTATCTTCGTCTTCCGAGATTATCACTGCGTCGTCAGAATAGCATATTATTTTTTTCTTTGTCCCCCATTCGGTATCCTCTCACAGCTTGCTTTACTTCGTTTGTGATTTTATCCATTATGATGTTAAATAAGATTGGGCTTAAGCTGTCTCCTTGTCTGATTCCAGTTGCTACGGGTATTTTATTGCTTAATTAATTTGCCGTTCTCACATATACATAATTATCGGTATTCAGCATTTGGATAACTTTTATTATATTGGGGTGAAAGTTTCTTTTTATTAGTAGAGTTGTAACATCAGTTAATCGTACCCTATCGAATGCCTGGGTAAGGTCAATGAAGCACATATAGTTAAACTTTATGGCCTTTTCAGTTATTTGGCGGATTATAAATATGGCATCTATAGCCGACCTGTTATTTCTGGATTTTCCTGGATTTTATTATTCTGATACCACAGAAATATTTTATGCTTGGCATCGTCGCTCTATTCTGCATTAAAACGTATATAGTTTATCACTTATAAATGTTAGTGTTTTTGATTGGCACAATTAAACGTGCATTGTTTTTTATTTGTTAACACTGGACTAATTTTTCATTTTTAATAGTCCACATGGACATAAAATGTCCAATTATAAGGTGGTTGTTGCTTGGCTTTTTAAAGGACTTTCGAGTTATATGGTACATCCAATTGAAGTTGGGTCCTGTACCTACCGTCGGATAAATTCTTTGATGTGCCGAAATTTTTAAAACATGAAATATTATTTCCAACTTCGACTATACTTACTTATCGGTTGCTTTAAAAAGAGGCACTTAAAAAAAATATAAACAAAAATGTTTTTGTTACGGTCTCGAAGATACGCTTATCATTCGTCATAAATAAAAAAGATAACTAACGATAAATAACATTTATAATAGGTTTGATATGCTTACCTGATAAATTAGCTTCCAAAATTTTGTAAGACCCGAATGTCTTTGATCGCGATGCGGCGTCAAATGTCACACACTTTTTTTTTATTACTAAAACAATCACAATTTTTAACAGAGTTAACCCAACTATTTATAACGAACACGCGCACCAAACCAATTAACACAATATTTTTACCGAGAGAACGCTTTAAATTGACTGAATAATCGTATGGAGTTTATGTATCAGATATGTCTGATTTTTTGCTCGCAGCCACTCAAGATTAAAGTAAAAGGGGGAAGACCGCCATTGTTGTACTTTATTCGACCTGCAAAAGAAAAATAATTTATAGATAAGTGTTTGAAATTTATCTTAAAATTTTTAAAAAAAAATACAATACACATTCAAACCCATTCCCAATACCAATTTGTTTTTTAATGATAATGTAAAAAAGGCTGTAATCTGTCATTTACATTAAGAGTTTTGTAACGGGAATTTTTCCATTACTAAAAAAGGACCAGGAAGACGAAGGATATCACAGCTCAAGAATCTAAGGACCTGGTTCAATAAAACATCTCCAAAACAGGCAGGCAATCCTACGAGAAAAAATCTTTGGAAAAAGAGGACCAGAAAAACGAAGGATATTACAGCTCAAGAATCTAAGGACCTGGTTCAATACAAGATTCCCAAAACAGGCAGGCAATCCTACAAGAAAAAATCTTTGGAATAAGAGGATCGGGAAGACGAAAAATACTACAGCTCCAGAATCTAAGAACCTGATTTAATAAAACATCCCCAGAACAGTCAGACAATTCTATAAGAAAAAATCTATGGAAGTAGAGGTTCAGGAAGACGAAGGATATCACAGCTCAAAAATCTAAGGACCTGGTTCAATAAAACATCCCCAAAACAGCAAGCAATCCTACGAGAAAAAATCTTTGGAAGAAGAGGACCAGAAAGACGAAGGATATTACAGCTTAAGAATCTAAGGACCTAATTCAATAAAACATTCCTAAACAGGCAGGCAATCCTACAAGAAAAAATCTTTGGAAAAAGAGGACTAGAAAAATAAAGGATATCTTGGCTCAAGAATCCAAGGACCTGGTTCAATTAAACTTCCCCAAAACAGGCAAGCAATCCTACGAGAAAAAATCTTTGAAAGAAGAGGACCAGGAAGACGAGGGATATTACAGCTCAAGAATCTAAGGACCTGGTTCAATAAAACATTCTCAAAACAGGCAGGCAATCCTACAAAAAAAATATTTGAAAAAAGAGGACCGGGAAGACAAAAGATGTCATAGCTCAAGAATCTAAGGACCTGGTTCAATAAAACATTTCCAGAACTCTTTTGAATAGCAAACAGAGTCAGGATTGCTATAATGATCGCTATCATTCGCAACGGATTTATTTTTGGAAGAAACATGATACGTTTGCTTTATATTTTGGAATATAGGAACCATAATATGTCTCTGATACTGATTTTAGAAGACGATTAAAAATTTATGTTGGCATTTTGACCAAAGGCTTATCTAAAACTTTCTTTCGATTTTAACTCTTGGAGAAACAGGACCTGATCGTTTCTTGTAGAAAAATGGTAGCAGCCATAAACAATATTCGTCTGTGTTGTTAGCGATTTTAGTCACGATTATTTCATTCACACATGCTCCACCAATAAAAAGTCATGAATTTAGTCACATAATATGAAATATGATCGAATATTCAGGTAAATAAAGAAATATGAGCGGCTATTTAGTTTTACTGTATAAGAGTGCTATGGATGAGTGTTAAAATTTGACGTAACATTTACTCAATTGAAAATGTCTCGTTTTGGTTCATGTTTCACAAGAAAAATCAGCAAAAATATAAGCAAATCCATCCCAGAAAATACCAAAAAGGGTAAGGAGTCTGTCTGGAGACAATTCATGTCTTTTTGTCGGCAGAAGAATTTTGAATTTCGTAGTTAAAAAAGTAGGTGGAATTAAATGTTGATAAACGTTTATGAAATATTGGCTTTCTTTCACTTTAGCGAAAGTGACGAATATGACCGGAATCTTAGCGAATGATTTTGCGGTGTTCATGAAATAATCTTCCTGAATATTACTCGACTATAACAAATAGCCGACTATTATTTTCGCCATAATTTTATCTCGACCAACTAGTATTTAGAGACAATTCAATTCGACCATATAAACATTGATAATCAAAGAATAAGTGCCTTAAAATCTCTGGGAAGTTATTCAGATTATTAATGTACACATGATCTCACCAAATTGTCACGAAATACAATGCCGATGCATTCTTTTTGTGCTTTTACCATTTATACATCATTTTTTTAGTGAGTAAAACAAATCGAATTAAAAGGCGAAAAATAAATTATAGTTTAAAAAAACACGCTTTTAGAGTTATACAAACTAAAAAGTAAAAAATAATTCTTAACATAATAGAATTACTGACGAAAAAATTTATGTCACTGTCAAAAAAAAATTAATGTCAATCAATGTCACTGCTTTGTATTACAAATTTAAACTAACTCTGCGTTTCGGAATGTAAGCACCCCACGCTTTTGGAACAGTGACATTAATTTTCTCGTCAGTAATTTTATTCCTATGTTAAGAAATACTTTTTAATTTTTAGTTTGATTAACTCTAAAAGCGTGTTTTTTAGTTTTTTTAAACTATAATTTATTGTGTTAGATCATACGTGAATATTGTTTTATTATTGCAATTAAATTTTGAAAAATGGAAACTGCAGCAAATGTGAGTAATACAGATTTAAAAAAGTAAGTTGATAAAATTGTATAACTTGATACAAGTATTTACTTTTTACATTCGTTTATTGTACATGTGAATGCTTAGACGGTTTGGACACGTAGAAAGGAAGGATGAAGAAAGATTGACGAAACAAATTTATAAGGCGAGTGTGAATGGACAAGTTGGTAGAGGTCGACTTCGAAGAACATATCTCGATCAGATCAACATTGTTGACATTTCCAGGACCCCTCGGGATTGCTGCAGACAGTGTCAGGATTGCTATGAAGATTTATAATAGTAAATTTTAGGTTTGGCAGAAAAAGCATGAAAGTAAGATCATTGCTGCGAAGATGTGTACTGTGAGAAGTACCTATAGCTGGATAAAGTGAGGAATAATGAGATAAGAGAAAGCTGTGGTGTGAAAGAAGATGTGGTAACAAAGATAGATAAAGGAATCCTTAGAACGTATCTCGATTAGATCGAAATTGTTTGGAAGAAAGGCCAGGTCAAGAATACCAACAACCGACGAGCATGTATGAGAGCACTGAAGAAAGTAGAGAAAGCAAAAGATGTGTGTAAGAATCGTAGCGAAAGTGGAAGGAAGTGGTCTCTGCCTACCCCTATGGGAAAAAGGCGTGACTTTATTTATGTATGTATGTGATTTGAGGAATTACTATTTAAATTATAGGGAGACAATAGTTAAATCATGTCCAAAAGATTATGGAACCAATGCTCAACGCCAACAACAATTCCGGCAGAATCAAAAAAAGATACAAAAAAGTGAAACGTTGAATTCGAATCTTGCCAGGTATTATATATCTTTTGTATGAGAATCAGTAACAATCATATTTCTTTTTCTTTTTCAAAATACCTTGATCAAAATTTATAAATAGCGTAAGGAACTTTCTATCGGGTGTCCAATGACAGCACACGGCTTTTGTTTAAAATTTGGGACATGGACGTGTACAATCGTTATTAAACTCACAACAGAACGATGGTGCTTTTTAGTCACTAAAAACTGCTACTTGGGCATAAAGTTTTTTGTGTTCGGTTCTATTGTTATTTCTTATTTGAAATAAGTCTGAGGTTATTTGATATAAAACATGAATAAATAAATCGATACATATATAGGTAAATAATAGGTACATGCAATAATGTGTAAGCCAATAATATCATATTATTGACGTTATTGTATATCTCTATGTAATCAGTGTAGGTGTCAACAAACAATACACGAGTCATAAAATCAATTTGCTAACAAAATGCAACCTTATCATAATATCGCTATGTTTAACATAAAGATTAATTATTTATTTGGAGCAAACAATCCCGCGCAGTGTGCTCCATTTGTTTAACGATTCGTTTGTTTTTCTTTGACAAATATTTTGGACAAACAAAAGAAAATTTGAAAAAATTAAAAAAAATTTCATTCATTTAATTTTGTGCGTTAATATCAAAACATAATGATAGTAAAAATAAAATCCAAATCGAAATACATAATATGCGCCCTCTAGTTGGATACAATCAATAACCTTAGGTATGCTGACGATACTACTTTATTTGCCAGCAACGAGCAAGAGCTAACAGAACTGTTACAGCGGATCGAGATGGCTGGTCAGGAGGCAGGGTTAACTATTAACAGAACAAAGACAAAAATAATGATTATCGACCGGCCAAGAAACAACAGCCCAGAAACCAAGGAAATAAATGGTATAGCTGTGGTTAATCAATTCGTGTATCTGGGATCACTTATAACGAATTCAGGGGGATGCACATCGGAAATCAAAAGGCGGTCAGCAGTTGCAAAAGAAGCCATGGCAAGGCATACTAAGATCTGGAAGAGTCATGACATAACCCTATCCACCAAGACCAGACTCGTTAAAACTCTAGTATTCTCAGTCTTCTCAAATGCATCAGAGTGCTGGGCACTCAAGGAAACGGATAAACGCGCTATCGATGCTTTTGAAATGTGCCGTTGGCGAAAGATGTTACGCATATCATGGACACAAAGAATAACAAACGAGTCGATTCTAAACCAATTGAAGGTCAAAAAAAGACTGCGCACTATCGTCTCCGAGCGAATAACATCCTTTTTCGGACATATCGTCCGAAGAAACGGACTGGAAAAACTCACCGTCCAGGGGAAGGTACAAGGAACGAGAAGCCGAGGTAGATCACCAATCAGATATGTGGACCACATTGTCAGGGAAACCGGAGTACCACTCAACGAATGTTTCAAAGCCGCGGAAGACAGGCGGATATGGAAAGATCTCACAGATCACAGATCATGATGGCACGATACCCGAAACGGGTGACCGAATAGAAAGAAGGGCGTGGTAAGGTGTAGAAAATGCTCTGAGGTGTGGGCAGCTTCACCGCCGTAACCTCTATTGCCTGCTGACTTCCTTGCTCTTGGACGGCGTCGTTTTACTGCGTAGATGTTAAATCCTTCGATAACTCAGTAATCGCTGGCTCGATCTGTCTTTAAACTACTGTAGGCTAACAGGTTTACTGCCTTGTATCGCCAGTAAATGGCACAAACACGTGTCATCGATAATATATTTTTAACTTTAATACATGGAGCTTACAGTTTAAAGCCTCCTGTATCTTCAGAATAATTTCACTGGTTGCTAGCTTTTGTTTGATGTATTTTACTTGATTATAGTTATGTGCATTTTACCATGTGGTTTTTTTTAAGTATTGCTCTGAACGCTAGAGGTTATACCTCGGCTGATGATATGCAAAAGCGGGAGCGAAGCGCTGTGCTCTGCATTGCTTGAAGTTCGGAATGCGAAGGAGGGCGAGAAAAAGAAGCCCGGTAAGTCGTGGCTTTTGTTAACCGTCTTCTATTGTACAGTCGGAAGTGCGGATTTCCAACAAATGAAAAGTAAAAAATTCGGGGATATGGTATATAATAAATAAGTAATAAAAGAGTAAAAAATTATGACCTATATCAAAAATGAAAAAAATATTTTTCAAGGTGTGATTTTGCTAGGTTTATATAGAGCTAGCAGTTGGTTTTTTCGTTTTAATTAAGGGTAATAAATTTGCCAATGTGGTAATAAATTACTGCTCTACTGTAGTTTTGAAATGTGCAAATGGCTCTGCTAGGTTTATGGTGCTTAACTACTAGTTACTTAAGTTCATTTAACTTGTAATAGTTGGAAATCTAATAAAGATTGATCCGCGATTTGATTTAATCTAAGTATTGTTTGAGTTGCATCGAACTGGGGGAGAATAGGATATCCTCCCAGAGATAGAGTCTACAATTTATTGTTAGTTATTATAGTGTGTACTATAAAAGTAAATATTTCGTAACGAGAGGATAATGTGTGATTACGAATAGTTAAAAAAAGATATTTTTTTATTAAAATCTTGCACAGTATTTTTTGTTCTTCACTGATAGACTGACTGTCTATCAAAAATCATTGGCCCACATATTTGTCGTTTTCTTATTAACTTTTGAACTCTAAAATAAAATCATTCGACCGTATTTGGCGAGGTAGAAAATTTATTTAATTAATATTCTTGGCCATCCATCAACGCCGATTACAATCAGTGTGCAAAAATGCATTAACAGGATATTTCAGGTGTTTTGTTTACTCGATCGTACGATATAGGTATTCGTAGATTTCAAAATAATGATTTATTATGGTGTATTGCCAAACTTTATTTTCACGTAAAATAAGGATATTTTATTTAGCAACCACCAAAACAAACACATTGTCTTTAAAAGCTGTAGGGAAATACCAGGATTTAAAAGTAACGAAACTTTTATTTAACTCAGACGACCTTTCGATAGGCAATATTTATTCGAACAAAAACTTAAAACTTAAAATTAATTTTTGTATTGTTAATTTTAATTGACTCAAAACTACGGCCTGCGATCTTTATCGCGGTTTCATTATCGCCGATCAGCTCATTGGATGACACCCAAAAAATGCACCATTGCCTCGAGCCAAATAATAGGACAAGGACGGACCCCGTTGACTGCAATCCGTAACATACGTATAGAAACATCTTTTTTCCCGAAGGGGTAGGCAGAGACAACTTCCACTTGCTACGATTCTTACACACATCTTTTGCTTCCTTTAATTTCATCAGTGCTCTCATATATGCTCATCGATTTTTGGTACTCTTGACCTGGCCTTACTTTAAAACAATGTTGATCTGATCGAGATATGTTCGTCGAGGTCGACCTCTACCGACTTGTCGATTTACACTCGCCTTATAAATTTGTTTCGTCAATCTTTCTTCATCCAATCTTGCTACTTGTCCAAACCATCTAAGCATTTCTTTATCTAGCTTTGTAACCACATTTTTTTATACACCACAGCGTTCCCTTATCTTACTATTCTTCACTTTATCCAACTGAGTCACTCCGGCTATAAGTACTTTTCAGACTACTCATCTCCGCATCATTAATCCTATTTTTATGCTTCTTCTACCAAACCCAACATTTTTTTTTTATGAAAATAGTCGCAAAAAGGGTAACCTATTGTGTGGGCCGCGGACGGCCCGCACTGCGACTATTAGAAGGGGAAGGGATTATAGAAAGGAAATGATTGTGGACACGCTTTTTAAAAAGTTGCAGGTCATAGTTCTCTGGAAAAACTGATTTTGAAAGCTTATTCCATTCCGTAGCAGCCCTGTAAAAGAAGGATTCTTGATGAAGATTGGTCCTTGTAGTGTCAATCTTGAGAGTAAATGGGTGAGACTGATCAGCGTGCCGAATGTGGCCAATGGTGGTACAAGAGTTTTTATTTCTCTGGAGCATCTGCCATGGAAATATCTGTAGAGCAATGACTGGTCTGCAACTCTTCTTCTATGTTCTAGAGGGTGAAGGGTATCTGTGAGAGTTGAGCTGTTTATCAAGCGAATAGCTCTTTTCTGAATGGAATCTAGAAGACGAAGAGAATGCCTTGGTGCTGAACCCCAAATGTTCGAGCAATACTCCAGTAGAGGTCGGATTTGAGCCTTGTACGTCGTCAACAGTTGATAAGGAGTAAAAAACTTTCTGGCTTTCCACAGAAAACCTAGCCTCTGGCTTGCCGACCTTGCGGTGTTAGCAACATGGTCATGCCAAGACATATTATTGGACACCGTGACTCCCAAAATCGAGATGGAGAGACTTGGTTCAAGGGTATTTCCGGACATTGTGATGGGATGATTTGAGGAATTCACTTTCTTGGAAAACGTGGCACTTTGTGTTTTTTGGGCGTTGAACTGAACAAGACTGTTGGTTCCCCACTCGACGATTGCTTCAAGATCTCTATTGATGGAGTCAACCTGTTCCTGCCTGAGTCTATTTGTATCATTCACCGAAAGTGATTACTACCAAACATAAGTGTAGAGACCAGCACTTCTCTATGCACTGCTAGACGTGCCTTTTTTTATACTTTCTGACTACCAGAACATTAAATGTAGAAGTTCTAACTAAAATGAATACCCGCCCCCAGTTAACGAATACAATAAAGGCAAGAAAAACAGCCTACCTCACCAATTACAGCTGATACTGGAGGGAAAAATAGAAGGTAAAATAGGTATAGGAAGGAAAAAAAGTCAGAAACATAAGAAATTGGACAAACATAATGGTTATGCCCTAATCCATCAGGCTCAGAACAGAGAAGAATTTTCGATGGTGGTCGCCAACCTCAATAGAGACGGCACCTAAGAGGAGGGGGATATCTCGCACAAATGTTCAGGAGAATTCTCCGCTCCATAGCATCTGTAAAGTGACAAACTCAATTAGCAATGATCTAGATGTATTTAACTGTAAGTTATCAGATATAAAATCCCACTTTCTACATTAGTTGTTTTGTTACCTATTACGAAATATAAGAAATGTATGTCCTTAATATTCAAATAAGAAATATGTGATATATATATATTATATTCTGTTAATTCCTGTTCTGTAATTGCGTTCATGACCTGTAGAGTATTATGTTACAAATAAATAAATAATCTACTCTGTTAAACATTTTTTTCTTTTTTTTTAAATATATATATATATATAATATATAATTTTTTGTGGGTGGTTGTCAAATCTTAAAATACAACCCTGGCATACCACCTAATATAATTTTATTATTATTATTGTAATTTTATACCATAAATATGGGTGTAAACGATATATCTTGTTAGTTTCCGTTGTGAGGTAACTTTTTTCTTACACGATTTTTAATGTCGATAACTAAAACAAACGAAGGACGACCACACGCATTCATAAAACACATTTTCTAGCCAATCTTAAAAAATGATCTACAACACAATTCATTATAATATACAAGGAAGCTGTAAAATTTATAGCTGATTTTCCAGAATAATGAATTACAGTAAATACAAAATATAACTAGAACTTGAAGTTCAGGATGTTGTTAGATGGGGGAAAGCAAGACGCCGCCATCGGATAGACCACGTAGAACGAATGGATCCAGAACGAATTACCAAGTGGGTCAAAACACATAAACCGGTAGGTATGATAGCTGGACAACGTCACAAGAAGGCAGATAACAAACTTGACAGAAACTCGTCCTATTTCAAGAAAAAGAAGACAAAACTAAATCCAGTTAACGTCATCAATGATGTGGATATACATACATTGTTCTTCTTCCGCTGCTATCTATTAATGGATGTTTGCGATCACTTCTGACTATTTTTTCCTATCTCTGGTGGTGTGAATTAATTCTCCTGTGGTTCCTATTCCTGTCAAATGTTTGATATTTCGGAGCCACGACATCCTCTTTCTGCCAACACCCCTTCTTTCCTATATTTTTACTTCTATTAATAGTCGGAGCAAATGGTACCTTTCGTTGCATAACACATGTCCCAGGTACGCTGTTTTATCGTGCCCAGCAATTTGCGTTCTCTTCCTATCGTCCTCAAAATTTCCTCGTTGGTTTTTCTTGCTGTCCATGGGACTTTTTCGATAGATGCACATTTTAAATGCTTCCAGGCTATTTATCGTGCTAACCTTCAATGTCCAGACTTCCATACTATACAACAGTACGGACTATACATAATATTTTGTAAGTCTTATTCTGAGATTGAGTTCAAAGTCAGAGTTCGTAAAGACGTTTTTGAATCTCATGAATGAGCTCCTCGCTTTTCCTATACGGCATTTAATTTCTACGTCTAAAGACTGGTCTTCACATAACCAAGCCCCCAGATAGTTAAACTTTTTTACTCGTTCTATGTCTTTTATATTTCATATTATCTGCTATCAGGACTGTGTCATCTGCATACCGTATTTTGTTGATCCATGTGCCATTTACTTTGATGCCTAATTGTTGTCCTTCAAGAGCTTTTTGGAAGATGTTTTCAGAGTAACTGTTAAACAGAAGTGGGGAGAGGACACATCCCTGTCTTACACCTCCAAGAATTTTCTGTGCCTTAGTAACTTCGCTGTCAAATCTAACTGCAGCTAATTGGTTCCAGTAAAAGTTATCAATACAGCGTATGTCTTTTTGATCTATGTCAAGTCGGCTCAGCATTTGAACGAGTTTATGATGTTGCACTCTATCAAATTGTTTTTTCGTAATCTATGAAACACATCACTACATCTTTTCTCTGATCGTAACAGTTCTGAACCAACACTTGGGTTGCGACCAGTGCCTCTCTCGTACCGAGACCTCTTCTAAATCCGCATTGAGAGGATCCAACAGCGCTTTCGCATTTTGTGGAAATTATGTACATACATACATAGTACATATAGTCACGCTTCTTTTACTGTCATTCACTACCATACATAATTGTAGCGACCAGCACAATTGTGACATTGCGGACAGCTTCGAGTTCGTTTCTGATCACAAATTAGTGACATTCCTGTTTCTTAAAGCGTTTTGTCTAATGAAACGAAATACCACACGAAATTGTTTATCTCTTAACAGTATCTTTGAAACTGTTAATTTAAACGAATGGTTTTGATTACTGCCATCAACAATGAGGCAAAACATGCATAGCCTACTATTCAAATACTCGATAAACTTTAAAAACGGACCAAAGAAAAAGATAAATTGATTTTTTGGATTATTTCATATTGAAACGTTAATTTTATCTAAGAGTTTGATTATGTCAGTTATCCTGTGCTCCTGATCATTGATAGAATCCCTAATTAATGAGTTGGGATTAAAGTTCTTTTTTCCATTATAGGTTTTACTCTTTTCAATGGTACCTTCTTCTTTGCCTGGCCTTTTTCCATTTTATTTGAGGTCGGACATCCATGTGATTCGGGGTTTTTGCCGTCCTCGGGGTTTAGCTTCGATATCTATCACTTTTTTGGTCATGTGGTCGGATGGTCGCCTCATAACGTGTCCGTACCACCGCAGACGGCTCTCCTGTAGTTTATCTGGGATAGGTCTCACTTTGAAGGTGCCTCTTATGTGTGTGTTTCTGACATGATCCAGCCTCTCCATTTGATCTACGCGATGGGTGACATCAGTGTCTATTGACCCATCTTTACTGATGACTGACCCTAGGTACTTGAAATGGTCCACTTCTTTTAGCTGGGTGTTCTGCAGACAAATGGTGTGTTTGCTGTTAACGCCACTAAAGCTGCAATTTATGTACTCGGTCTTTTCTCTGCTTTTTCACAGACCTGATGTTTTCAGAGCTTCCCTCCACTTTTCTAAAATCTGCCGTAGGTTGTTTACTGATGATGACGACTTCTTCTTCTTATGGTGCCGTCTTCCGTCGAAGGTTGGCGATCATCATGATTATTTGCATTTTGTTGACTGCTGATCTGAAAAGATGATTTGATGAACAATTGAACCATTCTCTCAGGTTGCGGAGCCACGACATTCGTCTTCTTCCCACGCTGCGCTTCCCTGCAATCTTTCCCTGCATCACCACTTGTAGCATTCGGTATCTCTCTCCTCTCATAGTGTGGCCCAGATATTGTAATTTTCTGATTTTTATTTCGTTATTAATTCCTGTTTCTTTTGAGAGTCTTTTTAGTACTTCTTCGTTTGTAATTCTGTCCATATAAGATATTCTCAGTATTCTCCTGTATAGCCACATCTCGAATGCTTCTATTTTTCTCATCATGACTTTTGTCAATGTGGCCGCTTCTATGCCGTATAGTAAGATGGTGAATATGTAGCATCTCAGCATACGTATTTTGAGATCGTTATTTAAATTTCTGTTACAGAAAAACTGTTTCATATTTATGAAGGCTCTGCGTGCGATTTCAATTCTTGCTTTCAGTTCGCTAGCATAATCATTGTTGCTGTTAATCCATGTTCCCAAATATTTATATACCCGTTCTATTATCTGGTTGTTTACTATCAGCTGTGTGTTGTTGTTTCGGGTCTTTGTGAATACAAGGAATTTTGTTTTGCTGAGATTCATGTTTAGCCCGTATCGAATACTGACATTATGTACCTTTTGTACCATTCTTTGTAGGTCGATGGCATTTTCGGCTAGCAACATAGTGTCGTCCGCATACCTTATATTTGAAATAGGTATCCCATTAACTCGCACTCCAGCTTCTTCTTCAGCTAATGCTTCTTTCATGATCGCTTCTGAGTAGATGTTGAACAGCAAAGGGGAAAGCACGCATCCCTGTCTCACTCCGCGCCTGATCTCTATATCTTCCGTCTGTGTAATGTCTATTCTGATGTTTGCTGTTTGATTGTAGTACAAGTTTTCTATAATTCTTATGTCTTGAGTATCTATTTGTTTTTCACTTAGAATTTTTATGAGTTGGTCATGTCGTACTCTGTCAAACGCCTTTTCATAGTCTACTAGATGACGACGTCGTCCGCTTATAGGATGTCCTATGGCGGCGCTCGTTGCATATTTGAGGTGAGATGGTTCATTACAATATTAAATAGCAGAGGACTGAGTGCGGAACCTTCATCCTTCTCCAGCCATTTGCGACCGCTGTCGGACATAGGCCTCCTCAAGTTTCTTCCGAGTTTCTCGGTCCTGTGCCGCTGCAATCCACTTGGTGTTGATCTTTTTTAAATCATCTGTCCATCTGGTGGGTGGTTTTTCGGGGTTTCGTTTGTCTGACCATGGCCTCCATTCCAGAAGTTTTTTCGTTCATCTCTGATCTGTTTGTCGTGCTACATGACCGGCCCACCTCCATTTCGACTTTGACATCTTTTCAATTATGTCTTCTACCTTTGCTCGTCTACGAATCTCCTCATTTCTTACTCTGTCTTTGAGTGATATCCCCAGCATAGACCTTTTCAATTTTCTTCAAATTCATTGCTTGTTCCGGCCGGACTTAGCACTTTGGTTGTACTTGATGGTACATATCTTTGACAGTTATCATGTAATGCTCGGGGACACTCTGGGCCCTTAGAGCGTGCCAAATTAATTCTCTCGCAACCCGGTCGAAATCTTTTTATAGGTCTTTTCAACGGTACGGTTTCAAATAATTTCGATATCACCGGCAATAGTGATACTGGTTTATATGACGTAACTTCATTGGGTAGTTTACTTGGTGGGGGGATCATTATAATCTCTGCAACTTTTCTTGTCCTGGGTACATGCTTAAGCCTGGACGCAGCATTGAAAAAGATGTGACAGTTTAACAATGTTTTAGAACCTCGCCCGCAATTAAGTCACACCCAGTGGCTTTATAAGAAGATAAATATTTTTAAGATTCAATTATTGTACCATAAAAGTTTTAATACTATCATCGTTTTATTTTTCTCCAAAAGTTTTCATTTTTTTTCCGGTATTCAAGTCGATTTAATTTATGTCGTTATTTTAATGGAAATAAGTAACACTCCAGTAAAGTTAAAAAACATGCACATATAATAAATACGCTCATTTAAACGTAGTAACTGTATGATAATAATCTGTATAATGAAATTCTTTCATAAGAGTCGTCGTTCAAGGTTAAGTTCGAGCTGGACTGGCAATTTCAAGTTATTTTTAGAAAAACATTCTTTGAATTAACTTTGATTAACATAATCAGATAGTAACAGTGTTGGTCGTAATGTTTTTAATTTTTATTTGGATTTGCACATGTTTAGAACGAAATTTAAAGAAATAAAATTCTGACATATACTGTAGAAAAATACTGTGTATCTAGAACTGCATGGTTATTCAAAATGATCCTACTTTGAACCTTAACCATGAATCAGGCAAATCAGTTGTTTTTTAAATGAATTCTAGCAAGTTTACCTATGACGGTGGCAAACGGCTCTTAATATGGAAACAATACGCCAAACTTATTGTTAAAAACTTTTAAGAGCCCAACCAGAAAGGTTTAATGGGTTTGCACAAATTTAGAATTATAAAGAAAATAAAGTTCTACTACCTCTAAATAACAGTTACAGAAGAGAATTTCTGGGTATCTAATGCTGCATGTCTACAAAATGCTCTACAACAAATTTAAAGAGTCAAGTAAATCAGATTTTTTCTGAATGGATTCCATCAAGTTCACTCTCTAAATATGAAAATAAAACAGCAAACTTACTGTTACATATTTAAGTAAGGTAACCTGGCATATTTGGAAAAAAACAAGAAAATAAAAATCAACAATCTAAAAACCCAGATATGACAGTTATAGTTGAGAATTACCAAGTATCTAGAGCTGCACGGTGAAGCAAAATACTCTTCAATCAATCATACCGAACAGGTGCTTTATAAATGAATACCTACATAAATGCTAACGCCTTTTTCCCGTATGAGTAGGCAGAGACCACTTTATTTCACTTGCTACACACACATATTTCGCTTCTTTTACTTTTATCAGCGCTTTAATACTTGCTCGTCTTCTGTCAAACACAACGTTAACTACAATACATAAGTGTAGGGACCAGCAGTCCTCTATGCACTGCCAGTCTTGCCTTTTTTGAAACGTTCTGGCTACTCATAAAGTTATGCATCGCCTTATTCATTTGTTTCCCGGCCATCACTCTTCGCTCAATATCACAGTCATAATTTCCGTCTCGTAAACTTTAAACCCAAGAATACAAACTCATTCACTTGTTACACTTTTTCTCCTTTAATTAGCACCTCGCAGTTTGTCTAGAAAGTTAACTGACGATAAAGGCAAAGGATTTTTTAATAAAAAGTGTGAGATCTTTATTGCTAACTGAGCTAAGATCAGATAAGTCATCAAAGTTCGGTTGCCCTAGTATAGATAGCCGTTTTCTGCTTGGGGCAGGGCAGTGACAGAGAAGATGTACCATTGTTACCTCCTCTTCCTCATCGTGACAGCTTCTACAGAAGTCGTTTCGTAGCTTTGCGATTCCTGTTATGGCCGCAATCGCATTTCCAATGGACTCTCTGGATAGAGTTGAAACATCATTACTTCGTCGTAGATCTAGTTTAGGCCAAATCTGTTCGATGATGTGCATGTGGGTTCATTGTGCCACCTCAAGTTTGCTTTTTGAACCACTTTTCTGTGCAGGGGAAGCCGGTACTCCTTGTACAGATACAGCTGGGAGGGTGGTTCCCTCTCTTGCTAGCTCGTCCTCCTTACAGTTACCTGGTATGTCCCTGTGTCCAGGGACCCAGACAATGTGAATTTTAAACTTAGTTGCTAGCTCATTCAGAGCGGCTCGGCATTGCACCGCTACCCTAGAGGTCAAGTAGACTAAGTTCAGTGATTTGATAGCAGCCGGGCTGTCGCAAAGAATGGATATCTCGCTGAACTTTTGTTCGTTGCGGAATGTCCAGACAGCTGCCTCGGTAATGGCTGTCATTTCGGCTTGATACACACTACAGTAATCAGGCAAACGAAACGATAGACTAAGAAAGGAGTCTTCTGAGAAGACACCACAACCTACTCTCCCCTCTAGTTTAGAAACGTCCGTATAAAATACTGCGCCCTAAAGTTTAACTAGATTCTCGGCCTAATCTTCTCTGGATGGGATTTCTAGGGAAAGGTCGCCTTTGAACATAGGGGTAGGTTTAGTGTAATCAGTGTTTTTTGTGCACAGGTCGTATTTTCTTAGGATCTAGAGTGACCATTGAAGTCACAGCATTGAGTCTGAGAACAGCACTAGCTACGCATTCTTTTCCAAACAGATCTACTGGTAGTAGAAGTAGAATAGTTTCAAGGGCTTTTGTTGGGGTGGTCTGTAGACACTTACACAGCCTGTGATTAGCGAACATGCAAATCTCTGAACTTTTCCTACCTTTGTATGGTTGACTCCCTTCTCTAGGGCTCGCCACCATACTAACGATTCATACATGAGAATCGGTCTTATGACCGTAATATATAGCCAATGAACAACATGGGGTTGTAGCTCCCATTGATTGCCGATAGCCCTTCTACAGGTATAGGTCGCCACAGTGGCTTTCATAACCCTTTCCTCCATATTCTCCCTCCACAACAGCGTTCGGTCTAGAATCAGGTACCTAGCTCGTTCCGAGAGGTTAATATTTTGTCCAAAACTCTAAATTTGAGAACAATACACCAAGTTTATTGTAACAGATTAAGTCTGGTGGTAACTTCTAAAAGTCTGACTAGTTAGCTTCTTTGGCTTTGCACATAATGATAGGTTTGCACATATTTACAAAAAAATCATAAAGAAAAGAAAAATTTACATTCTAAATACATAGAAATCACAGTTATGGTTGAGAATTACTAGAGTATGTAGAGCTGCCGGCGAAGCAAATTATTTTACAATGAATTAAGCTAATGAGGTGTTTCTTTAAACGAATTACTCTAAATACAGGAACAAAATGTTTATTTTTTGATATTTATTCTTTAAAACCGTGGAGGGGGTGCAATGCTAGTTCGCCTCCCCGTGATGCACTCTGGATAGCGTCTACTTACTATAGACGTGAACTAAATTAACTAGCACATCTGGCGATCAAACAACCCAAACTACTTTTTTTTTATGAAAATAGTCGCAAAAAGGGTAGACCTATCGTGTGGGCCGCGGACGGCCCGCACTGCGACTATTAGAAGGGGAAGGGATTATAGAAAGGAAATGATTGTGGACACGCTTTTTAAAAAGTTGCAGGTCATAGTTCTCTGGAAAAACTGATTTTGGAAGCTTATTCCATTCCGTAGCAGCCCTGTAAAAGAAGGATTCTTGATGAAGATTGGTCCTTGTAGTGTCAAGCTTGAGAGTAAATGTGTGAGACTGATCAGCGTGCCGAGTTCTTCGGCCGAATGTGGCCAATGGTGGTACAAGAGTTTTTATTTTTCTGGAGCATCTTCCATGGAAATATCTGTAGAGCAATGACTGGTCTGCAACTCTTCTTCTATGTTCTAGAGGGTGAAGGGTATCTGTGAGAGTTAAGCTGTTTATCAAGCGAATGGCTCTTTTCTGAATGGAATCTAGAAGACGAAGAGAATGCCTTGGTGCTGAACCCCAAATGTGCGAGCAATACTCCAGTAGAGGTCGGATTTGAGCCTTGTACGTCGTCAACAGTTGATCAGGAGTAAAAAACTTTCTGGCTTTCCACAGAAAACCTAGCCTCTGGCTTGCCGACTTTGCGATGTTAGCAACATGGTCATGCCAAGACATATTTTTGGACACAGTGACTCCCAAAATCAAGATGGAGGGACTTGGTTCAAGGGTATTTCCGGACATTGTGATGAAATGAATTGAGTAATTTAATTTCTTGGAAAACGTGGCACATTGTGTTTTTTGGGCGTTGAACTGAACAATATTGTTGGTTCCCCACTCGACGATTGCTTTAAGATCTCTATTGATGGAATCAACCTGTTCCTGCCTAAGTCTATTTGTATCATTCACCGAAAGTGATCGATAGGATGTGAAAGGACAATTGTCGGAATTCCATCTGGTCCTCTGCCTTATTAGAGTGAAGATTTCGTAGGATTTTCCTGATAGTGCGATGGCGGATAGTGACCTAAGGCATTAATGCGTTTATTCTAGGTATCGTTGGGGGTTGTTTTCCATTGGTATCGAGGGTTGAGTTAGAGCTGAACATTTCGGCCAGCAGATCCGATTTTCTTTGGAAGATACGGCTGTCGTGCCGTCGGACCTCTCGAGTGGTGGTAAAGAAGAAGTTGTGAAATTCTTATTTATGGCTTTAGCCAAAGACCAGAAGGTCTTTGATCCAGGAGGGGCATTGACAAGCTTGTTGCATATTCTCGTGTCGTAGGATTCTTTGGCAAGATCGATAGTTCTTTTGCAGGCGTTCCTCGCGTGGACAAAGGCTTCTCGGTTGGCAATTGTCGGGACTTCGCACCGGAGTCGATGTGCTTGATTTTTATCACGCACCGCACAGTTGCATTCTTGGTTGAACCAGGGTTTGGGGTTGAAGATCCGTCTTGGATCTCCTGGTCAATATACATCACTATGTCTGCATTGAGAGAAACTAAACCCGGTGAGGCCCTAGGATTTGACGTTATCCACTCATGAGTTTCTCCTGAACAGCGGAGAATTTACAATTTAGTCGATGTTGGCTTCTACGATGATTTCCTGGTTGCAACACGCAATGCGGTCGAATACATCCGAAATTTGGACGTTTGTTTGTAATCTCTCTTTGTATTTGTTTGTTATATAATTGATTAGTGTTTATTGAATATATTCCATGTACTAATGTGATGTATTGCCATACGAAAAATAAATAAATAATAAAAACGTGGGGACCCCACCTTCATATAATTACCAAAATGGCAAATAACATTTTACTTATCGTATTTTTTTACTGTACGAGTAGTTAAAAAATGTGAACCACTTAAAGTTTATTAAACCAAATCATCATAATCACAGATCGGTACCCATTTTTATTATCGAAAATTTAAATATTTTTTCCATTGCAACACCCACTCATTTGAAACTTAATTAGTGTATGCCAAAACAATTTACATAAATATTTTATTTATGTTGGCAATAAACAGCAATAGTTATTATCTGCGTTACTATTGTTAAGACTTTTAATTCCTCTGTGTGTTCGGCGATTAAAAACTCTCGATACAGTAACAAAACGATGTTTATTCCAATACGATAAATTCTACTTTTATAAATCACTTAGATATACAACTTTTACAACTTTTTATAACTATTTACATTTCTTAATTCATAAACACTTTTAAAACTAATACTGTCCCTGTCCGCCCGCCGTCCCTTTTTATGCCTGTACGAATAACCACGAGAAGGGTCCAGTAATTTCTCGAATTATCCATTGTCTTCTATGCTCATTAAATATTCACCCTAGATTCGGTCGGCGCCGTCCGTAATTGTCAGAGCCGGACTCAATAAAATCATAACAGTATGTACATTTCGTCAGAGAGCGCGACTATACGCTTTAAAAATACCTATCAGATGCAAACTGGCTGGCGATGACAAAATTATACAACAGGAGATGAAATTGAAACACAAAGAGAATATTAAAAACCACCGAAATGAAAATAGTGCGCAGGATCGCTGGAAAAACACTTTTTGACAGGGAGAGAAGCGAGGACATAAGAAGAACATGTAAAATAGACAATGTAAATGAATAGATACTGTAACGAAAGAGAGAGTGAAACGAACACAGACCGAATGAATGACGACAGAATGGTCAAAATAACTAAAGACAAGTCGCCCTTAGGGTGCCGAAGCGTTGGAAGATCCCGCAACCTTTCTAACAATTAAACGGCAGAGGATACGAAGAAAAACAAGTAAATTGTTTACATTAAAGAAGGAAAAAGAAGAAGATATTCACTTAGATATACAACTTTTTATAACTATTTACATTTCTTAATTCATAAACACTTTTAAAACTAATACTGTCCCTGTCCACCCACTGTCCCTTTTTAAACCTGTACGAATAACCACGAGAAGGGTCCAGTAATTTCTCGAATTATTCATTGTCTTCTATGCTCATTAAATATTCATCCTAGATTCGGTCGGCAATTGTCAGAGACGGACTCGATAAAAACGTAACACTATTTTTAATATTATAATTAAAACTGGGACTCAAGCGGCAGTGCATATTTTATAAAAAAATAATAAAAATGTATGTTCAAAAAAAACAGACTTAACTCAATAATGACTGTATTGACAGTTTTATAGTCCAAAAAAAATAGTTTGTATGCAAAGCGTTAACAAGAGGTGTGATATTAAAGATCAAGGTCTCGTTGCGTTAGTAATACACTGACGATTAAAATGACATAAATATGATGTATATTCTTTAAAATACTTTCGAACAATTTTCTCGTTTTGTAGTCCAGTCAAAAAGACTGTGAAATCGGGTTTTTGGCAGATATGGCTGAAACTATATGGAAATAATCAGAAAAATGTGTACAAAACTGTGGGTAAAGTAAAAAAGTTCTCAACCTCCGGGAAGGGCGTGAAAAAACTTAAAAACTACCCCGAAATACGATTTTTAGGTTTTATTTTAAAAATATCAAAAAAAGTTAGAATAAAAGTTGTAGAGCATAAAATTTTAGGCCTACCTCTCTCAGACCATTTTTCCCCTAAAACGCACCATTTCACCACTACGACGGTCCAGACTAATAACAAAAAAAGAAAATTCAATAAAAAATATAAAAATTGGACTTTTTATTTTTTTAAAAAATTTACAAACAACAATTGGTAAAGGAAATTTTTTTTTATCCAACATATAAATTACCTGTCTTTAGAAAAAATTATTTTTTACAGGTAAATATCTAAATATAAATCTAACGTCAAAATTTAAAAAAAAAATAACTCATATGAAACAAACATTTTTTATAAATAACCCGTTTTAAATGAAATATCGAGCAAAAACCGTTTTCACCCCTTGACTTTTAATAGAAGTGATGAAAAAAGAAAAATTTCTTCTACGATTGTTGTTTGTAACTTTTTTAAGAAAATAAAAAAAAGTAAAAAAGCCCACTTTTTATATTTTTTATTGAATTTTTTTTTTTTTATACTCTGAACCGTCGTAGGGGTGAAAGGTTGCGTTTTAGGGGAAAAATGGTTTGCGGCCTAAAATTTCATGCTTTACAACTTTTATTTTAAACTTTTTTTGATATTTTTAAAATATAACCCAAAAATCGTATTTCGGGTATTTAATTTTTTCACCCCCTTCCCGAAGGTGTTGATATTCATAACTTGTTTTACACTCTTTCCGTATACGGCGAGTTTTGCATCTGCGCGGCTCCTTAGCTATGATAAGACACTGTCTTTTGCTTTTCGATACATGCATGTTGAATTCTGACGTTGTTTGTTCGAACTTATAAAGAAGCCGTTGCGAATCGTCTTAGCTCTCGGATAGCAATACGGCATCGTCAGCATAGCATAGCATTTCTTTGCCCCTATCCGATTTCTTATGTTGAATAGGGTGGGGCTTAGACTGTCTCCCTGTCCTATTCCAGTTGCTACGGGTATTTTCTCGAACAGCCTATCCGTTACTTTTATGGATGTGTAGTAACCGGTGTTTAGCTTGATAGTTATTATGCGGGAATGTATATCTCTCTTCTGCAGAAGCAGCACGACGCGACGTCATCTAGCCTCACTCTGTCGAAGGCTTGGGCGAGGTCGACGAAACACATAAAATCATAATCATAAAATGTTATATTCTATGGCTTTCTCAGTTATCTGTCGTATGGTAAATATAGTGGACCTGTTCTTTTTGAAACCTTGTTGTTCTTCGCATATCTCAGACTAATTTAAACTAGTCATAAGTGTAGCAATAAAAAGAAAAAGACCCTGTACAAGCGTCGCGTTGAAAAGTTCCGAGTGAAAACATCGAGAAGCGCGCCAATTTAAAATTACTAGTAAATAAACAACCGATTAATGTTAACACATGCATACGGAGAAAGACGCATATCCCATTCAGCAATTTTTATTTTATTTGTCACAAAAGGTTTCCGGAAGGACGAGGGACTTGTTCCACTCTACGTCCGTGATTCCCAAAACGGTCTTTCACACATAATTTGAAACTGGGTTTAGGGATGTTTACAAAGTGGAAGTACCGCAATATCGAAGAAGTGTACTCGAGATACAGTTCAGAAAGGAATAACAGCAATTTTGGCTTTAGAGAGACATACCCATTACTTATCCTGCATTATGAACTATCGCGAAAAAGTTTTTGATAGCTTTTTCATATTCATACGTCGTGGAAAAGGACAAACCACCAAGTCGGTGGCCATAGCGCGCTCCGCACTTAATGTGGTACCATAGCATCCATGTGCAAAGCAAATGTTATTATAAAGTTAAATGCTCGCCTCGCACCTAGCCAGGTATCAGAGCATATTCTTTTTCTTTTTCTTGCCTCTAGTATTTAGGCTGATAGAGCCTGTTTTTTCATCGACCCCCTGCCTGGGCTCCAATTCCAGGAAGATTGACACTCCAGCATTTTTTGGGTCGTCCAATGCTTCGGTGACCTGATGGTGATTTGTCTCTTGTTATTTTAACCATTATTTCTGATGACATTCGACTAATATGGTCGTTCCATTCCATTTTTCTATGTAGTATCCAATCGTTGATACCATTAATCTAACACATTCTCTTGATGTCCTCGTTTCTTTTCCGGTCCATCAACGTCTTCCCCACCATCTTGCGCACCACCTTTATTTCTGCTGCCTCTAAAAAACTCCTATGTATTTGTTACTCCATATCATGTTACTCAGGCATGCCGCTGTTCTTGTTGCCGTTACTGCTAGACTTTTTACCGCCGCCTCGATGTCTCCAGGTACAGTTCAAAACGGAATAACAACAATTTTGGCTTCAGCGAGATTTACCTATTATCATAGCAAATATTGAAAATTTGCTACTTAAGCATCAGGCTGGTGCCTCCCATTAAAAGCGTTTATTTTTGGTGCAGTTACCATTTTCATAGATGTTCGACATTTTTAGTACTTTTTTAACTTTTTAATTCTGCGGTTAAACTGAGCACTGCGTCAGCCGTTTAGATTTTTTTCTTCTTCTTCTTCTTCTTCTTACGTTAGGACTACGTCCTGTGTTTGCCTCAAAGGTTGCCCAACAACAATTGGGACGATGAAGACCAGCTATCATACCATCTTTTTGGTGGGCGTCCAGTTGGGCGTGGTGTGTTGGGCCGCTTCTCTCTCACAATTTTTGCCAGCCGGTCGTTTGGCATTCTGCTAACATGGTCTCTCCATTCTCTTCTTCGGTTTCTTGCCCATCTTACTATGTCTTGGACTTCACATATTTCCCTTATCTCTTCGCTTCTTTTATGGTCAAGTAAGGTATAGCCAGTTATCGATCTAAGAATTCGCATTTCCGTTGATCTAAGAAGTCGCTTTGTAGTCGTGTTCTCCGCTTTGGTCTCTATCGCGTATGTCATAATCGGTCTTACACATGTCTTATATATTCTGACCTTACTTCTGGTACTCATGTGTTTATTTCTCCAGATTATGTCTCTCAAGAATCCTGAGATTAGAGATGCCTTTGTTGTTTGAGCTTTTACTTCCTCCTTAATATTTCTAGTGCTAGTTATATTAGCTCCTAAATATTTAAAGGACATCACTTGTTCTACACTCTGCTCATAGATTGCGAGTTTACATCTTCTCGGTTCTTTGGATATTGTTAGCGATTTGGTTTTCTTGACGGATATTTGCAAATTGAATTCTTCAGCTGTTTTTTGGAACTTGTGTAAGAGTCTCTGTAGGTTGTCCTCGTCTTCCGATACGATTACAGCATCATCAGCGTAGCATATGATTTTTATTTCTTTATCTCCCATTCGATATCCTCTCCCAGTTACTTTGACTTCATTTATAATTTCATCCATGATGATATTAAAAAGGATTGGGCTTAGGCTATCTCCTTGCCTGATTCCGGTTGTCATAGGTATTTTATTGCTTAGCTTATTTGCAGTTCTTACATATGTGTAGTTGTTCTTGTTCAATTCTTCGATGGTCTTTATTACATTCGGGTGAATTCTTCTCTTTTGTAGTAGGGCCAAGACGTCTGTTAACCGTACCCTATCGAATGCCTGGGTTAGGTCAATGAAACACGTGAAGGCTACTTTATTGAACTCAATAGATTTTTTTTGAAGTTGATAAATTTTAATTTAAATCTATAAAGGATTTTCAAATGCATATTCACATTTTTTGAAAATTTGATAACCACATCATGTGTGAAAAATTTTCGCAATTTTTTAAAACTGCCTTGATCTTAAAAAAGTCAATTTGTTTAAATGTCTATAACAATAATAGGCTATGATTAATATTTTAACCCACGCCTATACGTTGGGCAATAATTATTATTTTTCCTACCCACGATCTACTTCTACAAATGAGACAATGGCTTTTTTTATATTATCTCTACAAATAAATGATGAAACAGCAATAAATTCTGGTAAATCCACAATATTAAGTCAAGAGTAAAAAACTGTCAAACTACAGTGGCGTAGACAAGATCAACTAGTAGATTGAAAATTGTAGGGTGGGTCGTGAAGTCTATGCAACCTCTAAAGCAGCACCTATTAGAGCAACCTATTAGATGTTTTGTGAATAACACTTAATCTATTCAAGGACCGGGATTCCGAGACTCCGTACAAGGTTATTCAATTTCCTGGGAGCTAAGTTCCTGACATCAGAGTGCTTTAAGAAGGCCCCTTCCAGTTCCAGGAACTTGAGCCTCTTAAACTCTCCGCGTACGACACAATATGGCGCCAAAGCATGATTCTTAAATTTATTAGAGTCGTCCATTGCAAAACTTTGGCTACTCTACTTAACAACATGCTTAGCAATAGACTCTTCGAGGTATACTTAAAGGAGCTAGTAAGCAAGTGCTCTAAACTGAACGATGGACTTTCTCAAACCTCCGTCCTGGCACCTCTACTTTTCACAGCAGATCTACCAAACACCAAGCCAAGAAAGTTTATACATGATAATGATGTAGCTCTGGCTTCACATACGAAGACAGGCTTCTGTGAAAAGTGAATGGCTCAAATGCTACAACAACTTACAGCTACACCAAGACTGTACGAGACAGCACACACACACAGACTAAGGTTCCGGAAACCAGCATGGACTTCAGCCAAAAAATCGTACGAGAAAACTTCCAGCTGAAGACATCCTGGATGAAGGAATGGACTGCTTCAAACCCTGATACCTTCAACCTAATAACAGATCCCACAACTCAGCCAGACGGATTTAACCTACCAAAGCGTTGAATCGCGTACTCACTGTCCATGGCAGATGTGAGTACCTAAAACACAAATGGGGCATCTCCGAAAAGCCTGAATGCGACTGCGGCCACCCAACACAAACGATCCATCACATTGCATTAGAGTGCCCAATACGAAGATTCCATGGCTCGATACACAACATCCATGAAGCCAATAAGAACGTGGGAACGTGGCTGTCAAGTCTCGATATACAAAAATAATGCTTATACCAAATTTAAACGTGACTGAATAATATTACACTTTTTTTTATACTTTATACTCTTATGTTAACTTTGTATTTGTATTTCATCTACATTTTTGCTGTATCTTATTGCCATACGAAATAAATAAACAATCACTCTCTGTTTTGCCTATCTTTTTCAGGTGATACCTCAGAGGGCAGTGTCCAGTTTCGTCACCAGTTTCAAGCCTTTCTTGTCCAACTCGAGAAACTGAGATCAACAAGTAGTATTCGTTCTTTTATGATAGCTTTACCAGCATTGACATTATAATTTTTTTTATTAATAAAATTTAAATTAAATAAATAGGTAATTAAAAAAGAGAACAAAATATTTTACTGCCGTCTATCCGCCAATGGAAAGGTATTTGAAACTGATACATATACAGGGTAAGTCAACAATTGCCCAAGGTGAGTTCTTTTTTAGTAGATAAAAATTGCCAAAAAGCTTTATTTGCCCTAAGACATGGTTACAAACTGTGCTTAGTTTAAAAATATTTAGAATTATATAGAGCGCCCTAAAAAACCACTGGTGTTTTTTATATGTTTTGTATATTTTAGTCGTTCTGTGTTCTAGTTGTTTTGTGCCGTTCATTTGTGGTACGGTCCTTAGATATATTCTATCCCGTGATTGTGTCAGGGGATGCTTTACCAGCATAATCCAACATAGGAGTTTTATCTTTCAATTTTGTAAATAAATTATTTTTTAAATTAAGTAATGTCAAAAAAATTTTTAATTTTCTGAATGTTAATTTATATTTTACTCATATACTGCAAGTATTTTTTTTAAAAATTTGTCCATTATTATACCATGATTTTCGTAGAGTAACTGATGAAGAAATAAATCATAACTTCAAAAGCTTTTGCAAAAAAGTAAACAAAAGAGTTTTAATTAAAAATAGCTGCATCCCCAAAAAATTTTTACATTTACATTTATATATATATATATATATATATATATATATATATATATATATATATATATATATATAAATACTTGTTCAGTATACCGAACATATAAAAATTTCAAGGTCATCGGAGGTGAGGGGTTCAACTGTATAATTACCAAAGTTTTTGACTATTTTTATCTGCTAGGCTTCCTTGCAATTTTTGACTCACCCTGTACATGAACATTAACAGTTGTCCAGTTACAGTGTTCACTTTGTCAGTTTCGACACTGTGGCCACGGTAAAAATTTTTTTTTTAATTATTTTTGTTCCTTGAGATACGCCACTGCGCGGTAATAATATTAGAAACATTTCACCGATGTAGTTAATTTATGCAGATATAATTGCATAATGAACGACAGGCTGGCGGGTCAATGGGTAAAAATCGTTCACCAAAGGTCAATAACGATTTTTTTTTTGAATTTGCCATCTAAAATTCACTACTTGCATAAAAAAACCTGGGATTGTTTTGTTTTAGAATTTTAATTATAGTTAAGTATAAAAAAATGTATAAAAAACGGTATAAAATACTTAAGTATTTTTTGTAATCTTGTATCTTTTATTTAAATATAATTTAACGATGTATTTTCTTACAAGAAATTTAGACATTAAATGTGAACAATGAATATTCCTATCTATTTAGGTACTTTAATGGCTTGTTAAAGCAGGTACAAATACAAATACCTGTAATTTCAGTATATGTAATAACACTATTTCAAAATGTACTCTTTATAACGCAATTTTTACGTTGACAAGTTTCCAAATATGTAATAAAAGAATTTACTATGCAATAGTGCATATAAGATGTGAGCTACAATTATTTAGGTATGCCATATCTGTCAAAACAGCTAATTTTTCTAATGTATCGCTGTACTGAATAACAGTAAAGATATTTTTTATTAGTTTAAAATATTTTTGGGGTAATTTATATTTATGTTTAGATAATGTTTATTGCGAAAATTAATAAAGCAGCTTATTCAATAAAAAGACAATTATTGAAATCATATTTTAAAATGAGAGGATAAATAGGTGTCCCAAGTCAAATGTCAGAAAAGTTATCTGAATTAAGAGTACTTACCGTCTAAAAAAAGATCAAAAAAAATTCCTGGCCATAAGTATCTCATCAAAACGTATTTTTAAAAACAACACAAATAAACGTTACCACGAAAATAAATCTAAACATTCGAGTGGAAGAAAAAATCACACGTGTTAGATTATTCTTGATCGAAACGTCAATCACAAAAAGTAAACAAAGTACGCATTTTTAAACCGAATCCATGTGTACGAAATGTCACAAAGCACTCGAGATTTTTTTAAATATAAAACTAACTACAAACTAAAAAATAAGGGCCTTTTAATTTAAACTTTCACATTGTTCCAATTATAGTCAGAAAACGTTACGACATTGTTTTAGTTGTTTAGAAGATGAGCACAACAACTGATAACTGCCGGACGACGTGCCGAGTTCTGAGCGCGGTATGTTTCAAATCACACCGTTGCCAGGTTTTCTCCCCCAAAGTACAGCTAATTTAAAAATAATAAAATTTATAGTTTTCAATTTAAAAATAATTTAAAATATAATAATATAAAATTATTAAGCAATAAATAAATAAAATATACACGTTTTTACACCACGATGTTTATTTATAGGTAGATTTATTTACTATCAACAATAATTTTATTATCAATACACAAATACTAGAACAGTTCAATAAACCTACAAAACATGCTTAAATTGTTTTTTATGCTTTTCTAAGTAAACATTGCATCATTTGAACACTAAATTACAAATTTGGTCCAAAAATTTTCAGCGCTGTTGGTTTTCAAATTCCGATTGGTTTCGTGTTTTCAAAAAATGCCCAACATCATAAATTATGACGCCACTTTTCAGTACACTTCCTCCTGCAAAATTGACGGGCATAGTATCTAGGGATCTAAACCATTCATTAAAGTTTTTATTTAGAAAGTCCCTTACTTGCTCTTTAACTTGTTGCCCCATTAACTTTTTTCCAACTGGCTGCAGATACATATTCATAAAGTGGACTATTTTCCAATTCTTACAAAACTTCTCAAAGCATATTCTGCCTATGTCAAAACGAAACTTAATTGAAGTTTTATTTAAATATATATGTAATTAAAATTTTTTAACTAATTTAATAGACATTTAAATCACTTGATTGCTTTAATAATTATTTTGTTAAAAAATAGTTTCATCCAGCAATTTATTTAGACAGAGGTTGTTTTAGGTTACGGAAAAACCACAAATAGCGGCAACGACGCATAGGCCAATCTGAATCGTTGGGCCTTCCACCGTTTACGTCCAGATCGTCTCCTCTCACTCGCACTCACGTCTAAAACGATTCGTTAGATTCCATCGTGCATAAAAATGTGATCGCACTATCATTCACGGCCTGATCTTAAAATAGAAATTGTTTTATTCCGTTACTGCTAAGCAACAAGTGGTCCGATGCAGGCATTTCGTAATTTTTTCTAACGTCATTATCCAATCAATTTAGTGTATAAAAAAAGAATACTTTTGGTAAATAGTACAACTGTAGCTCTTAATGTCAATTGTCAAAGTGTTAATAATCCATGTTATGAGTGAATTAATTAGGTAACTAATAAAAGTTGTGATTGCTATATGACAAGATAATAATGAATAAACTGAAACGTCTTCTAGTTATAGCCGGTAATTATAATTTATATCTATTATGGTTGATACCAGAGATCGAAGCCACGCTGGAGAATTAATATAAACAACTAATAAGTGGTAACATCTGGTTGTTACATTTAGATATTAACACTACGATAAATATATTACTCCTAATATAGTTTAATCGAAAAAATAAATAAACACTAATTGTTTGCTTAAATATATACAGTAATTTTTTAGATCGGTGTACTTTTCTTAAGCTAACCTCATTGTTCAGGGCCGGAGTAGCCAATCTTTGGTCAGACCTTTTTATCACAATTTTTTTTGCTTAAATTTTTTATAACTTTAAAAAACCGGTCTGATTATGATCCACTTATTCGAACAATAAATGCACACTTAACATTTCTTCTTGTTTATGTTTAAAAGAGTTATATGTTGGTCTTTGGAGAGTCTTTTTTCGAAAGATATCTACAAACTGTAACCAACATCAGCGACGTTTCAGAAATACAAAGAAAACCGATACATCTTTCATTGACGACACGAAGGCATGTTTATTACACTTAGTTACCATGAAAGACCACTTGCTAGCGGACAAAGGCACGTCACCATAGGAATTCTAGGCGCCAGCACTTTGTAGGTTGATGCACTCACATTATTTTTTGCAAACGTACTTTGTTACATTGCCTTAGTTTAAATTACAGGTAATCGTCTTTTATGCCGGTACTTACTCCACTAGTTTTTTTAGTGGTCGAGCGAGAAACGTTTTTTAATATCTATATAATTACAATAAAAAGAATTTTACATTTACCAAAGAGTCCGCAATTACAAACTGAACATAAGTATATGTACTTTTAAAAATAATATTCATAAACTAATGTTTTACTAATTGTTCATACATTATTAAAAAATATTAATAATTTATTTTTATTGGTTTTTAATTTTACCTGATAAATGACATGCATGTAAATCGTATTTTTATACAAAAAGTTTTTAATAATAACGTTTTTTATAAAATAACCGCGTAGTCACCATCTGTGATCAAATTTGGTAAGGAGTATAGGTTTGCTTAAGCTATCATTGTATAGATGGCGATAATTTTTTAATCAAATTATTTCGTCGATGCCATCTTTTATCCGTCCTAAGTCAAAACATTGATTTTTGTTTTGTTGCAATCAATTTTATTTCATTTTTAAATATTATTTATTTTTTTTATTATTAACTTGCTTTTAAATTAATTATAATTAAGTGAAAACTATGTGTAAAGATCAATCAGTTTTTATTAAACTAGCATAGATGTCGACACATGTTTGGAAAGAGAGATGTTTAACTAACCGGCCATTTTATATCCAAGTTAAAAATTATTTTTGAGCCAATGTACACAAATATATTTATTTAATTTCAATTGTCGTAGGACTGTTTTTTTTAATAACTCTTAATTTGTTTACAGTGTGGATCAGTCGAATATAATTAATTCATTACGTACATACATATAGTCACGGCTTTTTCCTGTAGGGGTAGGCCGATACCACTTCCTTCCACTTCCGCTACGGTTCTTACACACATCTTTTGCTTCCTCTACTTTCATGAGTGATCTCATACATACTCGTTGGTTGTTGGTACTCTTGACCTGGCTTTTCTTCGAAACAATGTTGATCTGATCGAGATATGTTCGCCAAAG
Organism: Agelastica alni; assembly: GCA_950111635.1. Lineage (NCBI taxonomy): Eukaryota > Metazoa > Arthropoda > Insecta > Coleoptera > Chrysomelidae > Agelastica > Agelastica alni. The sequence goes on along the minus strand of OX467712.1, from coordinate 8,160,366 downwards.
TCGACCTTTATCGACTTACAAATTTGTTTCGTCAATCTTCCTTCATCCATCTTTTCTACGTGTCCATACCATGGCGCATTCCTTTATCTATCTTTGTAACCACTTCTTCTTTTACACCACAGCGTTCTCTTATCCCACCATTCTTTACTTTATCCAACCGGCTATACTTCTCAGACTACTCATCTTTAACTGAAATTAAAAGGCTCGTGTTCGGGTGAAGAATGCGGTATCTGAGGAGTTTGAAGTACGCCAAAAAGCATTTTATTAATTGGCGTACTTATTAATAATCTAAGGTACGCTGACGACACAGTCCTAATTGTAGATGGTCTCTAGATGTTAATAGACAGAGTAACAGAAGTTTGCGAAACCTACAACATGCGTCTTAACACAAATAAAACAAAGGTTACGATAATAAGCAAACAAGATATTGATGGCCAGTTATACGCAAACGGCTCCCAACTGGAAACGGTTACATCGATAAACCACGTGGGTACTTTTCTTAACAACAAATGGGAACCAATAAAGATAACTAAGATCCGACTTGAGAAGAATAGAAGAGCTTTTAATCGCAATAAAAATATTGGCTTGCACCTCAGATTTAGAGTTCTTAGATGCTACGTTTTCTCAATACTAACATATGGGGTGGAAGCTTGGACTCTGACCGACGCTGCATGTAAACGTCTGGAAGCATTTGAGATGTGGTGCTACAGACGCATGCTTAGAATATCATGGATTTACCACGTAACCAACGAAGCCGTTCTACAGCGTATGAGAAAACAAAAAGAGGTTTTATACGTAATCAAAGAACGCAAACTTTCATACTTCGGACATGTTATGCGAAACCAGAAATATAGCTTACTTCAGCTTATTATGCAGGGCAAACTTAACGGCAAAAGAGGTCCTGGAAGACGACGAATATCGTGGCTGCGAAATCTGAGACAATGGACAGGAATGATATTTATGGATCCATTTCGGTCTGCAGCAAATAAAATTAGATGGGCCATAGTAATCGCCAACGGCCACTAAGGATAGGACACAAGAAGAAGAAGACTGGATGATTCTGGAATATCTCTGAATAATGTCGATTATTCAAGAACACTGATGTGGAGGTATTTAAACGAAATCATAGATCGAGGTTTATAAGTTAAGTTTTAAAATTTAAGTTGAAGTTATTTTAAAGTAGTCGAGTATTTTGAAATAATTATGAAGTGTTTGTTAGTTATTGTAAAATAAAATTTATTGTAAAGAAATATCAGAATAAAAGTTTTAGTTATTGTATCTAATTACTGTCTCAAACCTATAAACTTTTCATAAGATTTATTAACAACAGACTAACACACAAAATGGATTCATACCAACCAACAGAACAGGCAGGATTCCGAAAATGATATAGCACCACTGACCACCTCTTAACAATTAGAACATTAATAAAGAAAGCTAACGAATATCATCTGGATCTGCACTTAGCCTTCTTCGATTACGAAAAAGCCTTCGATAGCGTTGAAACGTGGGCAGTAGCTTTAAACAACTGTAGAATAGACTCCAGATATAGAATGCTAATGCAAAATATTTACAAAAATGCAACAATGACAATACATACATACATACATAAAGTCACGTCTTTTTCCCATAGTTGTAGGCAGAGACCACTTCCTTCCACTTCCGCTACGGTTCGTACACACATCTTTTGCTTCCTCTACTTTCATCAGTGCTCTCATACATGCTTTTCCGTTGTTGGTACTCTTGACCTGGCGTTTCTTCAAAACAATGTTGATCTGATCGAGATATGTTCTCCGAGGTCGACCTCTAACGATGTGCCCATTCACACTCGCCTTATAAATTTGTTTCGTCAATCTTCCTTCATCCATCCTTTCTACGTGTCCAAACCATCTAAGCATTCCTTTATCAATCTTTGTGACCACATCTTCTTTTACACCACAGCGTTTTCTTATCTCACTATTCTTAACTTTATCCAACCGAGTCACTCCGGCTATACTTCTCAGACTACTCATCTCCGCAGCATTAATCCTATTTTCATGCTTCTTCTGCCAAACCCAACATTCACTACCATACATAAGTGTAGGAACCAACACACCTCTATGCACCGCCAGGCGTGCCTTTTTTGACACTTTCTGGCTATTCATAAAGCTATGCAGTGCCCCATTCATTTGTTTTCCTGTTAACACCCTTCGCTCAATGTCATACTTTCTATCTCTCGTAAAATTTGAACCCAAGTAAACAAATTCATTTACTTGTTCCACTCTTTCTCCCTCAATCGAAACCCCTCAGTTTGTCATGCTTTCTTCTCTTTCAAAAACCATTACTTTCGTTTTGCTCACATTTATTTTCATCCCTTTGATTTTTAGGGAATCATGCACAATACAACTGAAAAAAACCACAAAACCTATACCAATTAAGAGAGGAGTGCGACAGGGAGATGTTATTTCTCCTAAACTATTTACATTAGCACTGGAAGATGTCTTCAGAGCAATGAACTGGACAAACATGGGACTTAACATAAATGGCAAAAACTTAACCCACCTGAGATATGCAGATGACGTAGTAATAATAGCATCTACCTCTGAACAATTACAAACTATGCTCGCCGAACTAGCAAGAGTTCGAAAAAAGTAGGTTTAAAAATGAATTACACGAAAACAAAAACGATGACAAACACACCAAATAATAGATGTCTAACGGTAGACGGCACGAAAATAGAAGCGGTCAACGAGTACGTATACTTGGGACAGATAATAAAAATAAACAAGGAAAATCAAACAGCGGATATAAAAAGAAGGGTCAGATTAGCCTGGGCAGGATTTGGGAAACTAAAATGAGTCCTAAAAAACCAGAAAATCCAACAAGAGTATTCGATCAATGCATACTCCCGATTCTTACATACGCATGCCAAACGTGGACTTTGACTACAGCAAACACGGATAAAATAGTGAAGACACATAGAGCCATGGAAAGTTCCATGCTAGGAGTAAAATTGAAAAATAAAAAACAAAACAACTCGATAAGAAACAAAAAGAAAGTTAAAGACGCAGGACAACATATAGCCAGGCAAAAATGGAGCTTCACAGGTCATAACGCCAGACAAAAAGACAACAGATGGAATACCGCTAAACAACAAAGGAGAACCTGGATGGAAAAAAGAACAAGAGGAAGACCCCAAATGAGATGGAGAGACGACATCAAAAAGATAGGAGAAACGCATTGGAAGCACAAAAAAGAAATGAGTGGAAAATACTAGGGAAGGCATATGTTCAAAACTGGACGAATTAAAGGGCAAAGAAGAAAAAGAAAAAGTTATTGTACGGAGAGTTTAGGATGTAAACAAAACGAAAGTAATGGTTTTTGAAAGAGAAGAAAACATGACAAACTGTGGAGATTCGATTGAGGGAGAAAGAGTGGAACAAGTAAATGAATTTGTGTACTTGGGTTCAAAGTTAACGAGAGATGGGAAGTATGACAGTGACATTGAGCGAAGGGTGCTGGCAGGAAAACAAATCAATGGGTGGCACTGCATAGCTTTATGAATAGCCAGAAAGTGTCAAAAAAGGCACGCCTGGCGGTGCATAGAGGTGTGTTGGTTATGTATGGTAGTGAATGAAAATAGGATTAATGCTGCGGATATGAGTAGTCTGAGAAGTAAAGCTGGAGTGACTCGGTTGGATAAAGTGAAGAATAGTGAGGTAAGGGAACGCTGTGGTGTAAAAGATGTGGTTACAAATATAGATAAAAGAATGCTTAGAAGGTTTGAACACGTAGATAGAATGGATGAAGGAAGATTGACGAAACAAATTTATAAGGCGAGTGTGAATGGACAAGTCAGTAGAGGTCGACCTCGGAGAACATATCTCGATCAGATCGACATTGTTTTGAAGAAAGGCCAGCTGTCAAGAGTACCAACAACCGACGAGCATGTATGAGGGCACTGATGAAAGTAAAGGAAGCAAAAGATGTGTGTAAGAACCGTAGCGGAAGTGAAAGGAAGTGGTCTCTGCCTACCCCTATGGAAAAAAGGCATGACTTTATGTATGTATGTATGTTAGGAATACCGAACCAAAGGAGAAATTATCGTAAGAATATCTTTTCGTCAACCCGCCGCTGGTCACGCTTTCTTGCGTTTCATTTAAAACGATACTGCAGTTTTGCTAATAAAAAATTCATATCGGCTCCAAATTCAATGGTACGAAACTCTAATGGGGATATTTCTGCTCTTAAGTAATTACCCCAATCGCATAACAGCTTTTAAATTGTCATAAATTCAACCAAAATAAAAGAAATTTTATTTGAATGCCAGTTAGAGAAAATTTTCAACTGTAATACGACTCGAAACGTTCCTGCATTAAGCCGTAGACATTTTCCTAACGCAATAAAAAGATATAAAGAATATTAAAACGGAAAAATTAGGAAACAATTTAATTTCATAGTGCATTTCTCTTTCGAATAAACAGCGAATTAAACGGGATTGTGTTTTGATAAAAATGAAATTTTCGTTTTTCAAAGTGAAAACTGCTTTAGGAGCGTTTGAACATAATTTGGTGGGAGGCAAACTTATGGTTTCGCGTCACCTGTGACGTTAGCGTCAGCAACGGACGAGTGACGTCTTCTTCTTCTTCTATCGGTCTATAAAAAAGTGGCCTCGAGGTGACAGCCCACTTTTATTGGGTTACTTATTATTCAATGATTTTAATTTATTAGTCATAAAATTTTAATGCTACAATTAATTTAAAAATATAAATTACTATTATTTCGCAGTTTTAAGTATTGTTTAACACGCTTATATAGTTTCACCAGTATTAATCCAGTCATTACGTTGGAAAAATCGGATTGGAAATGCAAATGAACTGAGAAAGCAAATTTTGGATATTACTTGGGAGGGGGGGCTGGAAAAGCTTAAGTTCAAATTGTCGGCCAAAATAACCTTGTGGGTTTTCCGCCATCTTGAAAAAAGGGTTAAATTCAGTTTTTTCATCATAACTCGGTTCCCCGTTGAGATACGAAAATTTGTATACAATATTTTTTTGTTGTTCTTTGTACGATCTACATTTAAGATCCTATACATTTTTCACGTATCGATCATCGTTATCGAGATATCGATCAAAAAAATTATAAATTTTGGGGAAAAAAAATTGTTTTTCGCTATTTTCTTTTTTCTGGTAAAAGATATAGAAAAATGTCCAGTATGAAACTTGTAGAGCGTGTTTAGACCTACAAATTCGTTTTTTTATTTTTTATTTTCGACAAGAATTACGTCAAAGTCGGCCACAGCGCGCCCGACGCTGCAATGTGCGTCTCGCCATATATGTATGTTTGTAACTGACTTTTTGGCCTCGATTTTGCCCTACTTTAAGCGATCAGATTTAATTTAAACTTCGCACACTTGTCGAAGACCGACGACAATGCAATAATTCGATCAAAATATCCGATTATCCTGATTAGTTTTGCCAGGATTCATAAATTTCTTCAGGGATCCTTTAGATGAGAGTAAAGAGATAGAACTAGTGCGTGAACTACGCATGCGCGCAGAACAAATATTAAAACAGTTCATCGCATCGGTGGTTCAGTGGTAGAATGCTCGCCTGTCAAGCGGGCACCCCCGCGTTCGATTCTCGGCCGATGCATTGTTTTTGTGCTTTTACCATTTAATACATAATTTTTTTAGTGAGTTAAAAAAATCGAGCTAAAAAGCGGAAAATAAATTATTGTTTAAAAAATTTAAAAATCACGCTTTTAGAGTTAATCAAACTAAAAAGTAAAAAATAATTTTTAACATAAGAATAAAATTACTGACGAGAAAATTAATGACACTGTTCTAAAAGCGTGTTCATTCCGAAACGCAGAGTTAGTTTAAAAATGTCATACAAAGCATTCCACGCTTTTAGAACAGTGTCATTCATTTTCTCGTCAGTAATTTTATTCTTCTGTTAAGAATCATTGTTAACTTTTTAGTTTGATAAACTCTAAAAGCGTGTTCTTTAGTTTATTTAAATTATAATTTATCTGTCTTTTTTTCAAATTGTCTACTCGCGTCATCAAATTTAAAAATGAAAACGTAACTTAGATGGTCAATAAGATTTTCTTGTTAATTAAAACAATACATTTTTTTGGTAATTGAAAATTTTATTGCGATTTTATTACTCTCCATATCTCCATATCTCTGAAAAAAAGGAACGAGGTGTGATGGTCTCTACACTTAAGTATGGTAGTGAATGTTGGATTTGGTAAAAAAGCATGAAAGTAAAATTAATGCTGCGGAGATGAGTATTCTAAGAAGTATAACTGCAGTGAGAAATAGCTTTATAAAGGAACGCTGTGGTGCGAAATATGCGGTAACAAAGGTAGATAAAGAAATGCTTAGATGGTTCGGTCACGTAAAGAGGATGGATGAAAAAAGTTTTACGAAACAAAACAAAAAAGAAAAAATTTACAAAGTGGATCAAATTATACTCAATTTTGAACATCGTGTGCTAAGACTTCCGCCTTATTATTGCCAATTTAATCTCATCGAGTATATTTGGGCAAAACTTATTATGACAATCACATTGAATCTAATGGTTGCAGTAATAGGGCTGTTTTGGAAACCTGGCAACGAGCACTTAATGCTGCCACTCCTGAAATTTGTGAAAAATTTGTCACAATATGTGAAAATTTAATAAAGGAATGGTGGGTTCGTGAAAACCGCTTCGAAGCATCCTGTTATCATTAACAATCCGAATGAGGATAGCGACGACAGTGATTCCGATTATGATGACTATAAATCTGATGCTTAATAATACCGTAAGTACTACATGCTTAAACATATTTATTAAATTTGTACCGATAATTAATTTTTGTTGCATTCCCTTTTAACATAATTAAAAATTTGCCTATTTCTAACCAAAAAGAATCATCGAGGGCTACATCAACAATTTCTGTTTGCAATAAAGCAAAAAATAAAACGTCCCAACAAAAGCATAATAATAAACAAAAATTTTTCGAGTTTAAATAGGGGAATTTACCAATGTATACTTTATACGAACTCATTTGGACAACGCAAAATTCGGGGTACGGTCAATAATGCCACGTCGAGCATTAAGCTAAACTGAACCGTTTGTAATTGAATACTCCCGGTATTGTCCACATGGACTGTCGACAAAACTTTTGTGATTCTATGCATCTTATTGGATAGTACTTAACCCTAATTTGCCAAATTTTATCGGCAGTTTTCTCACCGCAAAAGCTAAACTAAACCGTTTGTAATTGAATACTCCCGGTATTGTCCACATGGACTGTCGACAAAACTTTTGTGATTCTATGCATCTTATTGGATAGTACTTAACCCTAATTTGCCAAATTTTATCGGCAGTTTTCTCACCGCAAAAGTCGATGCCGGCAAAAAACAAATCAGTGTTTACGCAACTATTTACCAGTGCCGTGTTGTTATAAATACACATTTTTTTTGTTTTATACATACCTATTATTTAGTTTTCTGTTTTATTGGAGTATCTGTTATATAGTTAGTAACATAGAAATACCCTTTAAAAACTGCACACACAAAATTGTTGGAATTAGTGAAACAACAAAATTTTGAGAAAGAATACGTCATAGACAAACTTTTTGAATCTTACGATCATACAGTTTTGCGTTTGGCTCCATATTATTGTGTATTCAACCCTATTGAACTGATCTGGGCTGCTTTAAAAAACAAATTACGAAAAAGTGTAATCAAGCTCCTCGATTAAGCGATTCTGTTCTAACAAATATAAGAAAAATAATTGATGAACTCGCCGAAACTGACTTATGAACAAATTGTGTTTACCACGTCAAAGAAAAAGAAAAACTATATTGTGTTTTTGCCACAAATCGAACCGATAGTGATAAATACCTAAGAAGACTCAAGTACTGATGAGTGTTTCGATAGTGACTAATGTATAATAGTGTTTCGTTTATGGTGGTCACCTTATCACATAAGTCAAAACAATACTTACTTAAAGTTTTTGGAAAATTTTTAAAATGAGTTTAAAAATACATGACAATCTACGAACCTAATAAAGTAAGTTTTGAATTTAAATAGGTATATCCATAACCCCTTATATTTATAAAACTATCTAATATATAAAATTCTCGTGTCACAATGTTAGTTACCATACTCCTCCGAAACGGCTTGACCGATTTTGATGAAATTTTTTGTGCTTATCCGGTATCTATGGGAATCGGCCAACATCTATTTTTTATCCCCCTATATGTTAGGGGTAGTCCACCCCTAAATTTTTTTTTTTATTTTTTAGACAAAATTTTTAATTTCTATTTTTTTATGATACAGCATACAAAAATACATACAATCCCCAATTTTCACCCTTCTACGATCAACCCTTATTTTTTAATAGCCATTTTAGTAATTTAATCATTTTTCCTCTCCGGTCGTAAACTGATCAATCGTCATTTAATTAGTTATCCCCGCCAGATGTCTACAGGTGTCACTTCTGACCCAGTAAACAGCACGGAGTAGGGATGAGAACGAAGCCGGTCTCCTTTCTTTCTCACTCCCTACACAGTTGTCGGCCATCATTATTGTTTATGCATCAAGTGTAGTAGTAACGTTGACAATTATTATTTTGCTATCTCAGTGTAACTCTCATATTAACTTTTAATCATTCCTATTTTATCAATAATAATTAAATTATCAATTTTGAGTGTATTTTGCACGATTAGTTAAAAAAAAGATTGATAGATTTGAGAACACCATGTTTTTCACACGGACAATTATACGTGGCATTCTCTCGAGTGGGTAAACCATCCAGTTTGTTTGTGTTAGCTAAAGATGGACTAACAAAAAATATTGTTCACGCTATAGCATTAAGAGATTGATATTGTTTAATAGTGTTACTGTCGTAATTGTTTAATTAATGATATATAATTTTAAGGAATAAATTATAATAACTTAAAAATAATGTTTGCCTTTTGTTATTTTTATATTCCCTCATCGTTCACAGCGCTCCATGCTTATTTCACGCATATACCACATTCTTACATACATACAATATACACATTCTAACATACATACATACTTACAATAAGTAAGCTATTTTTTGTCTACACTAGAAATTACTAGGAAATTATTTATATGGCAAAATAACGTTTGCCGGGTCAACTAGTATACTATATATGAAACGAGCTATATTAACTATACTACTATACTAATCAAACGTTATCGTTAAATATACAGTCCACGATTAATCTCGGTAGTTTCGAAATTCTTGGATTAACGACCCTTAAGAATTATTTAACAACCCCTTCAAGCCGAGGCATTTACGATGAGGCAGTATTTTTTTAATCGTCCATATCAAAATTTCTATTTTGTGATAAGATTTGGCGCGTATTATCGTCACACCGTAAGTCACAGCTTGTGTAGTAGAGAGTGTAGGGAGTGCGCGCCCGAGGTACATGAATAATGAATAAAGTTATCGTTTAGTTCATATTTTTGATGGGGTACAGCACGGCAAAATGTAATTTACATTTGTAAGAGATATGGCGAGATCAAAGCTGACTCGTCCCGCTCTCTACCCTCTCTTTCTCTCGCCGTCTCTCTCGCTTTTTACCTACTCTTTTCTTTTTCTCCACGTATGGCAATTTTTACGCCCCCCATTTTTCCGCTAATCCGAATATATCACCGATTTTTTTTAATCCTCGATTCTCCAAACTTTAGACTCTCCCTATTGCCTGAAACATTACACCTTAAATGCTGATGAATTTTGGCAAACAAACGAAAGCGCATTGTGAAGTGACACTTGAACAACCACGGTTTTGGATTTTTCTGGTTTTCTCCGTAAGTACATAAATAAAGGAGAGCAGCTAAATTTATTCCCGGCACGATGGTAAATCAGATTGGCAACTGATTGCGAGAATCAAGTAGACTGGCGTGCAGAGAGATCACATCCCAGTAAGTCGGGGCTTCAAAGCCGGCTTGATTCGATTGCATTTAGGGCGGAACAACTCCACAATGCTTCCGGTATCATCAGAAACGTTGCAAAGTGAAAGAGCGAAAACGACTATGTGAAGTTGTATTGAATTTTTGCTAAATTCCTTGTTCCAAATAAATTCGATGTTTTGCCGTTTTTGTCTTCAGAAATTTACATTTTTCATCGAAAGGGTATCCGCAAAGGTTTTATGGCGTATTTTCTTTTTATAAATCAACGTACAAAACTTTTGTTGGCTTTAACCCTTTAGTGGGCCGTGGTAAATATATTTACCACCGACTTCAAACCCGGTTTAACTTACTTATATTTAATTTTTTAGGTAGTCACTTGTCACCATTTATTAATGAAAATGTGTGAAACAGTTTTACCTTTAAATTGTAATTTCTATATTTGTATTTCAGCTTAAAACTAATAATATTTTAGGTACCTTGTTTAAAAAGGTTTGGGGGTCAAAGAAAAAATGTTGCCAAGTTTTCAAAAAACATATATAAGTCTTTAAACTTGTTTATTATAGTTTTTTATATTAAATTATAATTTTTCACTTATAAAAGTTATTAGAAAAATAAAAAAACTTTTAACATGGGTTCTTATGAGAAATCATGAGTTCTTGATATTAAAATAAACAAAAACATTGTAAAAAATGCAAAATTCGATGAAAAAAAATACGTGTGTTGAGGAAATTTAATAACGAAGAGTTTGGGTGCTTAAAAATTATTATCGACTGTTTAATACGAGCACAAAAATCACTTTACGAGGATTCCTCTGCTTGTGTCAGGATAAACAGAGCTTGCACGGACTGGTTTAACATCGAAAAAGGTGTGAGACAGGGATGTGCGGCTTCGCCATGGCTGTTTAAGTTATACATAGACGATTGTTTAAAAGATTTGAAAGAGAGTGCGTATGGATTAAAAATGAATGATTTGATCTTTAAATGCCTTCTTTACGCCGATGATCAAGTCATATTAGCGTCATCTAAAGAGGAGTTGCAGGCGAAGGTTAATATTATGCATGATGCCCTGCAAATCAAAGGGATGAAAATAAATGTAAGCAAACCGAAAGTAACGGTTTTTGAAAGAAAAGAAAGCATGACAAACTGTAAGGTTCTGATGAAGAGAAAAAAAGTGAAACAGGTAAATAAATTGGTGTACTTGGGTTTAAACTTTACGAGAGATGGAAAGTATGACAGTGATATTGAGCGAAGGGTGTTGGCAGGAAAACAGATGAATGGGGTACTTATGAACAGCCAGAAAGTGTCAAATAGGCATACCGTATTACCGACTTTTCGTATGTAAATAACATGGTACTTTTTGTGTAAACTTTTTGTTTACTAGAGTACAACGCAAAACCTACATTTAAAAAAAAAGTTTATAAGAATTTTTCGTTCCTAATTATTCATTCTACACCTCCCTTCAAGGAACGCACTATTTTATGGACACCCTGTATATAATTAAACTGCGTTTGACTTTCAGATATACTCGTACAGTCAGTTGTTATTCTCAACTATTAATATGGACCGCATCTTTGAAATTGTTGATAAAATTTAATCGTTCTTCTCGAAACTCTCTAAAAGTTTAATACCATCAACGGCTAGCATCAATAAACACGAACCGCCGAAGATACTCGTGTTAAGATCCACTAACACTTAATTTTGTTTAGTTCGACTACAATTGTGGGCTGTAGTAATGCAATTACCGATGAATTAAGTGTATCTTAATGGTATTAGAAGTCGAACCTTCGAGTAATATGTTCAGCGACCGTTTCATGAATAAATAACGATATCAAGATCTATGGGAGTCCATTTGCTGTCCACTTTTTTAAGGTAACTTGCTAAACATTAAAAAAAACAATCCATAATTAATAAAAAGTTATAGAAAATGATTTATTTATTTATTTATTTATTTACACTGTTCTACAGAAAAAAATATTTCCAATTACAGAACAGGAACAAAGTAAACATTTGCACAATAGTACTAACAATAAAAAAACAATTTACAAAGTCAGACTAACATTAGTAGAAAGCTTGAGACTAACACAACAATATTACTGCTGATAATAATAGCTCTTAATTTGCCTCACATTACAATAGAATATATCAAGCTGGTCACTTATAAGGTTATAGTTGCTACACATAGTATGAACAGGAGAGTTTTTAAGTATATTTGTTCGTGGTGTGGTAGTGTAGAATAAGTCGGTGTATCAAGATGCCTGACGGGGAATTTTAAAGTTTATCTGATGTAGTAAGCATTGACATTTAATTTCATTGTTAATTATTTTGTGTAGCATAATGACACTAGAACATTCTCGTCTTCTATCCAGAGTGAAAAAGCTATGTCTTGACAGTAAAATCTCGTGTGCCGTGCCAATTAGTGGATAAGTCCGATCTACTTTAAAACTTAGGTATTTGAGAAAGCGTCTTTGGATTGCCTCCAGTTTATAAATATGCACTTGATAATATGGGTTCCAGATAACCGATGCATATTCTAGCTTTGATCTCACAAAAGCATAGTAGAGAGTTTTAAGTGTTAAATGGTTAAAGTCGCGGCCTACTCTAATTATAAATCCATACATACGGTTTGCTGACGTAGTTATATTGTCTATGTGGTTTTGGAAAGATAGCTCTCGGTCGAAAGTAACTCCAAGATCCTTAAAATTACATGGTCTGTCTAGAGAATAATTGTCTATCTTATAGTCAAATATAATTGGATCAGATCTCAATGTATATGACATTACGCAACATTTGGTAGGATTTAACGCTAAATTATTACGACTGCACCATTGGCTTATTTGATTAAGATGAAAAATGATGAAAAATATGGGTCATTCCATGTTAAAATGGCTAATGGTTGGAATCGATTTGGTTGAACCGTAAGTTTATCCGGCTCAAGGGACCATTAATTTGGACTGTATTTTAGAAAGTCAAACGCAGCTTAATTTTTGACAATAACTGCTGACTGCTCACCTTATCTGCACATCTCCATTAATAAATAAACTTCCGGACAAAATTACCGCAACTAATTAAATCATACAAATTGCTATTGTTACGAAATTTACTTCTTTCTTGGGTTTGGTAATTTTAAATTCTCGATACAGTAAAAAAACAATTTTTATTGCAATACTTTTGCACAATAAATTTTACTTTAACAAATCACATAGATATTCAACTAATTACAACTATTTAATTTTCACAACTCATAAACACTTTAAAAAAACTGTCTTTATCACGACCGCTGTCCTTTTTATATTTCCAAATCATAATTCCAGACTATTCCACCTGTTTCTTGAAAGTCTGGAACAATCCTTCTACCATTTCGAATGCGCTAGACGAGGTGTTCAAGAGTTTGCTAGACGAAGACGTAAGCCGACAAAGCGCTCATTAATATGAACAATGAATGTGGTCGATTCTCGGACGCCGACAATAAACAGGGTCGAGTTGTAACACTATAATAAATTTATTTTAATATTTTTTTATGGACATTGGTTACATTTAAAGTTAAAAAAACCGTGTGGTGTCATTGGACATCTGATACGAACGAAGTTGCTTAAGCTATTTATAAATTTTGATCAAGGTTTTTTGTAAAAAAAAAAAACAAGTATAATTGTTACTGATTCTCATACAAAAGATATATAATACCTGGCAAAATATTGATTAAAAAAGTAACGAATGAAACTGAGAAGATAATATGAGATGTGCAAGCAGAATTTAGAAGAGGAAGGAGCTGTATGGATCAGGTCTTTTCATTACGAGGTATAGTAGAAAAATTCTTAACTAGAAGTCAAAAGGTCTTGCGCTTTTATAGACTTGGAAAAGGCCTATGACAGAGTGGTGAGGAGTAAATGTGGTTGACATTGTCTATGTATGGGGTGAGCAGTATTTTAATACGAAACAGGGATGGGCGGCTTCGCCATGGCTGTTTAACTTATACATAGACGATTTTTTTAAAGATTTGAAAGAGAGTGCGTATGGATTGAAAATGAATGATTTGATCGTCAAATGCCTTCTTTACGCCGATGATCAAGTCGTATTAGCCTCATCTGAAGGGAAGCTTTAGGCGATGGTTAATGTTATGCATGATGCCCTAAAAATCAAAGGGATAAAAATAAATGTAAGCAATACGAAAGTAATGGTTTTTGAAGTTCTGATTAAGGGAGAAGGAGTGAAACAAGTAAATGAATTTGTGTACTTGAGTAATGGTTTTTGAAAGAAAAGAAATCATGACAATCTGTGAAGTTCTGATTAAAGGAGAAAGAGTGGAAAAATTAAATGAGTTTGTATGCCTGGGTTCAAAGTTTACGAGAGATGGAAAGTACGACAGTGACATTGAGCGAAGGATGTTGGCAGGAAAACTAATAAATGGGGCACTGCATATCTTTATGACTCCCAGAAAGTGTTAAAAAAGGCATGCCTGGCTGTGCATAGAGGTTTGTTGGTTCCTACACTTATGTATGGTAGTGAATGTTAGGTTTGGCAGAAGAAGCATGAAAATAGGAATAATGCTGCGGAGATGAGAAGTCTGAAAAGTATAGGCGGAGTGACTCAGTTGGATAAAGTAAGGAATAGTGAAATAAGAGAACGCTGTGGTGTAAAAGCAGATATGGTTACAAAGATAGATAAAGGAATGCTTAGATAGTTTGGACACGTCGAAAGGATGGATGAAGGAAGATTGACGAAACAAATTTATAAGTGAGAATGGACGGAAGTCGGTAGAGGTCGACCTCGGCAAACATTGATTTTGATCAGATCAACATTGTTTTGAAGAAAGGCCAGGTCAAGAGTACCAACAACCGACGAGCATGTATGAGAGCACTGATGAAAGTAGAGGAAGCAAAAGATGTGTGTTAGAACCGTAGCGGAAGTGGTCTCTGCCTATCCCTACGGGAAAAAGGCGTGACTATATGTATGTATGGATATATACTGTTCGAACGAAGTTTTTATATTTTTACCGGTAATTTTCAATTTTAAAATCCACAGACGGAATGATGTTCCATGAATAAGTCACGGCAGTGCCGAGTCGGGATCGTCGGCGAATATTTTGATTAGAAATGCATTGGAAAATATTTCGACAATGGTTGGAAACGTATTTGTCGTATCGATACATATTATCGTGTATGTGATTCCGATTGATTGAAAACATATAACGGTCGGGATATTGGTTTTATATTCACTTTTTATTTTTCGATAACTTTCCATTTTCCTTTACATTTTGATGCCAAAGCCCCGCAAGATTGAATTTTTGGATATGCTTACGTTACAAATTGATGCTACAAACGTACCCCACCAAATAATAATGTTGAGGATGCGGCATTTTTTATCACACAGGGTGTTTCCGAATTTGAAATATTGTGATTTATGATGCTAATAACACCCAGACACAAAAGATGGAGGTAAGGAAATCTGCAAATACCATAGTCCAACATCACTTTAATACCACCTGCAAAATACTTGCAAGCATTATAGACCACAAATTAAAAGCAGACTTAGAAAAAATAATAAGAGACTATCAAAACGGGTCCAGACCGGAAAAATTAAGAGTAACTTCAATATACACCATTGAGCAGATCCTTGAAAAATCCCTGGATTACAATAATGATCTTTTTATAGACTTCAGAAACGCATTTGACCCATCCAAGATTATGGAAGAAAACATCAGGCCGATCCTGGCAATTTGATTACGGAAGCCGACCCAGGAAATTTTGTTTCATTTTTAGCATTTATTAATTAAAAATCGATTTGGCTAACAAAAAAAATAAAAACCCACGTTTTGGTGCATTGTTCGAAAAATCAAGGTTAGGTTAGGTATCAAGTGAGTGGGGCGTGGTCGCCCCTCCACTGCGAACTTTAGTAAGTCTATTGTGGCTCACCCCTAGAGGTTACAGTTCACCGCACAATCGAGCCCTTCTCACGAAGTTCATGGTTGTATAGGGTAAGATTTTTTTGAAATCGGTAGGTTTTAGGTTGGTGTAACCAAATAAGTTGAACCTTACTCTTCCCAGGCCGGGGCATGAACATAGTATATGTTTAGCAGTTTCGTCTTCCACGCAGCAAAACCGCAAAATAATTATATGTTTTGTTACTCCTATGTTTTCTAAGATAAGCACAATGAGGTTGTCAAGCAAGACTAGTTAGTACACAGGTAAATCTCGCGACAAGATTTTACATAATTTAATAAATTGTATAATACATGTTAAACAGGACAGTGGCCTAAAGATTGGGAAGAGTTTATTCCAATATTCAAAAAGGTTCGCCCGTGGAATGCAGCAACTACAGAACAGTTTTTCTTATCTCTCACGCTAGTAAGATCTTCCTCAATATCATATACATAACCGTCTTAAACCATTTCTTTTGCCACAGCTCTCAGAGGAACAAGCAGGTTTTGTGCCAGGAAAAGGAACTAGGGAACAAATATTAAATGCCAGGCAACTTATTGAAAAAGCTAGAGAATTTAATATACCATTGTATCTCTGCTTTGTAGACTATCAAAAAGCATTTGATAAAGTGAACTGGAACTACCTTTGGACTATAATGGAGGTAATGGGAACGCCAATACACCTGGTTCAACTGGTGCGCAACCTCTATCAGAAAAACAGCGCGAAAGTCAGAATCGACGGGATTTACTCGGGGAGATCCAAAACGACTGCAGGAGTTAGACAGGGCTGCATTCTTTCACCTACCTTATTTAACGCTTATAGCGAATACGTCATGAGAGAGGTTCTAGATGAGTGGCAAGGCGGAATACCAGTTGGTGGAAAGCGGATTAATAACCTCCGTTACGCCGACGACACACTAATCATAGCGTCAACAATACCAGAAATAAATGAGCAGACTGTCAGTTATTAGCGAAAGATATGGCTTAAAAATAAATAAATCTAAAACGAAAATAATCATAGTTGATAGACAAGACAACAATTCTCCACAAATATCAGAAATTGCAGGCTATGAAGTGGTAAACAATTTCAATTATCTTGGTTCCTTGGTTGCCAACACTGGGAAATGTGAAAGTGAAATACGGCATCGCCTGACTATGGCAAGATCAGCGACTACCAAGCTAAATAAAATGTGGAAAGACAAATCTATCACCAAAACAACGAAACAACGAAAGTAGAAGGCAAACGCTCAATAGGCAGATCTCCAACTAGATGGGTAGACCAAACAAAACTCTTAATAAACATGAGACTGCATGATGCCGAAAGGATAGCACAGGATAGGGCAAGCATGGAATCAACTGCTGAATCAAATATAAATGGTGTCATTACATCCTTTGGAGGATAATGGAAAGAGGAGGAGAGAGTAATACATGTACTAAATTGATTGGTTTGATTCAATTTAAAGTTTATTTTCTTCTTTTTAGGGAACTTAAATAAAAGCTTGTTTTTAAAAATTATTTTTTACTCTTCATTTATTTTTTACTTTTTAGTTATCGCCTGACAGGTTTCTTAGTCTGTTTATCTCATTCAACGCATCATTGTTGCAAGATCTTTTGCCGGTTAATTTCGAACAGTCTAGCTCTTTAATAAGGAGACCTAATGTGTTTACCCTACTTAAGGCCACGTAAGTTTGACCTTTGATTTTGGAGTTTTCCTTCTGCTAGACAGATTGCAAAATGATGCTGTTGACGCCTATCCCTCCAAATTACACAAATCAAAGTTAACCAACCCATGCTACAGACTTGAACGATTTGACTTCAATATCATAGGACCAAGTACATGAAAACCACCAGAAGCCGTTTGAACCAAGGTGGACTTGAAATAGACGGACACAACTTTGAAGGGGTCACTAACTTCGTGTATCTGGATTCCAATAAGAATATAACAATAACAATTGGCTAATAATTTTCAAAATAATGGTACTCCGCAAGATATTTGGACCTGTGCAAGAAGCGGATCCAGAATGAATCATAGACTAAATGCTTTAACACATGGAGAAAATATAGTTAGGTTTGGGAAATCCCAAAGAATTAGATGGCTGTGCCATATACAAAGAATGGAGTTAGAAAGATTAACGAGAAGAATAACTGAATGGAAACCCTGCGAAAGGAGACACAGAGGCAGACCTAAAAAAGGTGGAAAGATGGTGTAGTGAAAGATCTTAAGAAGCTCAATCGGTTGAAGATATCTGCTTCAAATTTGAGTAGAAAGATTTCACCCGGACTAACATAAATACATTGCGAGTTAAAAAACAGCTTTAAATTATTAAAAATAAAATCAATTGCTTCCTACGACTTACCATGCTGAATACACGTGGTTCCTTTGGTGCCTTCCATTTTATACAGTCGAATGCCTTGCTGTAGTCGACAAAGCACACATAAGGATTATTTCTCCCTATCACAAACCGGCAGGCAGGACTCGATCATAATGCACCTTCACACCTCCAATTGGTCGGTGTGTCCGCCACACTTATCAATCTTTTCTGGGCAAATACCTTCTTTTTCACTGACATTGCCCTACCAAATCTTGCTCCCAATAGCCACTGGTTTGGTGAATAATAAAAAAGGAAACGATTATGTAAAAATGTGGTAAACGATAATTCGCAATGAAAATACGGAAGAGTGTAATCTGCGCGATTCCACTTGCTAATATAAAACCGAAAATTCATAAAACAACTTTTGTAATTGAGTTGCAGATTAAGTAGTTAAACAACAGGAATTCAAGCCCACTTGGAGTGGGGGGAGGAGTGGGGGAAGTGGTGGGGGTAGGAGCGGGGGAAGGGGTGGGAGGGGGAGTGGGGGGAAGTGGTGGGGTAGGAGTGGGGGAGTGGGGGAAGTGGCAGGAGAAGGAGTGGGGGAAGTGGCGGGAGAAGGAGTGGGGAGATGACATTGTTGACATATGACATTATTGACATATGACATTGTTGACATATGACATTGTTGACATATGACATTGTTGCCATTGTTTACATACGGCATTGTTGACATACGGCATGTTGCCATTGTTGACATATAACATCATTGTTTACATACGGTATTGTCTCCATCGACTGGGTGGAGAGGGGGTAGGAGTGGTGGAGTGGGGGAAGTGGTGGGGGTAGGAGTGGGGGTGGAGTGGGGGTGGAGTGGGGGAAGTGGCAGGAGAAGGAGTGGGGGAAGTGGCGGGAGAAGGAGTGGGGAGATGACATTGTTGACATATGACATTATTGACATATGACATTGTTGACATTGTTTACATACGGCATGTTGCCATTGTTGACATATAAAATCATTGTTTACATTGTCCCCATCGACTCGATTAAGAGGGTTACGTAAGCACGTTGAAAAGTGGTGTGACGTAAGCGTTGAAAAAAACTTGGTTTCTCGGGGGTTTGAACCTTAATCCTTTGACTTACTAAACAGTTAGCTATACCATTCAGATAACTCGCATATTAATTTTATCGTGCAAGATTGGATATACAAATATATATTTGTGACATCATTTTTGATAAAAATAACCTTGAACTGCGCTACCAGATAACTTTGTTATCGTATACTTAAATGAGGTGTAATATTGATTGCGACAGAGATAATAATTACACACGCACATAGTCTCAGTTTAAATGTGTGCGATATTGTTGTACATGTACAGGGTATGTCACAAATTAAGAAGTCAAAAGAACCTTAACGAATGTTGGCATGGGAAAAATTGTTTTTATGAAAATTCCCATACGCTAATCTTAAGATACACCGTTCTAAATATAAAGGGGTTGGAAATTCCGATTAAATTAAATCAAATTTTAAAGTTCGAGAAGCTAAACAAAATTTCAGTTAACGTCTATGCTTTAGAATTAAATAAAACAGAGAAGAGATAATTTTACATAGTTATACCTGTTGTGTTTACTAAAAATAAAATGAAACGTCACGTCAATTTGTTACTAATACAAGATCAGTATTTTCGGAAATTAAATGATTATAAAGCGCCACCTATCGACAATGAAAATGTTGAAATCAAATATGTTTGGATAAGTACGAGGTATGTCGTAAATTAGGAAGTCAAAAGGACCTTAACGAATGTTGGTATGCGACCCATCAAACGATTCAGCGTTGCTTAAAGTACGTCAAGTGTCACGAGAGTACGTTAAATGTCACGTGAGTACGTTAAGCGTCACGTAAAACGTCACGTGTCACGTTATACGTAATGTGTCACATTAAACACATACACACACACACATGTTGAATATTTTTGTTCATGTACAGGGAATGTCACAAATCAAGAAGTCAAAAGGTCCTTAACGAATGTGGCATGTGACCCATCAAACGATTCAACGTTACGCTCGTCACGTGTCACGTTATACGTAACGTGTCACATTAAAAACACACACACACACACAAGTCGGTCGACCTCGGAGAACAGATCAGATCAACATTGTTTTGAGGAAAGGCCAGGTCAAGAGTACCAACAACCGACGAGCATGTATGAGAGCACTGATAAAAGTAGAGGAAGCAAAAGATGTGTGTAAGAACCGTAGCGAAAGTAAAAGGAAGTGGTCTCTGCCTACCCCCATAGAAAAAAGGTGTGACTTTATGTATGTAATAAAATCTCAAGAATACCAACGACCAAGAACACTAATGCAAGTAGTTCATTGTATTTAAAACAATTTCCGGTAATAATGTATTATCGTACCGATCGTCGGTAAAACATCGAAACCATGACAATAAAAACCCCAATAATCTTTATTAAAAATCATGAATCAAACAAACAAAAATTAACTTAAGTCCTCATGATGACATTTATTGCCTGGGATTATCGATACTCTTGCTTTGGGTTATTATAGTTTAAATAAATATTTTTTTTTCACCCTAGCGCATATCTATAGTTAAAAAAATGAATAGTTTGTTCCTTATTCAGCATTTAGACGATGCATATCTCTAAAGGTAGTGTCAAGGCCGGGATGCGTACGCGCTCGCTGGCCGCTGCAAAAATAATATAGATAGGTATATATACAGGGGGGTGCATGAACTGGCAAAACTTTTGGAAAAAATATCTTTTTAACAAAAAAAAAAAAAAAACCTTGGTTAAAAGAACTATTTAAGCTCTCTTTTTTCATGTATCACGCAATAAATCGTCTTGTGACGTCATCAAAAGATTCAGCATTACGCAAAGTGCGTCGACCATCACGTTAAACGTCATGTAAGTACGTCAAGCATCACCTTAAACGTCACGTGTGTATGTCAAACGTAAACGTCACGTGTCATATTAAAACACACATACCAGTTTGATTTAAACAATCTGCATGGTTGAAGCCCTATATCGAGCTGAACACTCGTTTAAGGACTACAGTTCATTTGCAAAGAAGCTCCCCTTTTTCATGTATTACGCAATAAAGTGTCTTGCAGCGTCATCAAAAGATTCAGCATTACGCAAAGTACGTCGACCGTCACGTAAGTACGCCAAGCGTCGCGAACAACGCGGTGTTCGGCAAAACAATGGAAAATAAACGCTTCCGCAGTTAGTAAGTTCATACGATTGTCGTTACAGGACAAAAAATTTAATTTCTAGAGCCAGATTTCACAATAGATCAATTTTTGATGATAATCTAATGTGCAAAGTACGTCGACCGTCACGTTAAACGTCACGTGAGTACGCCAAGCGTCACATTAAACGTCATGTAAGTACGTCAAGCGTCAACTTAAACGTCACGTGTGTACGTCAAACGTAAACACAGCGTCACGTTCAACGTCACGTGTTTATGTCAAACGTAAACGTCACGTTAAAAGTCACGTGTTACATTAAAAAACACACACATACCAGTTTGATTTAAACAATCTGCATGGTTGAAGCCCTATATGGAGCTAAACACTCGTTTAAGGACTACAGCTACCAGTTCATTTGCAAAGAAGCTCCCTTTTTTCATGTATTACGCAATAAAGTGTCTTGCAGCGTCATCAAAATATTCAGCATTACGCAAAGTACGTCGACCGTCACGTGAGTACGCCAAGCGTCACATTAAATGTCATGTAAGTACTTCAAGCGTCACCTTAAACGTCACGTGTGTACGTCAAACGTAAACACAGCGTCACGTTCAACGTCACGTGTTTATGTCAAACGTAAACGTCACGTTAAACGTCACGTGTTACATTAAAAAACATACACATACCAGTTTGATTTAAACAATCTGCATGGTTGAAGCCCTATATCGAGCTAAACACTCGTTTAAGGACTACAGCTACCAGTTCATTTGCAAGGAAGCTCCCTTTTTTCATGTATTACGCAATAAAGTGTCTTGAAGCGTCATCAAAAGATTCAGCATTACGCAAAGTACGTCGACCGTCACGTGAGTACGCCAAGCGTCACGTTAACCGTCATGTATGTACGTCAAGCGTCACCTTAAACGTCACGTGTGTACGTCAAACGTAAACACAGCGTCACGTTAAACGTCACGTGTGTATGTCAAACGTAAACGTCACGTTAAACGTCACGTGTCACATTAAAAAACACACACACCAGTTTGATTTAAACAATCTGCATGGTTGAAGCCCTATATCGTGCTGAACACTCGTTTAAGGACTACAGCTACCAGTTCATTTGCAAAGAGTCAGTTTAAACTCGCGAACAACGCGGTGTTCGACAAAAGAATAGAAAATAAACGCTTCCGCAGTTAGTAAGTTCATACGAGGGTCGTTACAGGACAAAAAGTTTAATTTCTAGCGGCAGATTTCACAATAGATCAATTTTTGAAAGCGAACGAGCAAGATATTTTAAAACATTTTAGTCATTTGAAAATTGCAGGACCTCGAAAATTTAAAGTTGGCGCCATTGTACGCCAAACACGTTTTTAAGAAAGGTTATACACCCAATTGGTCAACGGAATTATTTAAAATCACAAAATGTAAGATAACCAATCCTGCAACGTATCTTCTGGAAGATATGATGGAGGCACAAATCAAAGGAGCCTTCTACGCGGAAGAATTACAGAAAACTGCTAATCTTGATATCTACTTAGTAGAAAAGGAACTTGGACGCAAAGGAAATAAAATGTACGTCAAATGGTTAGGCATAAAAGGCAACAGTTGTTTAATTATGAACAAAAATCGACTTTTAAGTGGAGGGGAGGAAGGTTACAAATATGCGCGAGTTATATGCGTCATTTCCGCTGACTTCTATTAGAACCATTTTTGCGACGCAGCAGTTCTAGAAGCTTCCAGAAATTGCTTATCTAAAAAAAATGTCACGCTCGCATTTTCCTTTGTTTAACTTTATTATAAAATAAGCATTATGTATTAAAATTAATCAATTTTGACTTTATTTCTAAATTTTTTTTATAAACATCCTTGAAGATATAAAAAGAAAAAAGCCATACGGTTTAGTACCATTTGACTATTCACATTAAACGTTGATAGATTTTTGCGTGCAAGGGCTCCAAGAAGAAAAAAGTAAGTTTAAATTATTGTTGTGTGTGTTTTGTCTCACAAAATATTCTTATTTTTGATTTTAGATGAATTTGGAAAAATTAAACGAAGTTTCCTCCATTACAGCACGGAAACCTATAGTAAAGCTGCAGGAGCTACCAATAGGAGTTTCTCAAGCAATTTATGCTGCGAAAATAACCAAAACACCATATGGTACAAGCGTTCTTCTTAAAACATTCCTACCCAACAGAGTGACTGCTACCTATGAGCCGTATAAAAGCCATTTCGAGAAAGGGAAATACAGCTTAACATACCAAGGATCTTACGATTGTGGCCGCCCCCATTTGGCTGCAGCATTTGAAATTAAAGAAATTTAGTCCGATATTCCAACAAATGAGAGCATGAAAAATAAAGTCGATAATGTTTTTGCAATGACTTGTGTAATATTGGCATCTATTTTTGTTTTAATTTTAAAATTTATTTTAAAAATTGTAAAACGAAAATTTAAATCTACATGTAATATAAAAGTTGATGATGAATACACATAGTGTTTTAATAAAACATCCAATTTTTCTTAAACATTTATTTAAAATAATTATAATGGTAATACAACATTAGAAAACCAGTGACGGAGACGTTGTACATTTCGTTCGGTACACGAATATGGTCCAGAGGCGTGGCAGGGGTTTGGATCCTGGGCAATGTTAATATTGTTGACATATGACTTGTTGCCATTGTTTACATATGACATTGTTAACATATGAAATTGTAGCCATTTTTGACATTGTTTACATACGACGTTGTTGACTGCCATTGTTTACATACGACATTGTTGACATATGTCATCAAATTTCCCTTATACTTGAATACTATGGGACTACATATGTTTTTATCTAATGTCATTACGGAATTTTGGCAAATATGGAAAGCAAGATTTTCGATCCAAATTTTTTATTTTATTCACATATTCATTGTATTTAAATTAATTTTCTTTTGTTTAACTTTTTAAATTTATTTTTAACACTTATATTTTAAAACTAAAAATTAATTTTATAAACATTTTTATTTGTATGATACTGTTAAAATGATTTTTTCGAGTACTTTTTTAGTTTTAAATCCAATTTTAGATATTTACTTAAATTTTGAACATTTTAACATTTTCTACGTTAATTAACTGAAATAAATGTCAAATGTTTGAGACGTGTGTCGAACGTTACTTCCAAAAATAATTGAAACGAAACAATATTCATCCATTTCCTTTATTTAACTCAAAAATAAAAAAAATTTTAATTAGTTTACACAATTATTTGGAAAATTTGGGAAGCAAGATTTTTGATACATAATCTTTATTTCATTCACATATTCATTGTATTTAAATTAATTTTCTTTTGTTTAACTTTTTAAATTTATTTTTAACACTTATATTTTAAAACCAAAAATTAATTTTATAAACATTTTTATTTGTATGATACTGTTAAAATGATTTTTTCGAGTACTTTTTTAGTTTTAAATCCAATTTTAGATATTTACTTAAATTTTAAACATTTTAACATTTTCTACGTTAATTAACT
The DNA here is from genome assembly GCA_950111635.1 of Agelastica alni. Classification (NCBI taxonomy): domain Eukaryota; kingdom Metazoa; phylum Arthropoda; class Insecta; order Coleoptera; family Chrysomelidae; genus Agelastica; species Agelastica alni. The sequence goes on along the minus strand of OX467712.1, from coordinate 8,135,514 downwards.
GAAATAATTGTCAAATGTTTGAGGCATGTGTCGAACGTTACTTTCAAAAATAATTGAAACGAAACAATATTCATTCATTTCCTTTATTTAACTCAAAGTTTTTTTTTTAATTACTTTACATAATTAAAGTAGAATAGGCCCATTATCTGCAACATAAAAAAAAAACATTTGTAAAATATAAATATAAAATCATAGATAAATTTATACCTTAATGCCCAAACCCATATCTCGCTCTCTAGTACCTCCATATATATACTGTAGGGGCCCACATCCCCTACGCATATCATTGATGGAGGTGGTTTGCCTCCACGAGAACCCATCATAATTATAATGGATTTAGCCTGTAAAAAAAAAAGTTTTAATTAAAATTTAATTTACTAAAATTGACACAAAGAATTTTTAATTTAGTAAAAAAATATCTAAAATGATTAAAACCTTATGTTAATACAAAAATTAGCATAAAAAAAGTTAGCCTAAGAAATTTTAGTTGGAAATTAAATTTATTGTTAAAACTACCAACACCAAAGTAAGATTGGTAGAAATAATTAGCAAATGGTTTTGTTTACTTACTCTTTGATGCGGGGGTAATGCTCCTCTTACTCTACTATATATGTAGTATTCTAATCTGTCTGTAAAACAATTTTAAATTGAAAACTAGTGTGTAAAAAATAACAAATTTGATTAAAAATCAGTATTATCAAAAATTAAATAATTATGAAGCTCAAATGATGAGAATTGTAAAATTAAATATAACTATTGCTGCATCAAAGATTTGTCTAGATTAATAAATAGTCGAGTAACTAAGAATAGACAAAAAATTTATTTGTGAGTGGTGTTTAAATTATTTTTTAAATGACGAAAAATAACTTAAAATAAATAAAAAAGTATTTTGAAAATTTGCTAAAATTTTGTAAAGGGTAAAAATTTAAAATAAAAACACAATTAAAAAAGTTTTAGTTACTTATCCATCTCGTTTTAAATTCTAGTAAAAATGCACTTTTTGTTTTTCCCTTTTATAGATTTTAAACCGTAGGTAAAATATATTTAAGGTAAGCGGTCACTGTATGCGCTTTTTTTGTTTTTCTTTTAGATTTAGTGCAAAAACAATAAATTTGCTAAGTTTAAAGAAATCTGTAAAAATACAAATTTGTAATTTCTGTTACAAACCGTTTAAAAAGATAAGTTGTCGTCATATCATTACGCATTTAAGATGTCCTCTGTGTAATTTAAGATTTAAAACAGAAACACAATATTTTAATTGTAAATGCTTATTGAAGGTGTTACAAGATTTGATTTCTTTACTTTAAAACTTAAAATCACTTAATATTTTTATATTTTAAAAAACCATTGCTTAATAAAGTTAAAAAAAAAGTCGATAGAAAAATTGATCGTCCGTTAAAAACACCGACAAAATTTCTTTATTTATAATAAAATAGTTACAATTATTTTTTTCTAACATAGAAATTAAATAAATAAAAATTAACAAAAATGTTTCTTACCCATAATAAGCGTGACACTTGAAAACACAACAGAGCAACAACTATGCAAATATATTTATAATACATATTCTATAGAAACGTAGATTCAAGCATTCCTGAATTACCAGGTCAAACTTATATCAATGTCAGCAATAGCATCAGTTATTAAAAGCCCAATTGTAATTTTTACATTCAATTATTTTTTCAAGAAACAATATCATATTATAATCATTTCATGTACACATCATATTTGCTTCCACGAAGATCACCTCTAACCCACGTGCCTTGGCCACAACAGTACATCCATTCATTTTCGCGTTATGGTTTCCCAGTAGTATTAACACGCATAAAAAATTAAAATATTTATTTTACAATTAAAATTCTTACACTCTTATATTATATGAAGAAATGTTATAGAATGCATTTAATATCTGAAATTTAAACAATTGTTTTCATATTGGCTAGTCAAATAAGCCTTAATGGTTTATGAACGTTAAATGAAGAAAAGATCGATATTAAAAAAATACATGCACAAATCAACAATTTAAAAAAAAATTACATGTTATTCGTAAAATGAAATTAGCTTTAATAGTAGATATTTCAATTGTTTCTTCAAACTTTAAGTAGGGCACAGCATCTTAAATGATTAACAAATATTATTTACAGTATATTTATAGAAACTTAAAATTTCGGGGAACAAATAAAACAAAACTTTTTAAAAAAATTATTTATTTAAATCATTAATTGTGGTAATTCTATAAAAGTAGATAAACTCTCTCAATGCACTATTTAACAAATCATTTGGAAGTATTTCCGACAATAATGATAACGATAATTCACCATGCAGTTTACAAAAACCAATAATATTGTGATAATATGAACAGAAACTAAGTTTGTTTAATAAATTTACTCGATGCGTCAGCAAATGCGCGTGGATTTTAAGAATTTCTTGAACATCTTCTTCGCACAAATAGTACTCAACGTCGTGTTTTCTTAAAACCAGGAACTTGGTATCATCATAAACTTGTTGCATGATAGTACAATAATCGCCACAGTGAAACGTTATAGGGGTGTTATCATCGTCTTCATCGGGATACGTAGGCGACATCTCATGAAAAAAATCTTCCATCCTTTTCTCCAAAATACTGATGAGGGTACCCCATTCAAAAACGTCAAAAGATATTTTAGTAGGCCCAAAATGTTTAGCCAAAATGATTGCCGGAGAAAACGTCCGAGCAGGACTAAGGCCACATCGAACTTCATATTCTGACAACATATATGTCGTTAGCAGTAAGTAATGCACTTCACGTTTGGCAGCATCTTCGTAGGATTGAACAATTGTTTCTATGGAAGTTGCCCCCGGCAATACGAATTCGGACATTTCAAAGTCACTACTCACGCTATCATCACTACTCGACGTCATACTAAAATGATTACTGTCTTGACTGCTGCACATGATGACTGACATCCACCTGCCAATGACGCGAATTTTATAATTCGTTTTAAATTTTATTTTTTTATTTTTTTTAATTATAAAAGTGGAACAGAATGAAATTATAAAATTAATGATATCAGGAATGAGGAATATGTAAAGTTATTATTTTTTATATCTCTACGCAAACGGTTCTAATTCTAATTATTCTATACTGTAATGACCCCATGGTAGCGTGTTAAATGATCCCGAAATTAAATATCTTTTATCATCCTCAGGGCTTAAAGCAATTTTCGATTGTTCTATGCTAAATACGTCATGTTTATAGGATCGAATTGTGCACTGTGTAATATTTTTATGTTTAAATGTTTTAAGACAATCTACGTAATCTTCAAACGTCAATTTATTTTTGACAACATTATATTTTACCCCCTTAGACTTTTTAGGGACGTTTTTATCTCCCTGAATTTTAAACGCGTACATTTTTGATCGTAACCCAACAAAATGCGTAATGATTTTGCCGTTGGCTTCATCTTTCATAAGACCCGGTATTTTTTTGTTAAGTAACGGGATATTGTATATGTTATTTCCACTATAATCGGAGGTATCAAATTTTTCGATATACCTACCGATTATGTCTTTGTAAACATTGATATTCATTATTTTGTAGAAGAAACTATCGGTGTCGGTGTAGTTTATGATACAATTGTTCACCCCTAGGGTGGGGAGCATAAAATTATAGTGGAAATCATACATACACGTTTTCGAAATATCGAGAATGGACATTCCAATATAAAGGGGTTTATCGAAAAGTAATTCAGACTTTTTTAGTTCGATAGCCATTAGATTTTCATCAAAAATTGATCTATTGTGAAATCTCGCGCTAGAAATTAAATTTTTTGCCCCGTAACGAGCCTCGTATGAACTTACTAACTTTACTACCCTATGTAAGCGTTTATTTTCCATTGTTTTGCCAAACACCGCGTTGTTCGCGAGTTTAAACTGACTCTTTGCAAATGAACTTTTCTACTAAGTAGATATCAAGATTAGCAGTTTTCTGTAATTCTTCCGCGTAGAAGGCTCCTTTGATTTGTGCCTCCATCATATCTTCCAGAAGATACGTTGCAGGATTGGTTATCTTACATTTTGTGATTTTAAATAATTCCGTTGACCAATTGGGTGTATAACCTTTCTTAAAAACGTGTTTGGCGTACAATGGCGCCAACTTTAAATTTTCGAGGTCCTGCAATTTTCAAATGACTAAAATGTTTTAAAATATCTTGCTCGTTCGCTTTCAAAAATTGATCTATTGTGAAATCTGCCGCTAGAAATTAAACTTTTTGTCCTGTAACGACCCTCGTATGAACTTACTAACTGCGGAAGCGTTTATTTTCTATTCTTTTGTCGAACACCGCGTTGTTCGCGAGTTTAAACTGACTCTTTGCAAATGAACTGGTAGCTGTAGTCCTTAAACGAGTGTTCAGCACGATATAGGGCTTCAACCATGCAGATTGTTTAAATCAAACTGGTGTGTGTGTTTTTTAATGTGACACGTGACGTTTAACGTGACGTTTACGTTTGACATACACACGTGACGTTTAACGTGACGCTGTGTTTACGTTTGACGTACACACGTGACGTTTAAGGTGACGCTTGACGTACATACATGACGGTTAACGTGACGCTTGGCGTACTCACGTGACGGTCGACGTACTTTGCGTAATGCTGAATCTTTTGATGACGCTTCAAGACACTTTATTGCGTAATACATGAAAAAAGGGAGCTTCCTTGCAAATGAACTGGTAGCTGTAGTCCTTAAACGAGTGTTTAGCTCGATATAGGGCTTCAACCATGCAGATTGTTTAAATCAAACTGGTATGTGTGTGTTTTTTAATGTAACACGTGACGTTTAACGTGACGTTTACGTTTGACATAAACACGTGACGTTGAACGTGACGCTGTGTTTACGTTTGACGTACACACGTGACGTTTAAGGTGACGCTTGAAGTACTTACATGACATTTAATGTGACGCTTGGCGTACTCACGTGACGGTCGACGTACTTTGCGTAATGCTGAATATTTTGATGACGCTGCAAGACACTTTATTGCGTAATACATGAAAAAAGGGAGCTTCTTTGCAAATGAACTGGTAGCTGTAGTCCTTAAACGAGTGTTTAGCTCCATATAGGGCTTCAACCATGCAGATTGTTTAAATCAAACTGGTATGTGTGTGTTTTTTAATGTAACACGTGACTTTTAACGTGACGTTTACGTTTGACATAAACACGTGACGTTGAACGTGACGCTGTGTTTACGTTTGACGTACACACGTGACGTTTAAGTTGACGCTTGACGTACTTACATGACGTTTAATGTGACGCTTGGCGTACTCACGTGACGTTTAACGTGACGGTCGACGTACTTTGCACATTAGATTATCATCAAAAATTGATCTATTGTGAAATCTGGCTCTAGAAATTAAATTTTTTGTCCTGTAACGACAATCGTATGAACTTACTAACTGCGGAAGCGTTTATTTTCCATTGTTTTGCCGAACACCGCGTTGTTCGCGACGCTTGGCGTACTTACGTGACGGTCGACGTACTTTGCGTAATGCTAAATCTTTTGATGACGCTGCAAGACACTTTATTGCGTAATACATGAAAAAGGGGAGCTTCTTTGCAAATGAACTGTAGTCCTTAAACGAGTGTTCAGCTCGATATAGGGCTTCAACCATGCAGATTGTTTAAATCAAACTGGTATGTGTGTTTTAATATGACACGTGACGTTTACGTTTGACATACACACGTGACGTTTAAGGTGATGCTTGACGTACTTACATGACGTTTAACGTGATGGTCGACGCACTTTGCGTAATGCTGAATCTTTTGATGACGTCACAAGACGATTTATTGCGTGATACATGAAAAAAGAGAGCTTAAATAGTTCTTTTAACCAAGGTTTTTTTTTTTTTTTTGTTAAAAAGATATTTTTTCCAAAAGTTTTGCCAGTTCATGCACCCCCCTGTATATATACCTATCTATATTATTTTTGCAGCGGCCAGCGAGCGCGTACGCATCCCGGCCTTGACACTACCTTTAGAGATATGCATCGTCTAAATGCTGAATAAGGAACAAACTATTCATTTTTTTAACTATAGATATGCGCTAGGGTGAAAAAAAAATATTTATTTAAACTATAATAACCCAAAGCAAGAGTATCGATAATCCCAGGCAATAAATGTCATCATGAGGACTTAAGTTAATTTTTGTTTGTTTGATTCATGATTTTTAATAAAGATTATTGGGGTTTTTATTGTCATGGTTTCGATGTTTTACCGACGATCGGTACGATAATACATTATTACCGGAAATTGTTTTAAATACAATGAACTACTTGCATTAGTGTTCTTGGTCGTTGGTATTCTTGAGATTTTATTACATACATAAAGTCACACCTTTTTTCTATGGGGGTAGGCAGAGACCACTTCCTTTTACTTTCGCTACGGTTCTTACACACATCTTTTGCTTCCTCTACTTTTATCAGTGCTCTCATACATGCTCGTCGGTTGTTGGTACTCTTGACCTGGCCTTTCCTCAAAACAATGTTGATCTGATCTGTTCTCCGAGGTCGACCGACTTGTGTGTGTGTGTGTGTTTTTAATGTGACACGTTACGTATAACGTGACACGTGACGAGCGTAACGTTGAATCGTTTGATGGGTCACATGCCACATTCGTTAAGGACCTTTTGACTTCTTGATTTGTGACATTCCCTGTACATGAACAAAAATATTCAACATGTGTGTGTGTGTATGTGTTTAATGTGACACATTACGTATAACGTGACACGTGACGTTTTACGTGACGCTTAACGTACTCACGTGACATTTAACGTACTCTCGTGACACTTGACGTACTTTAAGCAACGCTGAATCGTTTGATGGGTCGCATACCAACATTCGTTAAGGTCCTTTTGACTTCCTAATTTACGACATACCTCGTACTTATCCAAACATATTTGATTTCAACATTTTCATTGTCGATAGGTGGCGCTTTATAATCATTTAATTTCCGAAAATACTGATCTTGTATTAGTAACAAATTGACGTGACGTTTCATTTTATTTTTAGTAAACACAACAGGTATAACTATGTAAAATTATCTCTTCTCTGTTTTATTTAATTCTAAAGCATAGACGTTAACTGAAATTTTGTTTAGCTTCTCGAACTTTAAAATTTGATTTAATTTAATCGGAATTTCCAACCCCTTTATATTTAGAACGGTGTATCTTAAGATTAGCGTATGGGAATTTTCATAAAAACAATTTTTCCCATGCCAACATTCGTTAAGGTTCTTTTGACTTCTTAATTTGTGACATACCCTGTACATGTACAACAATATCGCACACATTTAAACTGAGACTATGTGCGTGTGTAATTATTATCTCTGTCGCAATCAATATTACACCTCATTTAAGTATACGATAACAAAGTTATCTGGTAGCGCAGTTCAAGGTTATTTTTATCAAAAATGATGTCACAAATATATATTTGTATATCCAATCTTGCACGATAAAATTAATATGCGAGTTATCTGAATGGTATAGCTAACTGTTTAGTAAGTCAAAGGATTAAGGTTCAAACCCCCGAGAAACCAAGTTTTTTTCAACGCTTACGTCACACCACTTTTCAACGTGCTTACGTAACCCTCTTAATCGAGTCGATGGGGACAATGTAAACAATGATGTTATATGTCAACAATGGCAACATGCCGTATGTCAACAATGCCGTATGTAAACAATGGCAACAATGTCACATGTCAACAATGTCACATGTCAACAATGTCACATGTCAACAATGTCATATGTCAACAATGTCATATGTCAACAATGTCATATGTCAACAATGTCATATGTCAACAATGTCATATGTCAACAATGTCATTTCCCCACTCCTTCACCTGTCACTTCCCCCCCCCACTCCTCCCCACTCCACCACTGCCCCCACTCTCACCCCCACTCCTACCCCCACTCCACCACTCCTACCCCCTCCACTTCCCCCACTCCTACCCCCACTCCACCACTTCTACCCCCACTCCACCACTCCTACCCCCTCCACTTCCCCCACTCCTACCCCCACTCCTCCCCCCACTCCAAGTGGGCTTGAATTCCTGTTGTTTAACTACTAGATTAAATCTCAGTAATCCAAAAATCCCCATGCAGAATTAATTATAAAGTAATTTTATTAGTCGGGTGCCTTTTTTCGAATAATATTCGCGAATTTTTATTTTCTCGTGCAAAAACCCGAAGGCCAATATTAAGTCAACTTCTTTTTTTCCTTTATTTTTTTGCTGTAATTATTTGCAAAGTTTTACCAACTCTGGAATATAAAAAAGGATTTTTGAAAAATTCATTCGTCATTATCAATTCCTTGCACACTTTGATGTTAAATTTAATTAATTCACTCACTATTTCCAAATGAGACGGAGTAATAAATCCTACATACAGGGTGGCCAACCGAAGGCCATTATTTAGACCAACGTTTTCCACGGCATTGGATTGGGAGAAGAGGCAGCATTGAATGGCCTCCACGATCGCCAGATTTATCGCCCCTCGGTTTCTTTTTGTGGGGACATCTGAAAAGTAAAATCTATAAAACACAACCAGCGTCGTTGGAAAATTTGCGTCAAAGAATCGTTGACGGGTTCCGTCGAATTACTCCGGAAATTCTTCGGAATGTGCGTGAACGTTTTGAACAAAATCTTTATTATTGTATGGAAGCGGGTGGTCATCAGTTTGAACATTTTATCAATTCAGTAGTAAGTAAGCAACTAAAATAATTGGAATTTTAACATGTAATTTTTTTTCAAAATATTGGGAGAAAATGTAAAATTTAAAGACTATTGTAAAGAGAATTGTCAGAGCTTTTAAAAAACATCTTATTCGACCCTCAATGCAATTTAAAAATTTTGGGGTAATTCTTACCCTCGCTTGGGGTTGAGAGTAGTGGAGTCAAAATTACCGGCAAATAGTGTCTCGCTTTAATCAAAAATTGACGGGTTCCTGCAAATGGCTCTGTTTCGTTTTCGGTTGGCCACCCTGTATAAATGCAAAACGCTAACAGATGGTCAAAAAAACTTTTATGATTTCTTAATGGTCCGCAAAAGCTGTTATAGGGTGGATTATTATATTTTACTTGAGCCACCCTGTTTTTATTTGGAAGCCTGTTGCAAACAAAAAGTTTTTTTTGTTAAATGGTCATTTCCTAATTTACAATATATATAAAAATGCTACTCTTATGGTAAAACTACATGAAAACACGAATCCTATAAAAATTGGGAGAGAAGTACGCCAGGGAGAAACGATGTATCCAAAACTGTTAATCACCGTCCTAGAATATGTATTCAAAAAGCTAGATTGGGACAAAAAGGTCTAAAAATAGACGGTCAAAGTCTGTCAGACTTAAGGTTAGCAGAAGACATTGTCTTATTTGCTGACAACTTGGAAGATATTAGAATAATGCTACAGGAACTGCAGGAGATCTGTGCAACTGTAGGTCTAAAAATGAACATCGCAAAAACAAAATTTATAACAAACCTCGTCCCTAACAAGAACCTTATTATTAAAAACTCTGAGGTAGAATGGGTAGATAAATACACATATTTAGGCCACGAGATAGGCATATCCAAAGCCAACCAAACATGCGAGATAAACAGAAGAGTTATATTCTACTTGGTGGCTTACGGTAAACTTAGAGCGTTTTCAAAACCGACCTTATGCGACCAATATGCTTGAAAAAAAAAGTTTCTAGCTTTTCACAGAAAACCTAGCCTCTGGCTTGCCGACTTTGCGATGTTAGCAACATAGTCATGCCAAGACATATTATTAGACACCGTGACCCGAAATTAAGGGACTTGTTTTAAGGGTATTTCCGGACATTGTCATGAAACGATTTGAAGAATTCACTTTCTTGGAAAACGTGGCGCTTTGTGTTTTCTGGGCGTTGAACTGAACAAAATTGTTGGTTCCCCACTCGACGATTGCTTCAAGATCTCTATTGATGGAGTCAACCTGTTCCTGCCTGAGTCTATTTGTATCATTCATCGAAAGTGATCGATATGATGTGAAAGTTGAGACAAGTGTTCTGTCGTCTGTGAAATACCATCAACTGCCACATGTAAGGAGCGATATTTGGGATTATCAAACATCATTTGCTTCTGGTGTGTAATCAATATGGAGCTCTTCGTGGATTACAGCAGATTAAGATTGTTTTAAAGTACTACATATATTTTATGAAACATGGACAATTTATATATTTTATTGAATCACATTCGGCCAAAGAACTTGGCACGCTGATCAGTCTCACCCATTTACTTCAAGATTTCAAGATTGACACTACAAGGACCAATCTCCATTAAGAGTACTTCTTTTACAGGTCTGCTACGGAATGAAACAAGCTTCCAAAATCAGTTTTTCCAGAGAACTATGACCTGCAACTTTTCAAAAAGCAGGTCCACAATCATCTCCTTTCTATAATCCCTTCCCCTTATAATAGTCACAGTGCGTAAGGTCCGCGGCCCACACGATTAGGAATATTTTCAGTAAAAAAAAAGGGAAAAGGCTCATTGTTAGTGTAAATCTAACGCAACGAGTGTAAAATTCTATCGTTAGACCTCGCGTATTTTGCGTTGACAAAACGATTCGATCTTTTTCGGCTGTTAATTAAATCCCGATAAATCGTTTTTGATCCACCCTTGCTCTACATTATTCCGAAATGCCATCCCTGACAAAAACCGTCATCCGAATCCGAAGAGAATTGGTGTAGAATTTAAAATCAAAGCTACTCAAAAATAACCTAATAAAGATCGTCGTAGCCGGTTGGAAAACAGGACCGTAATTGCAGCGGTTACACATAAACCCGATATAATATTGTTACGGTATTTACTTCTTGGATCCGGTAGTTCCAAACTCTCAATATAATAACTAAACAATCTTTATTTCAATATTTTTACACAATAAATTTTACTTTACAAATCACTTAGGTTAGGTATCATGGGAGTGGGGCGTTGTCGCCCCTCCACCACGACCCTTAGTAGGTCTATTGTGGCTCACCCCTAGATGTTACAGTTCACCGCACAATCCAGCCCTTCTCACGAAGTTCATGGTTGTATGGGGTGAGATTTTTTTTAAATCGGTAGGTTCTAGGTTGGTGTAACCAAATATGAACATAGTATATGCTCAGCAGTAAAACGCAGCTAAACCGACAGTCCGTTTGTTGGTTCAGAACCATCCTTCCGAGGTGGTATCATAGACGACAGTCCGTCCTGTAAGCAGTCCCGTTAGAATACGCAAGTCATTTCTGCTCCAATCTAGGATTTGCTTAGTTGTGTTTCTCGAGTTTTTAGGTAGAAACGCCTTCAAGTGAGTTAACCCTGGTATATTGGACCAGTACGTAAGTATTTTCCTCTCCGCCCAGTCCGAAATAATTGTTTTGGCGGTACTGGTGATGACTCCAAAAACCGGTTCTGGTCCAGTGATCGCAGATCCGGCCCCCTGTTTTGCAATGGTGTCGGCTTTTTTGTTTCCCTCCATCCCCTGATGCGCAGGTACCTACAGTATGGTCAACCTGTCGTTCGCACCAAGGTACTCTGAGGATTCGATGCAATTTCATGCAAGTTTAGAATTTTCCTTGTTGGAGCTCAGTGCTTTTAAAGCAGCCTAGCTGACTGATATTATACTTATGTTTTTGTTTGCCAGAGGTCTGTTGGTCAGCTCTCTTACACACAATTCGATAGCGAAAGATTGTAGCATACCTGCCAAAACTGGTAGATATTTCAATCTTTGGTTTTCTGCTGAAAACACCGGCCCCAACTCCATCTGGGGTTTGTGAGCCATCTGTGTAAATTACGTATTCAGTCTCTGGAAAGAGGATTTCTCCATTCACTCATTCGTCTCTCTTAGGAAAGAGGACTTTAAACGACTTTTTTACGAGTATTTTTGTGGCTAGCATGTCAGGAACTATCCCGAGAATTTGGTGGTTTTTTGTTTCACTTATTATCCCGGAGTGATCACCGAGTTGCTCTCCATTAATTTGCCTTTCCAAAGACAGGAATCTTTAGGAGACTATTTTAGCCTCCCTTTCTAAGAGAAATCACGTAGTGATTCACTTTACAATTACAGTTACCCATTCAAAAATTTACTTTGAAAGAATTAAAAATAGCTATTTTTAACAAAATTTATCCTAAAAAAGCTCCAGGGTTTGACCTCATAACCGGTAGAGTACTACAGAAAATAACACTAAAGGCATTGATAACAATTTTACAAATATAAAATGCCACTTTGAGATTAATAAGCTATTTTCCACGTCAGTGGAAGATATTCTCAATCATAATTATATCAAAGCCATGAAAACAACTAAACAAAGTAACTTCATATAGAGGGCTCTTGACCATTCACGCTCCAGTAAAGAAGCACCTTAACAAAATGGGACTGTATAATGGAGATCCGACCTGCAGATTGTGCGGCAAAGATCCGGAAACAGTAAAACACATGTTGTGCTGCTGCGGGGCACTGGACCGCAAAAGACAGACAATTTTTGGACAGCCATCCGGCAACCCAGAACTATATTGTTGCCACCCAGTACGGAACGTGTACAAGGTTTGAAAGTACTGAATTGGATATAATAATATAAAACCAATAGCCAGACGGACCTAAATAGGGTTGGAGTTTTTAGTGAGTAGTAGACCTGACACAGCGAGTGGAGTCTCACAGTAGACCTTGAGCTTTTAGCCTCATAACCTATCCGTAAAGGATTTTCTACACCTCTCCAAAAAAAATAACTTCATATAGACCCATAAGCCTTTTACCAGGGCTCTGTCAAAAGTTTTCAAAAAGTTGTTAGTGTTAGTTAAAAACCCAAAGTCCACAACCATCGCAACTGTCGAGGATGATACTGCCTTGTTAGCATCTCACCAAAATCCTAATATAGCATCTAGAAATGTTCAAATGGGTGCCAACTTAAATAAGTTAATAAACTGGTTCAGGAGATGGAAGATTAAAGCAAAGGAAACGAAAAGTGTAAACGTAAATTTCACCTTAAAGGATTCCTGTGCAACGGTTTTGCTTAATGTGAAGAATAGTTTATAAATACTTTCATTTAATTATTAATTATGTGGTAAATAGTCCGATGTGTAAGGGTGTGATTGAATTAATAACAAATACTTTTACTTTAATTATTTAATCTGTGATGCAAAGTATTGGCCGGAGGAGATACAGTGTCCACTCGATGGTGTCTGTTAGTCGACTGTTTGTTTTTAGTAGCTAAGCTACGGATGCTCTTCCAGGTCTGCAACTATTTTACCTGGTAGGGTTTTCCATTATCTTCGGCTCGGTCGGCCCGTTACAAAGGCTGCATGCCATATATTTTTTCCATTTTTACGAAAGATTACTTATCCTTTGCCACGTCTTTTAGTTCTCTAAAGAGTACTCTGCCAGTGGTCTCTCTACTGGCAAATTATGCCCGAGCTCAGCCGTAGAGGGTAGAAGAAAAAATATATAAAAGTGAGCCGCGCCACCGACTTAGACGGTACAAGCCGGAAACCCCTAGGTCTTGTAGGCACTAGCAGAGCCACACGATAAACAACAAACAATTATGGTGAACTAGATAAATAAAACTATATTTACAATTCCTGCAATATATTAATTAAGTAAAAATGATGTTCTGATTTTTTACAACAAATTCTGTATTTTTGTAAAGTGGATTAAACGAATTTAATACACTTTTCTTAAAAATAATATTTAAATTAATTATAACAATCTTTCAGACAATAATAAAAACCTAATGATGTACAAAAGAGAATTAAAAACAAAAAAAAATGTTGACAATATTTAAAATTTCAAAAATAATTGGTTTTATATAGAATTCCTGATAGTAAAAGATTAAAAAAAAATACAAAATAAATGGACTTGCAACAAAAATAATAATTTGAAACCATCACAATAACTACATAATGTATATTCAGTAATGTATACATTCAGATTCAACTTGGAGCCGGTACAAATTTAATGAAAATAATTTGTTACTTTTAAACTATTGAAAACACTTAGATCAAGCACATAATAACTGATAAGTTGATAAAATTAAACTCAATACTATGTAACCAATTGAAAACTTCATTGAGACGCCACTGTTACATCGATGATCCAAGAAACAGAAACACCAAGTAGTATTTTTAAAGATTTACACTGTTAAAACAATCGAGCTTATTTAAAGATATTTTTTTTACGATGGCTGTCCTTCAAAATAGCAATATTGTAGGATCTTTACAAATAAGTATGAATAAACGTTCTTACTTGGACACAAAGAACTATTGAGAATATTATGTTAATCAAAGTTCAGCCTTGGCATATTATCCAATGCAACAAATAGTTTTCAACAGTGTACCATATTAATAAATTAAAACAAAACTTAATCGTGGTGTCAAAAATAAGTCACGTCGTTTAAATATACTAAAATAAATCACTTGTAACCTTTGGATACACGAATTCACGAATCCTGTGGCCTACTCCTGTGGCCGGCTTGAATTATGGAACAGCACCTGCTACTTAACAATGGCTTCCCTCCATCAGATCCCGCACGCGGTCATTTTAACTCGACACCAAAATCCAAAATATCCACAACAAAGGCAAGACAGAATGGTCAAGTTAAAAATTAAATGGTTTTTCTTCAAAATCCAATTAAGATGGCCCAAATACAGCCAGATATGAAAGAAAAAACCGTAGAAGTTCTGCTCACGTGTTAATATCAAATCGTTCCAAAAACTCTCACCCGACCTCGACGACTGACACCAAACGACTCTTATCAACTGCTCACTCCCAGGCCGGATATCAGAAAATGACACGGGACACGCGTCAGCCAACCTTTGCAAATCTATGTTCCCAACTCATAATCGCGCTCGTCCGTGTTGAAAGCCAGCCCATCCACACAGAAAAGCAAACCAAACAATAATATAGCTGACAACACACGACAATCGAGGCCAAAAATCAAGGCGAAATCTAATAACAAAGACTCCCACTCCAATTAACAAAAATGTCACAGCCATTAATAATTAAATCCTAACACTACTAGGTAAGCAACACTATTTACAACGAGTGATAAATTCAAATTACAACAAAATACGGTAAGCGAAACTATTTACGAACACCTGAGAAATACAAAACCATCAGAGATCCAATTAATAATGTAACTGTAGAAGGGAAAAAAAATAGGCACGTGACACCCTGTCATAAACCAGCAGACAGTACTTGATCATAAATGCAAATTGGTCTGCTTCACAAATGAATTTTAGGGTTTTTATCGCACCTCCAATTGGGTGGTTTGTCCGCCACAAATTCATTCAATTCATAAATTGTTTTACTTTTAGTTGTATCTAATAATCTTCGGAACATATAGTATTAACAAATTATGAAAGATGTCTCTAAATGTCGATCAAAATAATTATTATTGTCAATTTTATAAAATATTTCGGAAATGGATTAAAACTACAAAGGTAACCGTAAGTAATTTTAAGTTTAATTATTAGCTATAGAGTATCCTATTTTGTAGGAATTTGAGCACATCCTTGGATCCAACTGTCACGTTATAAAATAAATAAAGTGGTTTGTACTGCAATTTCGGCCTAACTAGTTTGATCAAATTTACTTCCAACACTTTAGTTTAGATCGGAGGTTAACATGGAGAACTCACATAGTTACAAAAATAAAACAACTGAGGCTTATATTAAGACAACATTATTGGTTAATTGGTAGACAGTCCCAATTAAAACGAGAAAATAAACAAGATTTTATGCATCATAACAAATGCTTTATGATTCGTCCCAAACCAATTCCTCAATGAGTAAGTTTCCTTCGAAAAAATTCTAACAAGATTATTGTTTAAATAATTGGTATTATATTTCTGCTGTCTAAAACGACAACTGAAATTATCCAATTAATTTCAATTTTCAAAATACAGCAATATACAATTTTCATGGCGAAAGACTATGACGTACTACCTAGATCCGGTGATATTTGGGTACATTTGTTGATTATAAGTTTCTGAACTAAGAGCGGTTGTGTCTACGGACCGAAAAAAGAAGTAAAAAGCTGTTGCTTGCACTGTTGCCAGATTGAAGTCAATAATTTCTTGAATGGATTTAAATATTCATTAAAACATGGAATATTTGAGTAACACAATCAACTTCAAAGAAGAACTGCCAATATCAGGGCCGGATTAACCAAAGGGTAAAAGGGGCAACTAAGTATTATAATTAATACAATAAATATCATAAAGTTGGTAATTGAAATCCAAGCTTTTCCCAAAAAAAGTATTTAGTACTTGATGGTCGGCAAGAACAGATGCCGTTAAAGCCTTGCATAATTGTGATAACTGTTTCAAAAATTCTTACAACAACTTATTGATGATGATAATCAGGACACAAGTACCAAAGTCCATGCTAGTGGTTTATTAAAAACTAAGGAAAAATTAAAAACAGGTGTGTTATTGGTGATGTTAAATGATATTTTTTATAGATTTGATAAAACAAATGAATCAGTTCAAAACATCTGTACAGACGTACTTCTTGTGGTGAAACTTTAAAATCCATTGATGGGAAATTTACTTAGTATCAGAAACAACTTTAAAATTCAAAAAAAAAATGTAACGAAATGCTTGCATAAAAGCGAAATCAAAAGAAAAAAATGATCAAACTAGCTAGTGGTTTATTAAAAACTAAGGAAAAATTAAAAACAGGTGTGTTATTGGTGATGTTAAATGATATTTTTTATAGATTTGATAAAACAAATGAATCAGTTCAAAACATCTGTACAGACGTACTTCTTGTGGTGAAACTTTAAAATCCATTGATGGGAAATTTACTTAGTATCAGAAACAACTTTAAAATTCAAAAAAAAAAATGTAACGAAATGCTTGCATAAAAGCGAAATCAAAAGAAAAAAATGATCAAACTAGCTAGTGGTTTATTAAAAACTAAGGAAAAATTAAAAACAGGTGTGTTATTGGTGATGTTAAATGATATTTTTTATAGATTTGATAAAACAAATGAATCAGTTCAAAACATCTGTACAGACGTACTTCTTGTGGTGAAACTTTAAAATCCATTGATGGGAAATTTACTTAGTATCAGAAACAACTTTAAAATTCAAAAAAAAAATGTAACGAAATGCTTGCATAAAAGCGAAATCAAAAGAAAAAAATGATCAAACTAGCTAGTGGTTTATTAAAAACTAAGGAAAAATTAAAAACAGGTGTGTTATTGGTGATGTTAAATGATATTTTTTATAGATTTGATAAAACAAATGAATCAGTTCAAAACATCTGTGCAGACGTACTTCTTGTGGTTAAACTTTAAAATCCATTGATGGGAAATTTACTTAGTATCAGAAACAACTTTAAAATTCAAAAAAAAAATGTAACGAAATGCTTGCATAAAAGCGAAATCAAAAGAAAAAAATGATCAAACTAGCTAGTGGTTTATTAAAAACTAAGGAAAAATTAAAAACAGGTGTGTTATTGGTGATGTTAAATGATATTTTTTATAGATTTGATAAAACAAATGAATCAGTTCAAAACATCTGTACAGACGTACTTCTTGTGGTGAAACTTTAAAATCCATGGATGGGAAATTTACTTAGTATCAGAAACAACTTTGAAATTCAAAAAAAAAATGTAACAAAATGCTTGTATAAAAGCGAAATCAAAAGAAAAAAATGATCAAACTAGCTAGTGGTTTATTAAAAACTAAGGAAAAATTAAAAACAGGTGTGTTATTGGTGATGTTAAATGATATTTTTTATAGATTTGATAAAACAAATGAATCAGTTCAAAACATCTGTACAGACGTACTTCTTGTGGTGAAACTTTAAAATCCATGGATGGGAAATTTACTTAGTATCAGAAACAACTTTGAAATTCAAAAAAAAAATGTAACAAAATGCTTGTATAAAAGCGAAATCAAAAGAAAAAAATGATCAAACTAGCTAGTGGTTTATTAAAAACTAAGGAAAAATTAAAAACAGGTGTGTTATTGGTGATGTTAAATGATATTTTTTATAGATTTGATAAAACAAATGAATCAGTTCAAAACATCTGTACAGACGTACTTCTTGTGGTGAAACTTTAAAATCCATGGATGGGAAATTTACTTAGTATCAGAAACAACTTTGAAATTCAAAAAAAAAATGTAACAAAATGCTTGTATAAAAGCGAAATCAAAAGAAAAAAATGATCAAACTAGCTAGTGGTGAAACAAAGCTAAATGCTGTCGAATTTACAGCTGCAAATAATACATACATATAGTCACAGCTTTCTCCCATAGGGATAGGCAGAGACCATTTTCTTCCACTTTCTACGGTTCTTATATACATCTTTTGCTTCCTCTACTTTCATCAGTGCTCTCATGCATGCTCGTCGGTTGTTGGTACTTTTGACCTGGCCTTTCTTTAAAACAATGTTGATCTGATCGACCTCTACCAACTTGTCCGTACACACTCGCCTTATAAATTTGTTTCGTCAATCTTTCTTTATCTATCCTTTCCACGTGTCCAAACCATTCTTTTATCTATGTTTTTAACCACATCTTCTTTTAGAGCACAGCGTTAAAAAGATGGTACAGCAGACTAGTTACCACGCTTTGTCCGGCCTTCAGCATTTTAACTGTTCAACGCTTCCACAATTCCTGTCGCACTGATTTCACTTTCATGCTACCATCTTGGTTTTTGATTTTTTCCAGTTGCGAGGTAGTATTTTGCCTCTGGCTGTTCTTATAAAAAATAAAACCAAAAAATCTCGGAAAATGTATAGGGAAATGTTAGCATATTTTTTCTAAATCTTTTTTTTTTTAATGAAAATAGTCGCAAAAAGGGTAGACCCATCGTGTGGGCCGCGTACGACCCGCACTGCTATTATTAAAAGGAGGAGTGATTATAGAAAGGAGATGATTGTGGACCCGCTTTTTAAAAAGTTGCAGGTCATAGTTCCGTGGAAAAACTGATTTCGGAAGCTTGTTCCATTCCGTAGCAGCCCTGTTAAAGAAATATTCTTGATGGAGATTGGTCCTTGTAGTGTCAATCTTGAGAGTAAATGGGTGAGACTGATCAGCGTGCCGAGTTTTTCGGTCGAATATGACCAGTGATGGTACAAAAGTTTTTATTTCTCTGGAGCATTTGCTATGGAAATATCTGCAGAGTAATTTCTGGTCTGCAACTCTTGTTCTACGTTCTAGTGGGTGAAGGGTATCTGAGAGAGTTGAGCTGTTTATCAAACGAATGGCCCTTTTTTAAGTGAAATCTATAAGACGCCTTGGTGCTGAACCCCATATGTTCCAAAATCAGTTTTTCCAGAGAATTATAACCTTTAATTTTTCAAAAAGCGGGTCCACAATCATTTTCTTTCTATAATCCCTTTCCCTTCTTATAGTCGCAGTGCGACTATAGCGAGTTTTTATTTCTCTGGAGCATCTGCCATGGAAATTTCTGTAGAGTAATGACTGGTCTGCAACTCTTCTTCTATGTTCTAGAGGGTGAAGGGTATCTGTAAGAGTTAAACTGTTTATCAGCCAAATGGCCCTTTTCTAAATGGAATCTAGAAGACGAAGAGAATGCCTTGGTGCTGAACCCCAAATGTGCGAGTAATACTTGCTCGCACTTTCTAGCTTTCTACAAAAAACCTAGCCTCTGGCTTGCTGACTTTGCGATGTTAGCAACATGGTCATGCCAAGACATATTATTGGACACCGTGACTACCAAAATCGAGATGGAAGGCTTCATTCAAGGGTATTTCCGGACATTGTTATGAAATTATTGAGTAATTCACTTTCTTGAAAAACGTTGCGCTTTGTGTTTTCTGGGCGTTGAACTGAACAAGATTGTTGGTATCCCACTCGACGATTGCTTCAAGATCTTTATTGATGGAATCAACCTGTTTTTGCCTGAGTCTATTTGTATGATTCACCGTAATTGATCGATAGGATGTGAAAGTTGAGACAAGTGTGCTATCGTCTGCGAAACTGTAAATGGGGTTCGTGGTGGTTTTCAAGAGGTCGTTGAGGTGTAAAAGAAATAAGATAGGAGACAGGATGAACCCTGGGGGACCCCGGCGTTGGGTTTAAACGCATCAGAAAAAATACCATCAACTGCCACATGTAAGGAGCGATCTTGCATGAAGCTCAAGAGCCATTGGCGCAGTTTGGTTGGGAGACCGTAGGCAGATAATTTAATTAACAATGCCTGGTGCCAATCGCGGTCAAAGGCTTTAGATATATCCAAGGCTATTTCACGGGATTCACCAAACTTCTTAACAGTGTTTTTCCAGAGCTGAGTGACATAAGCCAACAAATCTACTATAAAATTGTACAGGGTGAAAAAAAAATGTGTGTCATTTAAAAAAATTAGGTTTTAGCATGTTTTATAAAATCCAAAATTAACGTTGATTTTATTTCACCCTGTAAAACAAAATTTAACATATTTTTCTGGGATAACATTGAGCTGTCTATTAGTTATAGATATAGATGGTAAAAATTGACTAATTATAATTTATCAAAAAAGTTTCTAAAACGTCAATTTTTTTACTAAAATAATTATTATTTCGAAAACCAATACATGTAGGTATAGTACCTTGTTATAAAAAGTTATTTTTAATTAAGTAAGCAGTACAAAAAGTATTCGGGATGGTTCATTTAAAATAACGAAGCTGACGTCAACATCCGGTACAACCAGAAGTCGCCGAAAGTCGAGCATATTTTCATTCGATAGACTACATAATGCCGAAAACCCCTTATTACAAATTTTCAGATTTCTTTTCTGACTAGTTTTGCCATAACGTCTAATGAACCATCGAGAAAAATCATTTCTCGTTATCTCAAAGTCAGCAGATGTGTAGTATCGATTCATACCGAATTGGGTACTAGTGGTGTATCGTCAATTTTTTGTATCAGTTATCAAATATTTATGCAGCAGAAAATGTATTAATATTGAAAGTAAATAAAAATATATAGACTGATAGTATCAAGATCATTAGGGGTTGCTCTTTTTTATCCTTAACGCTTTAATCTTACATAATAACTTTCCATTAATACATCTCTATTATCGGGTGCCACCAAAAACATAATTTAAAAAGTACTTGACTGCCCACCTTCAAAACCTACTTGTGCACCGCTTACTTCTTGTAGATAAACCTGTTTTTAAAGTTAGCTGTTGCTTTTGTATTATACCCCACCTTATTTCTTTACACATCAACGACCTCTTGAAAACCACCACGAACCCCATTTACAGTTTCGCAGACGATAGCACACTTTCACACCCTATCGATCACTTTTGGTGAATGATACAAATAGACTCAGGCAGTAACAGGTTGATTCCATCAATAGTGATCTTAAAGCAATCGTCGAGTGGGAAACCAACAATCTTGTTCAGTTCAACGCCCAAAAAACACAAAGTGCCACGTTTTCCAAGAAAGTAAATTCCTCAAATCATCCCATAACAATGTCCGGAAATACCCTTGAACCAAGTCCCTCCATCTCGATTTTGGGAGTCACGGTGTCCAATAATATGTCTTGGCATGACCATGTTGCTAACATAGCAAAGTCGGCAAGCCAGAGGCTAGGTTTTCTGTGGAAAGCCAGAAAGTTTTTTACACCTGATCAACTGTTGACGACGTACAAGGCTCAAATCCGACCTCTACTAGAGTATTGCTCGCACATTTGGGGTTCAGCACCAAGGCATTCTCTTCGTCTTCTAGATTCCATTCAGAAAAGAGCCATTCGTTTGATAAACAGCTTAACTCTCACAGATACCCTTCACCCTCTAAAACATAGACGAAGAGTTGCAGACCAGTTATTGCTCTACAGATATTTCCATGGCAGATGCTCCAGAGAAATAAAAACTCTTGTACCACCATTGGCCACATTCGGCCGAAGAACTCGGCACGCTGATCAGTCTCACCCATTTACTCTCAAGATTGACACTACAAGGACCAATCTTCATCAAGAATCCTGCTACGGAATGGAATAAGCTTCCAAAATCAGTTTTTCCAGAGAACTATGACCTGCAACTTTTTAAAAAGCGTGTCCACAATCATTTTCTTTCTATAATCCCTTCCCCTTCTAATAGTCGCAGTGCGGGCCGTCCGCGGCCCACACGATAGGTCTACCCTTTTTGCGACTATTTTCATAAAAAAAAACACCTAGTCTCCATTGTTCACGATCATTTCAAAGGTCTTCTTCCAAGCCTCTATATCTTATTTCCTCATCTATACCCTCTCTTCAGCTTCTCCAAGGTCTTCCTCTCCGTCTTCCTCCTGCTGGAGTCCACGTCATTATCTGTTTTGGCAGTCGCTCGTACGTCATTCTCTGGACATGGCCGTACCATTTCAGTTGTTTCGTCTTTGTCATCTACAATACTGTGCCGACCTCCCATAATCTCCCGTATTCGGTCATTACGGATTCTTTCAAGCTTCGACCTGCCTGCCGAACGCCTCCAAAAATCCATTTCCGTCGCTTCCAAGGTTTTCTTTGTTTTTTATTTGAGTGGCCATAACTCGCTGCTGTAAGTAACGATGCTTTTGACAATGGTGTTGTATATACGATGTTTGTTATTTTTTTGTGATTTTTTGGTCCTAAAGGATACTGTTTAACATCAACACAGCTTTCCTTCCCTGTATATTCTTATCTTGGCATCGTCCAAAGTTCCTTCGTTTGTAATATTTACGCCTAGATATTTGTACTTTTGGCTTTTTCTTAATTTTTGGCCATTTTCCAAAATAAGGTCTTGCTGGCTTCCTCCCGAACTCAGGTATTCTGTTTTTGCAATTTTTTTATTATTATTATTATTATTTGAGCTATTAATTAATTTATAAGATTTAAAAGCAAAAGTAAAACGCTTAGGGGTAAAATCGTGGTTGGATAGTACGATCCTGTCGTATACAGAGCAAGGGACTGTTACTCTGGTGACAAAATTGCGTATCAATTTCCTAGTCCTTTTGAGTTGATGCTTTTACTTTGTTTATTACTCCCCGTTTTCGCCTAATAGTGTTTTCTCTGTTTACACACGTTTATACCCGCACATCGCATTTTGATAATCACACGGACGCGACTGTGTAGATATTATTATAAAAGTATAAAAGCGTAAAAAAAAATTTCAATTCGCCTTTGAACGTTTCGGCTACAAAGTGACGGCTTTACTGAATTTGTGATACCCTTTCAATTAATCAGACACGCCGAGATGGATCTTTCCGACTTTTTTTTGTTTACTCTCACTCTCTCTCGAATTTTATAACAAAATTTGATCATTTTTATCATAAGAATTGATTACGGAATTCCAAAAATTTAATGTTTAAAAAAAAATGAAGACAGGTCTCGACTAATTTATCTTTAATCATGTTTTTTGCTTCTTCTGAAAAATTTGACACAGCAGGTTTTAACAATTATTTCAAGATGTTTAGTCAAATTAATTTTATTTTTATGTATTTGATTATTTCAATATTATGTCAAAAAGTTAATCTCTGTTTGGACAACAGAATAATGCCGACAAAATGGAACAACGCGATAACCAATCTTCTACACAAAAAAGAAAATATATCAGATCTCGAAAATTATCGACCAATCGGCTTGTTCTATCATATATACAAATGGTTTACAAAAATTATTACGATACGGAGTAGTGTGGAGGAGGTGAAGCAGAAGAGGAATGGTGAATTGGTAAATCTCGTGCAATAGCCTTGGATATATCTAAAGCCTTTGACCGCGTTTGGCACCAGGCATTGTTAAGTAAATTATCTGCTTACGGTCTCCCAACCAAACTGCGCCAATGGCTCTTGAGCTTCATGCAAGATCGCTCCTTACATGTGGCAGTTGACGGTATTTCTTCTGATGCGTTTAAAACCAATGCCGGGGTCCCCCAGGGTTCCATCCTGTCCCCCACCTTATTTCTTTTACACATCAACGACCTCTTGAAAACCACCACGAACCCCATTTACAGTTTCGCAGACGATAGCACACTTGTCTCAACTTTCACATCCTATCGATCACTTTCGGTGAATGATACAAATAGACTCAGGCAGGAACAGGTTGATTCCATCAATAGAGATCTTAAAGCAATCGTCGAGTGGGGAACCAACAATCTTGTTCAATTTAACGCCCAAAAAACAAAAAGTGCCACGTTTTCCAAGAAAGTGAATTCCTCAAATCATCCCATCACAATGTCCGGAAATACCCTTGAACCAAGTCCCTTCATCTCGATTTTGGGAGTCACGGTGTCCAATAATATGTCTTGGCATGACCATGTTGCTAACATCGCAAAGTCGGCAAGCCAGAGGCTAGGTTTTCTGTGGAAAGCTAGAAAGTTTTTTACTCCTCATCAACTGTTGACGACGTACAAGGCTCAAATCTGACCTCTACTGGAGTATTGCTCGGACATTTGGGGTTCAGCACCAAGGCATTCTCTTCGTCTTCTAGATTCCATTCAGAAAAGAGCCATTCGTTTGATAAACAGCTCAACTCTCACAGATACCCTTCACCCTCTAGAACATAGAAGAAGAGTTGCAGACCAGTCATTGCTTTACAGATATTTTCATGGCAGATGCTCCAGAGAAATAAAAACTCTTGTACCACCATTGGCCACATTCGGCCGAAGAACTCGGCACGCTGATCAGTCTCACCCATTTACTCTCAAGATTGACACTACAAGGACCAATCTTCATCAAGAATCCTTCTTTTACAGGGCTGCTACGGAATGGAATAAGCTTCCAAAATCAGTTTTTCCAGAGAACTATGACCTGCAACTTTTTAAAAAGCGTGTCCACAATCATTTCCTTTCTATAATCCCTTCCCCTTCTAATAGTCGCAGTGCGGGCCGTCCGCGGCCCACACGATAGGTCTACCCTTTTTGCGACTATTTTCTTAAAAAAAAAAAAAGAACGGAGGAGGGCGAGAGAACGATGTATCCTATACGCCTGTAGTGGAAGAGAGTAGCATTGTATACGGAGTAGTGTGGAGAAGGAGAAGCAGAAGAGGAAAAAGAACGGATTGGGAGCGTAGGAGAAACAGCACGCATTCTCGTAATATTCCAAAGTGTATTTATTTTTCGCACGGTGCGCGTAAAGAAGTTTCACTTCGAAAAAAAAAAACATTTTAAGTTTTACTGTTCTATACCAAACAAAAATTAGATTTTTGCAGTAAAAAATTGTGGACATAATCACACAAATTAAAATCTCTCGCGTGTTATTAGGATTGAGCGTCGCTGAAAAGACATCTACCCTAGCGTGTCGTCTTATCGATAATCGACACTAACCAATAGACTATACGTCAGTCCGTACTTTTTTTATATTAAACCGTGCAGCACGTAAACAATTGTAACGAAGCACCCAGCAAAAAACAATGAAGTAGAGATATGATCATTCTATTAAAGAGATGGTGCACGCCGTTGTAAAAATATAGAGCGAATGAATTTAAAAAGAGAGAAAAGCCGGTAGAAAAATAGGGAGCCGGCAACCAGAACAGAATAGTGTATGGTCCCCAAGAGAACCGGAAGATGTATCGCCTGTCCAGATCGCTCAGACGCCGACATCCATCCCGCGTCCGCATGCAAAAATACCCCGAGAATTACACGGGATGAGTCCCGGATAACGCCTCCGGCGCTCGAAAGACGGACATACACACACACTAAACTACACTGCTCTTAGATTTATGGATGTTGCTTAAGTGAAGCCACGTTTTTTTTCTCCTTTTCCATAAATAAGAACGGGAAAAAGGAATAATGTATGGTTAAGTTGTTTTTGAAGTTGCGGATAGAATAACGTTTTTTCGCTGGTAACGAAACGATCGCCGTTCTTATTTTACGGGGCGTTGTATTTTTTAACACGTGAAGTGCCGTATATTTTCCAAAAAATAAGCTCCACTGGAGATCCTTTTGTTACGCTACTCTTTTCTTTGAGGAAAACCAGTCGATATTTAAAATAATTAAACAAAAAGCCGTGCGGTGTCATTGGACACCCGATAGGATCGAAGTTCCTTACGCTATTTATAAATTTTGATCAGGGTATTTTGAAAAAAAAAAGAAAAAGAAATATAATTGTTACATACATATAGTCACGCTTTTTTCCCGTAGAGGTAGGCAGATACCACTTCCTTTCACTTTCGCTACGGTTCTTACACACATCTTTTGCTTCTTCTTCTTTCATGAGTGCTGGCCTTTCTTTAAAACAATGTTGATCTGATCGACCTCTACCAACTTGTCCGTACACACTCGCCTTATAAATTTGTTTCGTCAATCTTTCTTTATCTATCCTTCTCACGTGTCCAAACCATTCTTTTATCTATGTTTGTAACCACATCTTCTTGGCCTGGCCTTTCTTCAAAACCATGTTGATCTGATCGAGATAAGTTCGCCGAGGTCGACCTCTACCGACTTCCGTCCATTCACACTCGCCTTATAAATGTGTTTCGTCAATCTTTCTTCATTCATCCTTTCTACGTGTCCAAACCATCTAAGCATTCCTTTATCTATCTTTGTAACCACATCTTCTTTTACACCACAGCGTTTTCTTATCTTACTATTTTTTACTTTATCCAACCGAGCCACTCCGGCTATACTTCTCAAACTAGTCATCTCCGCAGCATTAATTCTATTTTCATGCTTCTTCTGCCAAACCCAACATTCATTACCATGCATAAGTGTAGAAACCAACACACCTTTATGCACAGCCAGACTTGCCTTTTTTGACACTTTCTGGCTGCTCATAAAGCCATGCAGTACACCATTCATTTGTTTTTCTGCCAACACCCTTCGCTCAATGTCACTGTCATACTTTCCATCTCTCGTAAACTTTAAACCCAAGCACACAAATTCATTTACTTGTTCCACTCTCTCTCCCTTAACAGAACTTCAGATTTATACATTTTATTTAATTTTTTTTAGCGTGAAACTTCACGAAACTTCACAGTTTTTCATGCTTTCTTCCCTTTTAAAAACCATTACTTTTGTTTTGCTTACATTTTTACTGATTCTCATACAAAACGTTTCACTTTTTTGTATTTTTGTTTTGCCGGAATTGTTGTTGGCGTTGAGCATTGGGTTTCGGTATTTCATTTGCACTCTGACGTTTGTGCTTTCCGGTTGTTAGTGTTCTACAAAAATGATTAAAAACACAACACGTTGTTTATAAGGAATTAATCTTTATTTTGAAAAGCTCAATGCATTGCAGTATAGGTTTTAAAATTGGTTTGTTATATTTGCAGTTATTTAACAGTTAGTACAATTATTGAAAATTAAAGAAACGTTATTAGAACTATGATAATTCCTACAATTTATATAAGTCAAGTTTTTTTTACTGAAAATAGTCGCAAAAAAGATAGACCTATCGTGTGGGGTGCTGAACCCCATATGTGCGAGCAATGCTCCAGTAGAGGTCGGATTTGAGCCCTGTACGTCATCAACAGTTGATCAAGAGTAAAAAACTTTAAAATTATTTTAATCGTGGAGAAAGTTATAGTCTGCTACTCGGTTAGAATGAAAATTCGTGATGCTCGTGGTTGCTCCCGCTCGCCTTTGGCTCGCGCTCGGAACTTTCCACTCGCATCGAATTTTCATTCTAATCTTGTTACAAAATATACTATTCTTACATTGTTTGCTCGAGTGTCGTTTCTATTGTTTTTGGTTAATTTTTTCCACCGTTTTAAGATTTATTTATTCGTATGGCATACATGCAATAATATAATTCCATAATAGTAGTAGTAATAAAAAGAAAAAGAGAAAGAAAAAGAGAATACAAGCGAAACCAATTAAACAGAGCAAACAGACAAAGTCAAAATTAAATATTAATATCTAAGTTCACGATCCAGTCAAGCGCAAATTCTTCAGCCTTCATGAAATCACTCCAACTCCCCTGAAATGGACGCAGAGGGCACTCCCCTCTCTAATGTGTTTGATGGTTTGGCGAGGGGCTCCGCAGTCACAGCTTGGAGAGTCAGCTAAACCCCATTTGTGGAGGGAGTCAGCGCATCGGCCATATCCGGAACGGATTCTATTCAGCTTGACCCATTTCTGTCTGTCGAGATTGGTACCTGTGGTATCGCAGTCATACCCTTCGAAGGAGGTTTTCTGGAGCGAAGACGATTCCTCCGCAGAGCAGGTATGTCGTCGTGTAGAGGGAGCCCTGGATATTCCTGAAGCTTTCGGAATTCTTTGAGTAGAGCTTCAGTTCGGCGGAATTCAAGTGGATACGTATTACTCAGCAGAGGAAGCCAGTACGTGGGTGTCGGTCGCACTGTGTCACGTGCCTATTTTTTCCCTTCTACCGTTCATTATAATTGTCTCAGATGAGTTTCGTATTCCTTGTTGCATAACTTGTAGGGGTAGGATTATCGTTTGGTTTGCAATTTCTGTGTGAATGGGACTGGATATCCTCACGTTCGAGGCACAGATTTGAGAAGATTGTGGGTTGACGTTTATTCCGCGCCATTTTTCTTGATTTCCGGGATAGGAGCGGCAGTCGTGTTTTGAGAGTCTTGGAGGCCAAGTGTCGGTAAAAGTTGTTGGGGACGGTGTGTTATTAGCACGTGTGCAGAACCTCTATGGGATTTCTTTCATATCTGGCTGTATTTGGGCCATCTTAATTGGATTTTGAAGAAAAACCATTTGATTTTTAACTTGACCATTTTGTTTTGCCTTTGTTGTGGAAATTTTTGGATTTCTGGCGTCAAGTTAAAATAACCGTTATCGGGATTTATTTGAGGGTAGCCATTGTTGACTAACCGGTGCCGCCCCATAATCTAACCAGCTACAGGAGTAGCCCAGGAGTAGGCCACAGGAGTAGGCCACAGGAGTAAATGTGAATTCGCATACCCAAAGGTTATAAGTGATTTATTTTTAAATATATAACGCAGTGACTCATGCTGACACCACTATTACGTTCTGTTTTAGTTTATTAATATAGTACATTGTTGGAAACTATTTATTGCATTAGATAATACGCCAAAACTAAACTTGGATTAAAATAACTTTCTCAATAATTCTTTATGTCCAAGTAAAAATGTATTTTCTTCCTACTTATTTGTAAATATCCTACAATCTTGATATTTTAAAGGACAACCATTGTAAAGATATTTTTAAATGAACTCGATTGTTTTGCCAGTGAAAATCTTTATGTAAACGGTTAACTAGTGAATCTTCTTTGCCTTTATGTAAATGTTTGAATTAGTGTTATTAATGAGTTAACTTATATATACGTTTTACCTTTTGTTCTTTGCCTTTATGTAAATGTTTGAATTAGTGTTATTAATGAGTTAATTTATATATGTCTTACTTTTTGTTGTAACTTGGTAAAGTCTGTTACTCTTACTGCTGTTCTGGTCATTTTATAAAGTTGTAAATTTTACATTTTTGGTTTGTTTTAGCAAGGAAATTTTACCATAGCTGTTAACTTTGACTATATTTGTTATGATGTTGCTATTGAACTGTGTACCTTAATTATCTATTGTGTGAGTAAAGTATCCAATATATTTTTGCTATACTTTTATTTATTTGGTTCACCATAGTTGTTTACCTTGTGGCTCTGCTAGTGCCTATAAGATCTAGGGGTTTCCGGCTTGAACCGTTTAAGTCGGTGGCGCAGCTCACTTTTATATTTTTTTCTTCTACCCTCTAGGGCTGAGCTCGGGCATAATTTGCCAGTAGAGAAACCGCTAGCAGAGTACTCGTTAGAGAACGAAAAAGACGTGGCAACTGCACCACTAATTAATCGCATGGTATGGTTTAATTGGGCGTCAATCAGATGGGTGTGTTAAGATTGTCGAAATATGATGAGCCGCAAAAGATGTTCCAAATCGTATTCACCGTCTAAAAATAACCGCACGTCCTGCGAATCCCATTTATTCCTCGACAAACAGACCAGTAATGCTAAATGAATAAAACCGCAAAACGTACTCCGGAATCGGTTTCTGAATAATGAATAAGGGAAAAGAATAGGCGACAAATGAAAAGGAAATTACAGGCGAAATCTTTCTCTCCAATGGAAGTAAGTAAATATATCACGAAATGCGAAGATCCACCTCGTCCGTCTTCTTTTTAATCACGACAAATCCCGCTAACCCCATCTCACTTTAATCTACTTCATAAAAAAAGTGTTTAGCGTTTAGCCCGTAAACAGTGTATCGCTAGTGCTACCCCCACCCGTTTAAGAAAACGTTTGGATATATATGTATGGAATTGTAAATAGCTGTCTTACAGGACGACAGAGCAGGCTTTCGCACAACTTTTGAGCCATCTCTCGCTTCTGGGAACGAGCGCCAATATTTTTAACAAAATCTTCAAGGTGTCAATTGGGATTTAAAAAAAATAAGTATTGATTTTTTTTATGTATTTTAAAACTTTTTCATTAATAACACTCATGGACAAAATTATCGAATGTTTTATATTATCGCTTTTATTTCAAAATGATTTTGAATGCTCTCCGTAAACAAGGCAAAGAATGAGTATAAAAGATTAAAAGGCGCGGCAGAAGAGGTTGTGGCAAGAAAAAAGTTGAGTAATAAAGATCAATTTGATAGAAAGTTATCTGACTTTTTCCAAAACAATATTAAACTCTTCTGAAAGTCCATAAGAATAGCCAGAGGTAAAAATACTACCTCGCAACTGGAAAAAATCAGAAACCAAGATGGTAGTATGGTGAAAGGAGAGAAATGCGTTTTAAAGAGATGGAAGGAATACTTCGAAAGTTTATTTGAGAAAGAGGATACACAAGTACAGGCCCCATTCGGAGACATGAGTGAAAGTTGCAATGAAAGTGAAATTAATACGACAGAAATTGTGGAAGCGTTGAACAGTTTGAAATTAGGTAAAGCTGCTGGGTACGACAGGATAACAGTTGAAATGCTGAAGGCTGGACAAAGCGTGCTAACTAGTCTGCTGTACCGCCTTTTTAATCTTTGTTGGAGGAATAGTAGCGTACCAGACGACTGGCTGTTATCGTGCCACTTTACAAGAGAAAAGGTTCGCAGCAGGACTGTAAGAACTACCTAGGTATTAGTTTACTCAGCATAGTCGGCAAATTTTATGCAAAGATATTAATTAATAGAGTAACGAATGCAATTGAGAATGGCATGTGGAAGCAGGATTTAGAAGAGGAAGGAGATGCATGGATCAGGTATTTTCATTACGAGGTGTAGTCGAAAAATTCTTGGCTAGAAGTCAGAAGGTCTATTGCGCTTTAATAGACTTGGAAAAGGCCTATGACAGAGTGGCGAGGAGTGAATTTTGGTCGACATTAACTAAGTATGGGGTGAGCGGCAGTTTAATACGAGCACTGGAATCACTTTACGAGGATTTCACCGCTTGTGTCAGGATAAACGGAGCTTACACGGACTGGTTTAACATTGAAAAAGGTGTGAGACAGGGATGTGTGGCTTCGCAATGGCTGTTTAACTTATACATAGACGATTGTTTAAAATATTCGAAAGAGAGTGCTTATGGATGGAAAATGAATCATTTGATAGTCAAATGCCTTCTTTACGCCGATGATCAAGTAAGCATGTAAGCAAAACAAAAGTAATGGTTTTGGAAAGAGAAGAAAGCATGACAAACTGTGAAGATCTGATTAAAGAAGAAAGAGTGGAACAAGTAAATGAGTTTGTATACCTGGGTTCAAAGTTTACGAAATATGGAAAAAGTACGACAGTGACATTGAGTGAAGGGTGTTGGCAGGAAAACAAATAAATGGGGCATCTTTATGATACCCAGAAAATGTCAAAAAAGGCACGTTTGGCTGCGCATAGAGGAGTGTTGGTTCCTACACTTATGGATGGTAGTGAATGTTGGGTTTGGCAGAAGAAGCATGAAAATAGGATTAATGCTGTGGAGATGAGTAGTCTGAGAAGTATAGCCGGAGTGACTTGGTTGGATAAAGTGAAGAATATTGAGATAAGAGAACGCTGTGGTATAAAAGATGTGGTTACAAAGATAGATAAAGGAATGCTTAGATGGTTTGGACACGTAGAAAGGATGGATGAAGAAAGATTGAGGAAATAAATTTATAAGGCGAGTGTAAATGGTATCGGTAGAGGTCGACCTCGGAGAACATATCTTGAACAGATCAACATTGTTTTAAAGAAAGGCCAGGTCAAGAGTACCAACAACCGGCGAGCATGTATGAGAGCACTCATAAAAGAAGAGGAAGCAAAAGATGTGTGTAAGAACCGAAGCAAGTGGAAGAAAGTGGTCTCTGCTTACCCCTATGGAAAAAAGGCGTGACTTTATGACTAAATATATGTATGGTAATTATCGACGTTTCGGCCAAATTGTGGAAGAATTTTGCCTCTGCTACTGTTAACATGAAATGGTTATGATTATGGGCAAAGAAGTGTGGAAACATTACGGTAAAAATCGAAACTCTACATCTTGTTGTTGCATTCGAATAGTCTTGGCGTAGATCATCGTAAAAAATCCAAGTGTTTGGACAGCGGACGGTGGCGCCGACCCTGCACAAGGCTCCGCCCCTTTTGCAATTCTTTATCAGCGATCTCCGTCTCGCGGGCCACAAGTCCCGCCTATCGAACGAAGCGCATGCTTCTCTGTTGCGGCAATCGCACCTCCCCTAGCAACGTTTACTCTCGCCTTTCATCTGACAAATGGTCCGAAGGCAGTTGACAATTGTTTCGCACGAAGATCGGACTCGGTGTATTCGTTGACAGATCTCTGTTTGTAGAATTTTTGTTACGAACTATTGTCGACGTTTTTTTCGAGATAAACTATTGTTGTGATGGAGTCGAACTGATTGTGATTTTGGAAGCGAGTTCGTTCGATTTGATTTGTTACTAAATAACGATTTTTTTTTGGGACGATCGTGGGGTTTTTTGCCCCAAATCCAGCGTCACGATTTTCGGAGATACTCATAAGGTAAGGCAGAAAAAAAAAGATTTTTTCAGAATAAAAATTGACTATTTTTTATGTAAAACTATTTGAAAAGTTTATTTTTGGTAACCAGGACGTAAAAAATTATTCACAATTTATTCAAAAAACGTTTGTTTGATTTTATTTATAACCCATACAGATTTTTTCACAAAAATACCAAAACTATACTCCTTTCGCTTGGCGTGTACAGCACGTACCGAATTTTTTTTTTTTTTAAAAGTAATAATAATAATAATAATGTTTATTAACAACAAGAATAATTTAACAATACTTTTTAATATTTTCAGTACAACTACTAATAAACTCGAGAACCACACGGGGCTGTCCGTGGTATCAATTTTATTATGTAATCATGACACATATTATAATTATTGTTTGTATTTAAATAATATTATAAATTAAAATAAACGAATTATAATAATACATGAATTAAGATTAGCGAATTAATGTGAATTAATTTAAGCAATTTATTTAAAACTAATGAAGTAAAAACCAATATTGTTATCAGTCACATAATCTTGCACTAATTTAATTCTATGTTTGTATAAATACACTTAAATAAACAAAATACTCAATTTAATCAAAAATAAGAAAATTCAAAAAATTGTAATAAACATTTTAACGGATTAATTATCAAATTGGATAACAAGAAAAACTTTATTGCTTTTTTAAAATGGTTTAAAGTGTATCATTTTTTAATACGATCTGGTAAAAATTTGTAGAAACGAGACTATTTTTTCTCTAAGCTCTTGTTGTATATGAATGAGAAATTCCATTAAAGTTTTGCTTATATTTAAATAAGAAAGTTGGAGTTTTTAAGAAAAATGTCTGGCGAAGATCCAATACAAATGCGTCACTTAAAAGCTGGTCGGAAGGGTACGTCCTTGCTTTTCCTAATATTATTTTTTAAAAATATTTCTGAAGTATATGTAGCTTCTCCAAATATAGATCTAGAGCTCCGCCACAAGCTAAGATACCACAGGATAATCTAGACTCTACCAATGAATAGTAAAGCATTTTTAAATGATCTGCATCTAGAGGTTTTGACAAATATTAAAATCGTCCGAGAAAGGATGTTACAGTTTTGGTAACGCTATTTATATGATGATCCCATCTTAAATGGAAGTCTAACGTTACAACATGATATTTTATATTTTCAGTAAGTTTTATTTTTAAACTGTTTTTTGTATATTCATCATAAATTTCTAACTCACGATAATCAGGCATCCCATTCTTATAGCTACAAACAGACAGAAACATAATTAATTGTTAATAAATTAAAGTCAAACCAATCAATAATGTTCTTCATCTCACATTTTATTACGGTTTTTAAATCTGACCATATCTCAGCGGTATAAAATATTACCGTATCATCAGCAAAACTATATATGGTTCCAGTAATGCTTGTGGTAGTAAGTAAATTATCTAAATATATAATAAAAAGAATGGGCCCCGGGACTGTCCCTTGCGGAACACCGCATTTTACAATTTCCCCTGAACTTACACAATTATCTACTCTTACATGTTGTGTACGATTACGAAGGTATGACTTGAAGAGTTTCAGGGCTGTTCCACGTATTCCTGAATCTTCAGAAATGTTTAATAACTGTTTACGATCAACATTTCTGATATTAATGTAGCTATAGCATCTTCTGTTGATTTCCCCGTTTGATCACCGAACTGGTTTGGTGATAAAATTTGTTCGCTAATTAAAAATGATTCTAGTCTGGCTTTTATAACTTTTTCAAATAACTTTACAAAACTATTAATCAATGAAATTGGCCTATAGTTTGAAGGTAAAATTTTATCGCCTTTTTTGTGAAGAGGCTTGATTATAGCGACTTTAAATTCACTTGGAAACATTCCGTTAGTGGCGGAGCTAATTCAGTGCAAATTTCTTAAGCAAAGCTGTTTTTATTTCGTCACTGCCGGGAGCTTGACTAGTTTTTAATGGCGCTTATATGTAAAGTAAATGTATACTCACATGTACCAATTTTTTATCCTATTTTAGTTTGACCACTTTGTCTCCCCACAAGTCCGCCCTTTTTTGGGTACATTAGCAATACAACCATAAAATATAAATAAGGATGAAACTTTTTAATCCATATTTGAGGGCAAAGAACGAAACGTTTTAAAGTTAAAGATGATATCGAAAAGTTTAAATAAACTCCTGATTAAAATTAATTAGATCCTAATCACCTTAAATTTTTTACAAAAAAGTTTGTTATTAAAAAATCTAAAAAACAAATATTAGTATATATTTTTTTCATTATTTTTGACTAACGCTTCACATCTTTCCAACAGTATTTCCTTCATCGAGCCAAGTTTCGTCCAAATAATAAATATTTCTATTCTTGCTTCGAAACTGTTTTATCTCCTGTCTCCTTAAGCAAATAATTTCTTCTTTTTCGATTAAGAGCGATTTCCCATTTTGTTTTTCTTCTTCTTCTTAAGTACCATGTTCTTCTAGAACGTTGGTCACGTAGATTCTTGAGCCATGATGCTTTTCTACAGCTTGGCTTTCTTTTACCATAAATTTTTCCCTGCATGATGTTCTGCAGTAATTAGTATTTTTCGCCTCTTATAACATGCCCGAAATATTGCTCCTTCTTTTGATGGTGATAAGAATTTCGGTGGATTTATTCAGACGTTGGAGTATTACCAAGTTGGATACTTTTTCCGTGTCCATGAAACTTTTAATATTTTCCTGTAAGCCCACATCTCATTGGCTTCAAGTCGTCTTTCTTCGTACTTGTTTATAGTCCAGGCTTCCATACCGTTCAGCAGGGTGGAAAAGACATAACATCTGAGAAGTCGGATTCTTAGAGTTAACTTTGGATCTCTACAGCACAAGACCCTACTCATGTTTTTAAATGCTGCTCGAGCCTGCTCAATCCTTGATTTCACTTCAGTTTGACTATTCACGCTGTTAGTTATTATGCTGCCTAGATATTTTATTTGGTTTACTTGCTTTAATAGTTCACCCCCAACTGTAATGTTAGCTATGATATTAGGTTGCTTGCTAATTACTAATACTTTGGTCTTTTTTGCATTTAATCCGAGTCCAGTCATTGCGCATTTTTCGATGACTGCATCCAGTATCCGTTGTAAATCTTCCTGACTGGAGGCCAACAGTACCGTATCGACTGCGTAGCGAATGTTGTTTATGATTTCGCCATTTATAATAATGCCGGCTTGTATATCAGTTAGTGCTTCCCTAAATATTCTTTCAGAGTAAACATTAAAGAGCAAGGGCGATAAAATGCAATCTTGCCTCACTCCACGTTTGATCTTTATTTCCGGTGTATCATCACCATCTATTCTAATTACTGAAGTTTGGTTTCAAATTTTCTTTTCCCCAGTTGAAATTCATTTTTTTTAGTTTAGTTTAGTTTTCCACAATTTTGTTCTGCTTATCGTTGAAGACATATTTTGGTATTCTTTCGAGGCTACTAGAGTTTTGTCGACGGTTGGTATTTATTTCTTGAAATAAAACGAATGCACCGTTCTTCTAATTCCATTCGATATGGACAGTTTTTCTTCCTGCGAATGGTATAGGTACTCGTAGGTGGTAGCGGAGCCCCACTTTTACCTTCACTTCCAATTTTACTTACTATATTATTGATTTTGAAACTCTTGTCGTTTGCAAACACATTTCCACCACAGTAAAAACACTATAAAGAGGATTTTGGCGTTTTGGCGTCCTATCGATCACTTTCGGTGAATGATACAAATAGACTCAGACAGGAACAGGTTGACTCCATCAATAGAGATCTTGAAGCAATCGTCGAGTGGGGAACCGACAATCTTGTTCAGTTCAACGCCCAAAAAACACAAAGCGCCACGTTTTCCAAGAAAGTGAACTCCTCAAATCATCCCATCACAATGTCCGCAAATACCCTTGAACCAAGTCCCTCCATCTCGATTTTGGGAGTGACGGTGTCCAATAATATGTCTTGGCATGACCATGTTGCTAACATCGCAAAGTCGGCAAGCCAGAGGCTACCATCCTCCTACCATTTGAGATTACCCTTCCACCTGAAAACTTGTACTGGAACCAATCAGCTGCAGTTAGATTTTACAACGGAGTTACAAAGGCACAGAAAGTTCTTAGAGGTGTAAGACAGGGATGTGTCCTCTCCCCACTTCTGTTTAACATTTACTCTAAAAACATCTTCCAAGAAGCTCTCGAAGTACAACAATTAGACTTTAAAGTAGTTGGCATATGGATCAACAATATACGGTATGCAGATGACACAGTCCTGATAGCAGATAATGTGAATGACCTCAAAAGGTTTCTGGACATAGTTTGAATGCATGGCTGACTTATGGGAATTAACATCAACATAAAATAGACAAAATTCCTAGTAATCACCCGCAAATTGGACCAGAATGCGAATCTCTCATATGATAGTAAAGACATAGAGCGATGAGCTCATTCATGAGATGGATGGTATGGAAGGCTGGACATTGAAGGTTAGCACAATAAATAGGCTAGAAGCATTTGAAATGTGGATCTATGGAAGAATCTTGAAAGTCCCATGAACAGCAAAAAAAACCAACGAGGAAATTTTGAGGACGATAGGAAGAGAACGCGGATTGATGGGTACGATAAAACGAAGGAAAACAGCTTACCTGAGACAAATGTGTTACGCAACGAAAGATACCATTAGCTC
Organism: Agelastica alni; assembly: GCA_950111635.1. Taxonomy (NCBI): domain Eukaryota; kingdom Metazoa; phylum Arthropoda; class Insecta; order Coleoptera; family Chrysomelidae; genus Agelastica; species Agelastica alni. The sequence continues at coordinate 8,097,972 of OX467712.1, read as the reverse complement.
CAACTATTAATAGAAGGAAAAATAGAGGACAGAAGGGGTGTAGGCAGAAAGAGGATGTCGTGGCTCCGAAATTCCAAACATTGGACAGGAATAGGAACCACGGGAGAATTAATTCCCACCACCAGAGATAGGAAAAAATGGTCAGAAGTGATCGCAAACATACATTAATGGAAAGCAGCGGAAGAAGAGAAGATTAAACAATAAACATCGAGTGACATATTTTTCGTAACGAAAGACGTTTCATTTCCCAACTACGTTAATAAAAGAATCCATTTTTTAACTAGTTAGGAAAAGACGTCTTTCGTCACCGGTATAGTAGTTACAAAAAATGTCATTTTATATTCCAAAATTAAAAAAATACATTTACCACTTTTTAACCCACCCAATTATGTACGCATTTGCCCTTTAGAAAATGATTTATTACTCCGTACCATTTCGAAATAGGTAATAGCAAGTTTCAGACAAATGTTAATGTGAACTAGTTTATTTTCAACAACCGAAATTGCAAAATATAGGTAATAAATTATACACTTTTTCCGTGCAATCAAAAGACACTGGATAAAAGTATGTTTGAAAGAAATGTCAGCCAAATTGAATCAGTTCTGATACCAATCTCAGCGACGCTAACCAAAGAACAATAATACGAAAAAACGAGACCACCATTCAGCGAATTTTTTCGTACCAACAACCAACAGAGATAACGATCATCATTCTCATTGAAATGATAATTTTTTGTGATAATTGGCAGCGTGAAAAGTTTAACCTAGTTGACAAAACAGGTGATGAATTACACACAGGAAATACCACATCGAATGGGTTCCCCTAATGAACTTTATCGTTAGATCAATCTCGCGATTACGAACCTTAAGAAAATTATTTAAGGTATGCTACCTCTTAGGAAATAAACACCCTTCTTAAAATGCGAATCAAAATATTCCTTAAACACATCTTAGTATACACACAATTGCAACTTTCAATCGTATTTGTTAAAACAAGAGATATTGCTGCGACAGTCAATAAGTAAGAATTACGGAGTGGGCGACATCTTTTTTTTTTATGAAAATAGTCGCAAAAAGGGTAGACCTATCGTGTGAGCCGCGGACGGCCCGCACTGCGACTATTAGAAGGGGAAGGGATTATAGAAAGGAGATGATTGTGGACACGCTTTTTAAAAAGTTGCAGGTCATAGTTCTCTGGAAAAACTGATTTTGGAAGCTTACTCCATTCCGTAGCAGCCCTGTAAAAGAAGGATTCTTGATGAAGATTGGTCCTTGTAGTGTCAATCTTGAGAGTAAATGGGTGAGACTGATCAGCGTGCCGAGTTCTTCGGCCGAATGTGGCCAATGGTGGTACAAGAGTTTTTATTTCTCTGGAGCATCTGCCATGGAAATATCTGTAGAGCAATGACTGGTCTGCAACTCTTCTTCTATGTTCTAGAGGGTGAAGGGTATCTGTGAGAGTTGAGCAGTTTATCAAGCGAATGGCTCTTTTCTGAATGGAATCTAGAAGACGAAGAGAATGCCTTAGTGGTGAACCCCAAATGTGCGAGCAATACTCCAGTAGAGGTCGGATTTGAGCCTTGTACGTCGTCAACAGTTGATCAGGAGTAAAAAACTTTCTGGCTTTCCACAGAAAACCTAGCCTCTGGCTTGCCGACTTTGCGATGTTAGCAACATGGTTATGCCAAGACATGTTATTGGACACCGTGACTCCCAAAATAGAGATGGAGGGACTTGGTTCAAAGGTATTTGCGGACATTGTGATGGGATGATTTGAGGAGTTCACTTTCTTGGAAAACGTGGCACTTTGTGTTTTTTGGGCGTTGAACTGAACAAGATTGTTGGTTCCCCACTCGACGATTGCTTTAAGATCTCTATTAATGGAATCAACCTGTTCCTGCCTGAGTCTATTTGTATCATTCACCGAAAGTGATCGATAGGATGTGAAAGTTGAGACAAGTGTGCTATCGTCTGCGAAACTGTAAATGGGGTTCGTGGTGGTTTTCAAGAGGTCGTTGATGTGTAAAAGAAATAAGGTGGGGGACAGGATGGAACCCTGGGGGACTCCGGTATTGGTTTTAAACGCATCAGAAGAAATACCGTCAACTGCCACATGTAAGGAGCGATCTTGCATAAAGCTCAAGAGCCATTGGCGCAGTTTGGTTGGGAGACCGTAGACAGATAATTTACTTAACAATGCCTGGTGCCAAACGCGGTCAAAGGCTTTAGATATATCCAAGGTTATTGCACGGGATTTACCAAACTTTTCAATAGTGTTTGTCCAGAGCTGAGTGAGCTGAGCAAATCTCCAGTAGACCGAAGTTGTCGAAATCCATATTGTCTGTCATGAATTGTCTGTCTATTATTGATCGTATGAACTTCTCGAGGTGTGAACAGCAATATTATCTCCATTTGTTTATATAGGTGAAAAGTGGACTTTATATATTATTTTGAGCAATTTAGGCATTGAATGTGTTTTATTTAAACGATATTTGGTGAATAATTGGTGTTAATAAAACACAAAATCCGAAAATGTAAAGGATTAAAAAAAGTGATATGGAGATAAAATCGCGAAAAATATGCACTGTTTCACAATGCTCTACATATAGCAATTCGATTATATGTTTGCATAAATTTCCTTCAAATTCCAAGACAGCTTAGAAATAGGAGATGATCTTAAAGATAGGAAAACCAATCTCCAAGTTTATGTTTGTTTGCAGCGAGCACTTTGTGAAAGATGATTTTTTTGAGTGGTAAGTTTGATATTGTTGTCCAATGATCTATCATTTTATTTGTGATTATTCATTGTGACTTTAACAACACATGATTCATTAAGAATGGGCAATCTCTAAACTGGAGATACTACACACCAAAATATGGCGATTGAGCTTAACATGTCTTATACAAATGTTGCAGGTTTACGAGACACAGAGTATTTAAAATTGGAATTTTAATTTGAAATTTCTTAATAATTTTGTGATTTTAAGCAGCATCGTCTTAAAAATTGGCAACTTTCCGTTTTTTGGCATGAAAATTACGAATTTTATGCTGAATTTAGCACTATTCATACAGTGCGTTAGTTACATCCTGTTACTTAGGTAAATTACAACATATCTTTTTTGCCTAATGAGTTATGGCTAAATTGACTAGAAAATCTAAAAGGCAGTTCAATTTTAAATAAAAAAGGTAGTCTTGTTTATTTCATGTAACTCTATCAGTTTTTGAATTATTTGCATTTTAAACATTCAGCGTAAAGACTCCTAAGCCACCGTTATTACATTGACTTTTCTTCAAGTAGGCTTGTGTCAGAACTTATCAGTTTTTCGTGTAAAGAAATATTTGAAAATTTTACTGTCACTAAGTAAGAGTGTTGTAGTGTTTGTAGTAAAATAAGAAAATGCCTCGACATAATGAATTTTCCTACAGTGAAATGCGTGATATGATTTGTGTTTTTGCTCATTCTTAACGAATCACCCTGAATACACCCTTTTACTAGTGGGGATATTTTTTATTATTTTTTTTTTATTATTTGGATATTGGAAAGTCTTCATACGGATAGTATTTTGCCTTTTTAAAAATATTTCATACTGAAGTTCGTTTCTCCGTAAGTTGGTATCATCTAAAACAGTTAAGATCCAACCTTACGACTACCAGCCCCACCTATATACCACATTATTTTGATGGACACTTTTTCAATAAAAGTTCCATATAAGATTGTTCTCTTCTACCCTCTATAGCAACATCATTAAATAATAAATAACCTAATAAAAGAGAGCTGTCAACATGAGGCGACATTTTGACAGACAAGTAGAAGAAGAAGCCATGACGTCGCCCATCCGTTGCGACGTCAAGTGACGCGAAACCGTAAGTTTGCCACTTACCGAATCATTTTCGGATTATTTGTTGGATACTCTGACGCAGTGTCTCATTATTAACGCGTAAATAAATCCCATTTACTTTAATGATGTATCTATTAAGGAGTATAGTTTCAAATGTCTTGATATTAATTTTTCTTTAAACCCATCGTTGTAGTATCCATGCTACTGAATACATTTAAATAATTTAATTGTCCATTTAAAACCGGTCCAGTGGACATTATATGACATCATTGATTGATTAAAGTGTACGAAAGATATAGCTCATTGTTGATGCCGACTTAAACACATGAGGGTATTCAAATTAAATCTCGACTTTTTTTATAATTACCCCCTCGCAGTTTAAGAGGTTTTTTTGTGTGTCAATTTAGACAGCTACGACTTTATCATACCCTTTTTTGTTTAGTTTTTTTTAACCCTATCGTTAATATTCAGAATATGCATACAGGTGCTGCGTACAGGGTTGTTGTATTATTAACTTTATCATTGGCACCAAGTTACCCAAACCTGATGAAAATTTGGTGTTACAATAGATGGAGAACCATTAAATAATCTCCGATTCGCGGATGATTCCATCAATAGAGATCTTTAAGCAATCGTCGAGTGGGGAACCAACAATCTTGTTCAGTTCAACGCCCAAAAAACACAAAGTGCCACGTTTTCCAAGAAAGTGAATTCCTCAAATCATCCCATCACAATGTCCGGAAATACCCTTGAACCAAGTCCCTCCATCTCGATTTTGGGAGTCACGGTGTCCAATAATATGTCTTGGCATGACCATGTTGCTAACATCGCAAAGTCGGCAAGCCAGTTGCTAGGTTTTCTGTGGAAAGCCAGAAAGTTTTTTACTCCTGATCAACTGTTGACGACGTACAAGGCTCAAATCCGACCTCTACTGGAGTATTGCTCGCACATTTGGGGTTCAGCACCAAGGCATTCTCTTCGTCTTCTAGATTCCATTCAGAAAAGAGCCATTCGCTTGATAAACAGCTCAACTCTCACAGATACCCTTCATCCTCTAGAACATAAAAGAAGAGTTGCAGACCAGTCATTGCTCTACAGATATTTCCATGGCAGATGCTCCAGAGAAATAAAAACTTTTGTACCACCATTGACCACATTCGGCCGAAGAACTCGGCACGCTGATCAGTCTCACACATTTACTCTCAAGCTTGACACTACAAGGACCAATCTTCATCAAGAATCCTTCTTTTACAGGGCTGCTACGGAATGGAATAAGCTTCCAAAATCAGTTTTTCCAGAGAACTATGACCTGCAACTTTTTAAAAAGCGTGTCTACAATCATTTTCTTTCTATAATCCCTTCCCCTTCTAATAGTCTCAGTGCGGGCCGTCCGCGACCTGTGGTGTAAAAGAAGATGTGGTTACAAATATAGATAAAGAAATGCTTAGATGGTTTGGTCGCGTAGAAAGGATGGATGAAGGAAGATTGCCGAAACAAATTTATAAGTCGAGTGTAAATGGACGGAAGTCGGTAGAGGTCGACCTCGGCGAACATATCTTGATCAGATCAACATTGTTTTGAAGAAGTACTAACAACCGACGAGCATGTATGAGAGAACTGATGAAAGTAGAGGAAGCAAAAGATGTGCGTAAGAACCGTAGCAAGTGAAAGGAAGTGGTCTCTGACTACATGTATGTATGTATGTACATTCATTACAGATAAAATATATTTTTGGTAACAGAAACAATAATATTAATATAATCTTTATATTAAATATAAATTAAACACATTATAATGAAACAGAAATTTCCACTGTGAATTCACGTATCGATCTATACTGTACATCGATTCTTTTAAAAGTATGTGGAAGTATTAGTGTATGCATACATGTGAAAACTGTATGGGTAAGTCTCCACGGGTACAGTCTTGCATAAAAATTATTAATCACTTCGCTACAAGCTTGTATACTTTTAACGCGCGTATAATCTAAAATTTTCTGACAATATTATTCCACAACCTCGGTAAATCTCTGTATAGTAGCAAAACCGTATATTGAGGGAGTCCTCAAGAGTAGCATTATCGAAATACGTAATAATATATAGGGTGTTCTATTTAAAATAAGAAAGTTTCATTCAACTTCCGATATATTTGTAGGAGGCTCTAAATATTTTAACCCAATGAAAACCCCATGCCCCAAATTTACAGATTTTAAGTATGTCAAGTTTCTCTAAAACGTCTAATTGGAACTTCCAAAGAATCACCTTGTACAAAGGACTAGCTTTTGCCCGCGACTTCGTCCGCGTAGAAGTCGAAAATGGTTCTAATGGGACCCGTTAGGTGATGAGTATTAATAAAATACGAAACACGTCTTCCATCAATACTGTTAAAGAATGTTTATGCAAAATTTGAAGTAGATTGGACCAGGGAATCACGTTGTCTCATACAAACTGCCTCCGTTTTTCATCCCATCTGGGGCAGAATTTCGGAAAATCCTTTTTTATCGGATGCCCTCGTCATACAAAGAACCTATTCCCCAAGTTTTAGGTCTTTATGATCAGCGCTTTAGGCTGTGCGTTGATCCGTCAGTCACTCTTTCAGGACAAAGCTTTTTATATGTATAGATGACGAATGACCAGCCTAATGCAATATGGGATAGAATTTTGGGGCACTTTGGTATCTGCGGGGAGCGTATTTACAACTACAACATACTTTAAAGACAGTGGTATCATGACTATGAAAAACACGTATATATATATATATATATATATATAATTTCTATATTAATTCATAAAAAACAATATCAACTGCCTAGACCATCTGACAGACATGAATATAATGTTCGTAAACAAAATATTAATTTACCAAATTATAATTATGACAGATTCCGAAATGGACCATTGTATTCTGGAATCAAAGAATATAATCATCTTCCAGTGCATATGAGAATGACTACAAATAACAAATTTAAAAAGAAAATTAAAAATTTATTACATCAGCATGTTTTCTATACTCTACAAGAATATTTTAACACAAATTGTATTTCCGACGATTCGGCTAAAATCACGCTATTATTAATTTTTTATGTTTTTTATAACTTGTAAATTGTATTGTGATTTTGTGGAATAAATATATCTATCTATGAGGTTGTTAACATTAAAATTTTACCTCATTCGCAAAGATTTCAAAACGAAAGTGGTACCTACATTATAACTACTTTTTCTCTCCCTGTTAAATTTAAAAACGATACGTCCAATTTTTATTATTAAAACATCCAGTATTTTTAAACTCGAATTAAAATTGGTTTTGTTCTTTAACGGACTGATGAAGAAATCGATATTTAAAATTATATTTAGTATAACATATATATTTATTACGGGTAAAAAATTGTGAGTAATACAAAAAATAATATTATTACAATCTTTTTTATTAAATATAAAACACAGCATAAAGTTTTACATAATTATCTAAAATTTAAGCTTATAATTCATAAATATTAATAGTAAACAATATAAATCTTACGTGACTCATAAATATTTCCTTCAATCACATTTATTTTCGTATTTTAAGAAGTGTAGGTATCTGCATCGATCACTTAATTTTATATATAAAAAAAAATAAATACATAATAGAATTTTACGTAAAACACACATTCCCCAAGTTTTAGGTCTTTATGATCAGCGGTTTAGGCTGTGCGTTGATCCGTCAGTCAGTCACTCAGGACAAAGTATTTTATATGTATAGATTACGGAATGATAACATTTAAAATTTACCTTAATCGCAACGATTTCAAAACAAAAGTGATACCTGCATTATAACTACCTTTTTTCTCCCTGTTAAATTACAAAAACGATACGTCCAATTATTATTATTAAAACATCCAGTATTTATAAACTCGAATTACAATTTGTTTTGTTCTTCAAGTGAGCCGGCCACTCGACGATGTGTGTATCAATTAACGCAACTGAAGACAAAATTGAAACGTTTTGACGATAAATTCAGGAAATCTCCTAATGCGATAATGCCCATAAAATTGTTTGTTTTACTCCCCAAATCTTTTTAAAACGTCGCAATTGAGTTTGCACCTAATAAACACCATACAGGATGCGTCTAGTTAACTGTAAACTAGTGCGAGTGTGTTTGCGTTTATTTAATAAGGTTATTAAACTACTAGGTGAGTTTGATAACAATACCAATAGTAAAAGATAATTCTTTAACATGTACGAGGTCTGATGAAAACGTTTAAGAATGGCAACAAAAGTAGACCCTGTATATCAGATTTTTTGTGCATAACCCCTAATGTATTCGAGGCCTGGGATTCCGAGACTTCGAGCAAAGTTTATCAGTTTCATGAGGGCTAAGTTTTTGACATCGAAGGGCTTTAGGAAGGCCCCTTTCAGAAACTTAATCCTCTCGCAGAAAAACGCTGTGCATTCGCAAAGCAAATGTTCTGCAGTTTCAGCGAAGTTCTCGTAGTAGCGGCAACTATCACTCTCTGTTTTGCCCATCTTTTTAAGGTGATATCTCAGAGGGCAGTGTCCAGTGAGGAGCTCCGTCACCAGTTTCAAGTCTTTCTCGTCCAACTCGAAAAGCTGTTTAGCTTTCCTTGGCGAAAGGCTTACTAGTCTTTTCGCTTGTCTTTGCCCTGCCAGTGAAACTGGCATAATATCTGTCGGCTTAGACATGAATTCTAGGGAAATATTTTCCAAAATCTTCAAATGTCCATTCCGATTTCTTGCTCTAAGATTTATTGTCTGGCTCAGCCTAAAGGCACTGATTGCTGCTTCTTTCATTACACATTAGTGCAATGGTGGAAGGTTTAGCATTACCTCTACGGCTGCAGTAGGGCACGTGAATGTTGCCCCTGTGATTCCCAGACAAGCTAGCTGCTGCACTTTCTGCAACTTGACTAGTGACGAAATTTGTTGCATTTTTGGCCACCATATCACCATTGGTTTATTGATCGTTTGGTATGACCAGTGGAAAATTTTTAGTTTCAGACCACATGTCTAGCCAAAGACTCTGCGGCATGTCCAGCTTGCCGCTATAGCTCTGGAAAGAATGTGGTTGAGCTGGCTGTTTCATGTCAGTTTTTTGTCGATTATTACGCACAAATATTTTACTTCTTTGAAAAAGTAAGCTGAGTTCCATTCAGAGTTGGGGCTTTAAGTTCGTACTTTCGGCTCCTGGTGAATGGAACCAGCACTGTTTTGTTAGGATTGACATTAAGTCCTTCCTTTGCGTACCAGCTTCTGATTGTGTTTAGGGCTACTTGCATGCGATTGGAAATTACTTCGTCAGGTTTGCCCCTAATGGCGTAACCTTGAGTCGTAAAACCAGAGTTGTGTAGCTTAACTATCAGGTTGTCTACAACCAGCGACCACAGCAAAGGCGATAGAACTCCCACTTGGGGACAACCTTTTTCTACTGTCATCTTGACCGTCTCTCCCCCAAGAGTCGCCACAATTATTCTCATCTAATCCGGCTTTACGAGCTACTCTAACCGAAGATGAGTTTAGAATAACCTGTTTTTAACAGGATGGATGTCCGGCTCACAACACCAATCAAGTCAAAAAGTTCTTAAGAGAGCAGTTTGATATAAGAGTTATTTCATTAAATGGTCCAATATCTTGGCCTCCTAGATATCCTGACCTTTCGCACTTGGATTTCTACCTCTGGGGTCACAAAAAGAATGAGATGTATGAATTTGATCCTTCCGCGACCAAAGAAATCCTGAGACAAAAAGTTTTAGACAATATTAGAAACATTTACGGAAATACACTTGCTAGGGTTGCCACCAATTTTCAAAATGGCTCGTTGCAAATGGGCGTCATTTTGTAAATGTGTATCACACTATTCCTCACTTTATCCAACAGAGTCACTCCATTTATACTTTTTAGACTATTCATCTCCGCAGCATTGATCTTACTTTCATGCTTCTTCTGCCAAACCCAACATTCACTACCATACATAAGTGTAGGAACCAACACACCTCTATGCATAGCCAGACGTGCCTTTTTTGACACTTTCTGGCTGTTCATAAATGTATGCAGCGCCCCATTCATTATTTTTGTTTTTTTCTGGAACCGTACTGATATAACTCGATTACGTTAATTAATAGAAAAGAATCTCTTCTTCAATTAAGATATTCCATAACGATCCCAATAAAATACAGAACAATCGATGAGTCAATTATTGAATTAATTGGTAGTGGAAATCACTCCGTGCAGCATGTTCCTAATTTCTTTAGTACACGCAGAAAAGTAATTTATTAGTTTTTTTTTTTCATTAAAAGATTGACGATATTTTAAAAAGACTTCCATCACGATTTTTTGGTACGATGGTCGAGCGGAAATAAGAATACAACCAATCAAAAATATAATAAAAATACTAATACCATCAAATAACTAAATTTGGGCGGGATGCAAATATAATGGACAGTGTTTATTAATGAGAAATGCAAAAATTTCACCATTTAAACGTCAATGGCAAAACTAAAATGGTACACATAAAAAATCATAGACCCACCTCAGTTTAGCCGGAGTATCTCTTTATTCTTATCAGCGAATAGCTGGCGTTACTACAGAACACTTCGTGCTGATGTTTATCGCTGAACTTACGTAGCGATCTACACCAACCTAAATTTATACAGGCCTTCGACAGTAACAAAAAAGTGTGTATACCAGTAAGTAAATCATAGGCTATTAGCGTACTATTTAGTGGCCCAAGTTTATGTATTAATTATTGATTGTCAGATACACAAGTCGGTGTATCTCTCTTTTCGTGTAAGTAAATATAGTCAGTAAATAAGCGTTTCAATAAAGCACTAAAGTATCCCACATTATAAAGGCCCTTAAGGCAGCAGATTGCGTTTCTATCCAAGAGTAATCCCGACACTACACCAGAGAGCTACATCAGGATCCGAACTCTGAAAGTTGGTAAAACAACTGGGGCTGGAAGAGCAGCTCTAACCACAGGAAGTGCACAATAGACCTTATCAGATCGGGGTGCATACTTACAAAAATCTCCCATAAGAAACTTATCTAATATAATCTACCAATGACGAATAACGAATATTTTGTGGTTGTTAAGAATCTGACATACATATAATCACGCCTTTTTCCCGTAGGGGTAGGCAGAGACCACTTTCTTCCACTTTCACTACGGTTCTTACACACATCTTTTGCTTTCTCTGCTTTCATCAGTGCTCTCACACATGCTCGTCGGTTGTTGGTACTCTTGACCTGGTCTTTCTTCAAACCAATGTTAATCTGATCGAGATATGTTCGCCGAGGTCGACCTCTACCGACTTTTCCAATTAAAATCGCCTTATGAATTTGTTTTGTCAATATCCTTCATCCATCCTTTCTACGTGTCCAAACTATCTAGGCATTTCTTTATCTATCAATCTTTATCTTTATCAATTTTATACTGTTTAACGCTTCCACAATTTCTGTCGTACTAATTTCACTTTTATTGCAACTTTCACTCATGTCTTAGAATGGGGCCTGTACTTGTGTATCCTTTTTCTTAAAGAAAGTTTCGAAGTATTTCTTTCATCTCTTTAAAACTCATTCCTCTTCTTTTACCCTACTACCATCTTGGTTTCTGATTTTTTTCAGTTGCAAGGTAGTATTTTTACCTCTGGCTGTTCTTATGGACTTCCAGAAGAGTTTAATATTGTTTTGGAAATTGTCAGAGAACCTTCTATAAAATTCATCTTTTTTACTCTCCTTCTTGCTTGCCACAACTTTTTTGCGTCACTTTTTAACCTTTTATACTCATTCTTTGCCTTGTTTACATCCTCAATCGTTGCCTTTTGCGTTCTTTGATTGGTTTTAGTAGCCAGCCAATCCAGCCTGGCTTTGTTTTTTACTGACACTGCTTTTTAAACCTCTTCTCTCCTCTAAACGAACTCCACTTATCTTCTTATATTGCATCTCCTATCGGAGGTTTGCTATCATTACAGCTATCCGGACCTTATTGACTGCAGCTCGGAAGAGTTCAACATTGCTACAATTAAACCAGTCCCTTAGGTTTTTAAGCCAAGACACACGGCGTCTTCCAATATTCCTCCTTCCATCAATCTTTCCCTGAACTATCATCTGGAGAAGTGCGTATTTGGGTCCTTTTAGTATATGACCTAGATATTGAAGCTTTCTCTTTTTTATGGTGTTAATGACTTTACATTCCTTATTTATCCGAATTAGGAATTCCATATTAGAGATCTTTTCTGTCCAGGGAATACGCCACATTCTACGGTAGCACCACATCTCGAAGGCTTGTAGTTTGTCTGTGTGATTCTTCTTGAGAGTACATGCATGCATACATAAAAGTGAGCCGCGCCACCGACTTAGACTGTTCAAGCCGGAAACCCCTAGGTCTTATAGGCACTAGCAGAGCCACACGATAAACAACTGAAATTATGGTGAACTAAATAAATAAAATTATAGCTAAAATATATTAGATACTTTACTTCTACAATAAATCAAAGTACACAGTTCAATAATAAAATTATAACAAATATAGTCAAAATTAACAGCTAACAATAAATCAAAGTACACAGTTCAATAATAAACTTATAACAAATATAGTCAAAATCAACAGCTAACAATAAATCAAAAATCCAAAGTTTACGATTGCATAAAATAACCAAAACAAAAGTAAGAGTAACAAACTTTACCAAGTTACCAAAAAAAACGTATACAAGTCAACTTTTTAATAATACTTAATCAAACGTTCACATAAGGCTGCTAATTTTCTCATGTTTTTACCATTTACATAAAGATTTACACTGTTAAAACAATCGAGCTTATTTAAAAATATTTCTTTTTACAATGGCTGTCCTTCAAAATATCAATATTGTAGGATATTTACAAATAAGTATGAAGAAAACATTTTTACTTGGACACAAAGAACTATTGAGAAGATTACTTTAATCAAAGTTCAGCCTTGGCATATTATCCAATGCAATAAATAGTTTTCAACAATGTACCATATTAATAAATTAAATTAATCGTGGTGTCAAAAATAAGTCACGTCGTTAAATATTCAAAAATAGTTCACTTGTAACCTTTGGGTAAACGTATATTGTAGATCAAATAAAAAAAAAGAATAACTTTAAACTTGCACACCTTAATACGGAGTTCCTGCTAAAAACACCAAGCAAGTCTTTATAACACTGCAATTTATCGTCGATATGGATGATACGAATGCACTACTCCTGTGGCCGGTTTGATTATGGAACGGCACCTGCTAATTAACAATGGCTTTCCTCAAATAAATCCCGCATGCGGTTATTTTAACTCTACACCAAAATCCAAAATATCAACAACGAAGGTAAGATAGAATGGTCAAGTTAAAAATTAAATGGTTTTTCTTCAAAATCCAATTAAGATGGCCCAAATACAGCCAGATAAAAAAAAAGTTATATCGAAAAATATAAATTTTTTTCTCGAATTTCTGAAGATTTTCGCTTATAACTTTTTTATTTATAGTTCTACGACAAAAAATTACTGAACCAAAGTTATAGAGAATTTAATTTGCAACAAAAAATGTTAATAAATTTTTTTTATCAAATAAATAGTTTAAGAGATATATCGTAAAAACCATTTCAACCCCTATTTTCAAGATGGCTGCCGTGGGACAAGGGTGGCGACCCCACAAACTTGGTTTTAGCTTTACACTGACCCCCCCTACACATCAAAAAAATAAAATTGCGTCCTCTAAAAAACGCAACCCCAAATGTAACTTTTCAATGGACTATGCGATCTAGTACACTACTTGATTCCTGCACAATCGAGCGAACGAACCTTTTTTCTTGGTGTCGATAACATTGCTCATCTGTTCGATTAGTCGTATAATAGAAATCATAAAAAAACAATTCGTTCCGTATTACTACTTTATTAGTTGCGAGTAGCGCTGCAAACAAAAAGAGAAAGACAGTAGATTAGTAGTACCCACATAATTTTCTTAATTGACCGATGGCTTCTAAATACGACTGATGTTTTGAGTTTAATGGTGACACACGAAGAGCATGTTTGCTCTTTGATTGATCCTTTTCATTTCGTTTTTTACATCGTAGGCGATCCAAGATGTCAACTAATTAAGTAATAAAAGCCAACTCAAAAAACTTAATCAATTCAATAAATAGTATTTCCACAACTCAAACACCGTTTGGTATTTATTTTATTAAGTAGAAAATTATCTTATTTTCATTGGGACAACTATTAAAAATTGTTCACAAATAATTTTGTATTTATCGACCATCATTTGAAAGCATTGAAGGGAGAAGGTGTTAGTTAACTGACTTAAAAAAAAATACCGAAATATCCTAGCTACAAAAATGACAAAACCGCGGTGTGAGATTATATCTGACTTCCATAGAGGGCGCTAGTTAGAGGGTTCGTACAGAGTAGTTTTAAACATAACGTTTTTGAGGTTAAATTTTCTAGTTCAAATTATTTATTACTTCATCTACGGATGGATCTAAGACTTTGGAAGGGACTGGGTCGGGAATATGGCTACGAGACTCGAGAAGGGGACTAAGCGTGGCCCAGGGGGAAAAATGTAAGGTTTTTTAGGCAGAAATTTTGGTCTGTGCGCTCGACGCGCCAGTAGACAGATCCACCTAGTTAGCGAATGTGGGGAGAAGCTTGGGCTCCTGGTTTGACGCAACAGGGTGACATTACTTTTGACACGCAGAGTTTAAAGGAAATGAAAAGGCGGATGAACTGGCACGAAAGGGGTCGTCACAGACACTCTTTTTTTTTATGAAAATAGTCGCACTGCGACTATTAGAAGGGAAAGGGATTATAGAAAGGAAATGATTGTGGACACGCTTTTTAAAAAGTTGCAGGTCATAGTTCTCTGGAAAAACTGATTTAGGAAGCTTATTCCATTCCGTAGCAGCCCTGTAAAAGAAGGATTCTTGATGAAGATTGGTCCTTGTAGTGTCAATCTTGAGAGTAAATGGGTGAGACTGATCAGCGTGCCGAGTTCTTCGGTCGAATGTGACCAATGGTGGTCAAAGATTTTTTTATTTCTTTGGAGCATCTGCCATGGAAATATCTGTAGAGCAATGACTGGTCTGCAACTCTTCTTCTATGTTCTAGAGGGTGAAGGGTATCTGTGAAAGTTGAGCTGTTTATCAAGCGCACTATTTTCATTTTGGTGGTTTCTAATATTCTCTTTGTGTTCGATGTATCCGGTCTAGTTTCCGCTGTTTATGTTAATATAGGTCGGATGACCGCCTTGTAGATTCGGGATTTGGTCTCGATTCCGATATATTTGTTTCGGAGGATTGTATCTTTCAGGTAAGCTGAGGTTCGTGCTGCTTTTGCCGCTTGGTTTCTTACCTCCGCCTCGATGTCACCGTATCCTGATATTTCTATGCCTAGGTATTTAAATTTCATCCGCTGTTGTATACTTTTATCGTTCACAACCAGTTTGCATCTAATAGCCCGGAAAAAGGAGGAGAGTTCATGGGTCAGGCCAGCTTCTTCCTCAAGGTAAAAACAGCAACACGCTCACAAAACCAAAACTCTGCACAGACAAGGATGGATGTAAAGATGAGTTTAATTCAATAGTAAGAATTGTCAAATGGTGACGTCATATGAAAACAATTGTTCATAAATTCAACACCATCAGGGTAATCACTACCCAAAAAATTAAATCGGGAAGTTGAACTAATTGGGAAACTTTTTTGTCTCCCGAAAAAATTTCCTAACACTCAACGGTTTTTTCAGAAAATAAATTAATTCATAACATAAATGTTGGAAATAGAAAAATGGTGGCAATCTATTGGCACGTTTTCGAGTACTTAACAAAAAAACAAAAAAAAATCGTCAAACTTCCAAACACACTGGCGGCTAAACGAAGCATTTCCGGATATAAGTAACTTAGGCTAGATCGATCTTTTTTTCGCACAGGTGTCTGCCATTATCTGTTGTCCACGTATTTTCCGGACACCCTGTATAACCTATTTTCAAATTATTCTTAAACTCTTTGCAAAGTTTCACCATTCATTCGTATACTTTCTTTAGTTATTCTAAGCTTTAGTTTTTCAATGTCTTTGAGAGATAGTTTGTAAACTAATGTTTTTAAATAGTCCCACAGAAAGTCAAGTGTTGTTAGATCTGAAGATCTTGCTGGCTATGCTATAAAACCTCCTGTGCCGATCCAATGTCTTGGGAATTGTTCTTCTAGCCATTATCTTACAGCTAGTGCGTAATGTGGTGTAGCTCCGTCCTATTGAAGGTATATATTCTGTTCAAATAAATATTTAAAAATAAACCACAACATCTTGTTTACCATTCATTTAAAAGATATAGCCAAGAAACATTGGGTCATTCATTTCGGGCCACTGTTATATGCAATGATTTTGGAGGTATACTCTTTGACAAAAGAACCTTAATAAAAGATAGTTAAAATTACGCCATAAACTGGTTTATTACATATTTAAATTTGAACAAGTAATAACGTAAATGTTCTGTACATATAGATAGCAGCTAGATGATTCGTTATGAATAATTGTCACATATATGGGGGTCGTAATTTGTCTGCATCTCCATTAAGCAACGGCCCATTGAACGTAATTCGATTAGGATCACTACCCCCATATTTTCTTTTAGATTTACCATTTATAATTAGAGGGGAGTATTCACTTTGCATATCTTCATTTCATTGTAATGGCATCGTGAATTGTTAATGCGAATATGGATCGATAAATATCACTCACAAATTCCATTTCAACGTTGCGATGATGATGATACAAAAGGCATCTCCATCTAAAAAGGTGTTAGACAGGGATGAGTGGTAACGCCATGGCTGTTTAACTTATTCATAGACAGTTGTTTAAAAGGTTTGTAAGAGAGTGCGTTTGGATTAAGAATGAATTATTTGATTGATTCTTTACGCCGATGATCAAGTCATATTAGCGTCATCTGAAGAGGAGTTGCAGGCGATAGTTGATATTATACAAGATGCTTTAAAAATCACAAAAATGAAAGTGAGACGACAGAAATAGTTTTTAAAAAAAAGAAAGCATGACAAACTGCGGCCATTGGCAAACATTGGGAGCTGAAACTCCAAGTTGTAAGTATGGTGGCCAACCCTAGATAAGTGAGTCAACCATACAAAAGTAGAAAAAGTCCAGAGATCTGCTGATCACAGGCTATCTACGGAACACCTTAACAAAAGCCCTTGAAACGATTCTACATCTACTACCAGTAGATCTGTTTGGGAAAGAATGCGCAGCTAGTGCGGCTCTCAGACTCAACGCTGTGTCCCTATGGACCGAAACGTACTATGGTCACTCTAAAATCCTAAGAGAATACGACCTGAGCACAAAAAACACTAACTACGCTAAACCTACCCCTATGTTCGAATGCCTTTCCCTGGAAATCCCACCCAGAGGCTCTAAACGGCACTGAACTAGAGCGGAGAGTAGGTTGCGGTATCTTCTTAGAAGACCCCCCACTTAGCCTGTCGTTTCGTTTCCCTGATTACTGTAGTGTGTATCAAGCCGAAATGACAGCCATTGCCAAGGCAGCGAACAAAAGTTCAGCGAGATATCCATTATTTGCGACAGCCAGGCTGCTATCAAATCACTCAATCTATTTGCTGAGCCGCCCTGAATGAGCTATCAATTAAGTTTAGAGTTCACATTGTCTGGGTACCTGAACACAGGGACATACCGGGTAACTGTAAGGCGGACGGGCTAGCAAAAGAGGGCACCACCCTCTCAGCTGTATCAGTCTCATCTCAGCAAGGAGTACCGATTGCAAACTGCCGGCTCGTCCTGCACAGCAAAGTAGTTCGAAAAGCCAACTTGAGGTGGCAAAATGCACATTATCAAAAAAGATTTGTCCTAAACTAGATCTACGTAGAACTAATGATGTTTTAACTCTATCCAGGGAGTTCATTGGAATGCGATCGCGGTCATAACAGGACACTGGGCTGGTGGATCCCATGCATGGGAATAGCAGAGCTACGACACTTTTGTAGAAGCTGTCACGATGAGGAAGAGGAGAAAATAATGGTCCATCTTCTCTGCCACTGCCCTGCCTTAGGCAGAAAACGGCTTTCTATACTAGGGCAACCGAACTTTGATTACTATTCTCAGCTCAGTTAGCATTAAAGACCCCACACTTTTTATTAAAATTTCCAACTGGTTCTCAAGGTAGAGGGGAAAGGCACCGCCGTCCATCACGGCATCACAACGGGCCAAAAGACCCAAGTGGGTTCTCTCCGAACCACCGTTTAAACCTAACCTAACCATGACAAATTGCGAGATGCTGATTGAAGGAGAAAGAGTTTGTATACTTGGATTCAAAGTGTACGAGAAACGGAAAGTATAACTGTGATATTGAGCGAAGGGTGTTGACAGGGAAACAAATTAATAGGGTGCTGCATAACTTTATGAGCAGCCAGAATGTGTCAAAAAATAAATAAAAAGGAGTGCTGGTTTCTACACTAATATATGGTAGTGAATGTTGGTTTTGGCAGAAGAATCATTAAAGTAAGATCAATGCTGCGGAGTTGAGTAGCAGTATTGTCTCCAATGAATAAAGTGAGTAAAAGTGTGATAAGGAAACTCTGTGGTGTGAAAGAAAATGTAGAAAAAAAAAATAAAGGAATTCTCAGTTGGTTTGGAAACGTAGAGAGTATGGATGAATGTAGTGACCTTATTTGCAGTCGCTAACTCAGTGAGGGCCTGCATGCAGTCGCACACCACCGATGATGTTGTGGTGCAACTCACGAGGGCCTCAATGGCCGCGCGACTGTTAGTGTGAATATTAATCTCACTGTTGGTCACACTGTTTTCTTGTCAGGTGCGTGGCATACCTGAGTATGGCATAGACTTCGGCCTGGAAGACCGAGGCATATTTCCCCAGGGGTATGCTTACCCTGTTGTAGTGTTCCTGCCCCGTAGCGTTCCTGGTATCCTGATCCATCAGTGTACCATCATTTTACTCCTGGGCTGGTCAATGGTGTTATCTTCAGTATTACTTAGTATATTTTTTGGTAAACATATGAAGGAAAAAAAATTTAATTATTTTATTTTTGCGTAAACATTACAATATTTTCATCTTGTTTGACAAATTAATTACGATACAATCACCGGATAATTTACTATGGCGCCAATTAATAAATATTTTAGAACTAATTAATTTCATTTCATGCAATTTTAATTTCAATTATCATTATCAAGTGAGGTGGGTACGCTCGGCATTTTATTATAATCAAATAAGTTGATTTGATATTTGAATTTATTAAATCAGCGCCATCAATTTTATGTAATAGTCGTAGAAAAAGTGTATAACTCACACGAAATAAAGGAATGAAATTTAAGAGAAAAAACAAACGCATCTTCCTACGCATCTCTATCTACAGTCACACGCTAACGAAAAAATTATGGTTACCGAAATCACATTTTTTTTCAAATGCTGTTACTTCATCAGCCACACTTCAGCCCCATGGTTTTTTTGGTGGTATCTAGTTGGCGGCAAGTGTTACACCTATTCTGTAAGTTGACGTCCCCCGTATTATTTTGTACAGTTTGTTTATCGGTTGGCTGTTATATTCTTAGGGGAATAGCCTGCCCCAATTTTGTCTTTACTGAATATATTTGGCTGTTTCTGTCTGCAGGAAAACTCTCCATTGCAGATGTCCCCAATTGGGTCCCAACCTAGTTCTGTAATTTTTCGGACCTCGTTCCTACTCACTTTAAGTAGTTCTGCAGTTTTGTTCGTTGAGGGTTCTCGACAAAGTGCATGTAAGGAGCAAAAATCATACAAACATAGTCGCTAAAATCATTTTCTCCAATTTATTGTTGTACGACCCACTTCTTCTATGCACCATCGGATAAAGAATGTTGTAAACCTAGTGCAGTGAATGGAGCTGATGAGCTCTTTTTGGCAAGTTAATCAGCCTCACCACCCCCCAATGTTTTGGGATTTACACAAAAATTATTTTATCTCCTGCTTGCCCTAAATAACATTCTCATACCAGTGTTAAATCACTTCTGGATTCTCAAGTGCCTGAATTGATGCCTACCTGTCTGGAGAAGGATAAAAAAGCAATCTTGAGAATGGTGAAACAAGACGTCGAGATTGAGACAGGCAAAGATTTTATTAAAGAACAATCACCAAAATTACCTACTTAGCCAGAATAAAAGATCAACCAGGAATATGGTCGGGCATTGTAGATTCAACAAATACATGAACAACATCTAACATAACCATATGCAGGTACTGCCAAAAAGATGAGAATATCTCTGCAAGCAAACTGTGCTACTGCGAAAGGTTTTTTAGTGCTAGTTAAAACAATGGAAGAGGTAAAACTATAATACTCTTAATATATGAGGGTCTAGAAAACATGAGGGCACACACAATGTCGAAGTGAAGATACTCTTAGCTCATAAGCCTCTTACAAATCCAATCTAAATATCTAATGGTGGTTTTCCTTTGAGATTATTTGCACTTGGTCAATTTTACCAGTGTTAGGAATTTCGCGCAATATTGCATTGGGTGCTAATAAAACTAAAAAATGTATTTTAAAAGTACTCTTCGCTAAGGTAAGGTCCCTATTGGTTAGTTAGTTAGTTAATTATCCGTGTTCGGTGATCGCCAAGCATAAAATATTTTGCCAATGTTCTGCCGTTATGAACTTAACCCACATGTGCATACATCATCAACATTTGTAAAGATACTCCATTTCAGATTGTATTTGCATCTGCCAACTACCAAAGCCAATCTCTTTCGTTATTGGTTGATTTCCACGTACTGTATGGTAGCTCAGATACACTTGAGATTGAGTTCTAAGATCACTATCTTATCATGTGTAGTTTTCATGAAACTCTTTCTAGATTTTACAGTTAATAAGGATGGTCATGGAGAAGGTATATTTGATTATTTTCTAATTTGTTCTTTTCAATGTTATCACTGACCTTACGTTTATTGTTTGGTGGGGCAAAGTTTTTTCAAATAAGTTGGTTTAAGGCATCCAGTTGCTATTTGTTGACGGCGACGTCAACTTGTTTGAAATCGGCCGAGCTAAAACATACTGAAGATGCAAATTCCGCTGCAGAGAGACATAGGCAAGTATGAATGTACGTAAAATATGAGGTTTTGCTTCCCAGTAAGAACCAGTGAGTTTCCTTATCATGTTGTTTCTTTACTTTCTTTACCATATTTCCACAGTGTTATTTAAAACTGAGGGATCTGTTTAGCTTCATCTCCAAATAGCTTGGTGTGATGTAGTTTTGCACAAGTTGGCATTGTCAATACATACTAAGTTTCCTCCCACCTATTAGTACAACTTTAAACGAGACTGTATTTTTTGACCTGTACTTTTATTAAATAGGTAAATTAAAGGATAAAGAAAGCATGTGGACTTCCATATTTTGATGATCATTTTCTAAGCTTGGTCTTACTTGAAGTTTGAACTACATAAGCGATGATTTTTAACAATAAATACGACTTTCACCAGTAGCATCGTATTTAGTAAGATAAACTCTTTCTGGCATCCCTGGTTTTAGTCACAAACAGTTTTTTAGTTTAATTTTTTGAACAGTAGACTGGAATTTTTAAAATCGTGTTATTTTTTTGATAAGACTTCCCTCTAACTAGTCAGTTTTTACGATTGTAGACACAAATCCTTTCGTATAAAGATTTTCCGTATGCGGTTGTCAATTCATAATTTAATATCCGTCGAGAGCAGAATTTGATTTTCTATTATATATCTATTGCAGCATGTAATTTCATATCGGACCAACATTTATTTTATTTGTTTATGCAAAATTCAATTAAAGTTTTGCAAACGTTTAAGCGATCGATAGATATTTATAGGCAATATGCCGAATCGAAATCAGATTATTTGATCCATACTATATTTGTTAAGCCTTAATTGTGATTTGATTGCAAAAGTGTCATTTCAACTGTTTGGAAAATTAGTCGCGATAAATGCTCTCACAATACTCCCCATTTGACAGGAATATCTGCGTACATTTGACGGTCAGCTTTCCAATCATACGAAAGAGGAGTGATGCTTTACCATTTTTTGTAGTTCCCCACTAGACATGTTAATCACAAAGTGAATCAAAACTCTTTTGATTGTGCACCTTTTCTTGTTTAAATAGGGATCATAATACCCAAAAATGTAATGAGCAATATCTCCTTTTTGATCACTTAAAATTATTAGTTATCTCAAGTCAAGATACCGGCGTAGTTCGAATCTTTGAAGGTGCTAGGATTTAATTTAATACTAAGCCCTGGGCAATTTTGCCAACCAAAAATTGAGCACACAACCTTGTATTCTTAGAACATCGGTGCTTGCACTTTATATCCCGGCTGGAGAATATGCTGCACCAGTATGGAAGACATCAGCACACACAAGTCACGTGGATCGAGCTACCAACGAGTCAGCCAGAATCATCATTAGATGTCTGAGACCCACACCCATCGCTAAGCTTTACCTCAACGTTGATATCGCTCACCTGATATCGGATGAGAAGTTGCTAGAGATGTGGAACAAAAGAAACAAACTGAAGTACCTCGGTATTTACTCCATAACCACCAACCCGCAGCACGAAGACTCAAATCAAGAAAAAGCTTTTTGGCCAGATCAGTCCATCTGCAAGACCCCCCAAAAAATAACTTGCCAACTGGAAAAAAGCTGTTGCTCGATACCTAGAATCTTAAAAAGAACTCTCACTTGGTAGTAACCGTCCCTAACCAGTGTGGAGGACTCTCAACCGTCTGCAAGTTAGAATGCTCGAGAGTGTAAAACCAACTTGAAAAGATAGGGACTATTACCTGCTGACTCAGATGCTTAGTGTGAAAGTGGCGCACTGCAAGACCCAGCAAGCACATCTTCTTGTCTACCATCTGTTGGAAAAACCCTGTACCTTTTGCATGCAAATGACACGGCCACTCAGACTGCCCCCATTTTGATGAACAAGGTTTGACCATGACTGAACTGGACACTTAAAATAACTAATTAACCAATTAACTTTTCTTTCCATTAAAATTAACCAAAAACGGGGAAGATAGTAAAAAAAGGAAATCTCCCCTTGAACACTGAATAAATTTTGGTCACAACAACTTCAGTTAGTTTCCAATCTTTAGTTTATTGTCTACAACTTAAGTCTTTGTATTTCCCGTGTTTGTTTCCTGGTATGCTTTTCCAATAGTTTTTGTACTGCGCCAAACGTTAAGAAACTGACTATGAATCATCAAGTACAACCAACTCACTGACATAGGTACTTTTTCACGCCTTAAAACCTAAATTTTTACAAAGTGGTGTGTTTTAAGGAAAAGCGACAACTTTAAAAGGGTTAGGAGTTTATTGATTGATTGATTCAGCAAAAAAAATACTAATTTTACAAAAAACACTCGTTAGAATCTTAGAATGACCGTTGGTGGTTCAATCCTTTACACTAATTTTTTAAATGGTATTTTTGGGAAGGGTTAGCTGTATACAAATTCTTTAAAATGTTAAGCCAGTTAAAATATCGTCAATTTCTAGTTGAATTAACATCCAACTACATTCACACCGTTTGGAATGGATTTCTGCGAAAAATCATTAATCCCAATTTCGCTGAATGATTAAGTAAATTAGTAATTCAACATGGAAATACAGGAGTAAATGGATTAGAGAAGCCACAGTTGCGGCAGCTTCGTACAAGTTGCCGCTACGCTCGAAGCTATGTACGAAATGCTCTCTTGCACTGGTTGGCTTTTTACATACGCTTTCTGTTTAGATATCGGTCGGTTTCGGTGTTAATTCTCTTCGAATGTACGAGGCGATTCCACTTTAACCAGGTGCCTACTATCGAAAATAGAGATTCTTCTTTAAAACCAGAAGGCTCAAAGCAGATCAAATATTTGTAATCGTTTCGTTAGCAATATTCTTCATTATTATCATTAACATTTTAAGATTTTATCCATTTACCCAACTATCTATCACCTCAAACGTAATGAAATTTGTTTTCCTCGATGTTTTTTAATATTTTTTTTACTAAAAATAGTCGCAAAAATGGTAGACCTATCGTGTGGGCCGCGGACGGCCCGTCCGCACTGCGACTATTAGAAGGGGAAGCGATTATAGAAAGGAAATGATTGTGGACACGCTTTTTAAAAAGTTGCAGGTCATATTTCTATGGCAAAACTGATTTTGAGGATTCTTGATGGAGATTGTTCCTTGTAGTGTCAATCTTGAGAGTAAATGGGTGAGACTGATCAGCGTGCCGAGTTCTTTGGCCGAATGTGGCCAGTGGTGGTACAACAGTTTTTATTTATTTGGAGCATTTGCCATGGAAATATCTGTAAAGTAATGTCTGGTCTGCAACTCTTCTTCTATGTTCTAGTGGGTAAATGGTATCTGTGAGACTTGAGCTGTTTATCAACTGAATGGCCCTTTTTTGAATGGAATCTAGAAGACGAAGAGAATGTCTTGGTGCTGAACCCCAAATGTGCGAGCAATACTTCGGTAGAGGTCGGATTTGAGCCTTGTACGTCGTCAACAGTTTATCAGAAGTAAAAAAATTTAACATTTAGCTCTCAACAGAAAACCTAGCCTTTAGCTTGCTGACTTTGCAATGTTAGCAACATGGTCATGCCAATACATATTATTAGACACCGTGACTCCAAAAATTAAGATAGAGAAACTTGATTCAAGGGTATTTCCGGACATCGTTTCGTTAGCAATATTCTTCATTATTATCATTAACATTTTAAGATTTTATCCATTTACCCAAGTATCTATCACCTCAAGCGTAATGAAAATTTTTTCCTCGATGTTTTTTAATATTTTTTTTACTGAAAATAGTCACAAAAAGGGTAAACCTATCGTGTGGGCCGCGGACGGCCCGCACTGCGACTATTAGAAGGGGGAGGGATTTTAGAAAGAAAAAGATTGTGGACCCGCTTTTTAAAAAATTGCAGGTCAAAGTTCTCTGGAAAAACTGATTTTGGAAGCTTGTTCCATTCCGTAGCAGCCCTGTAAAAGAAGGATTCTTGATGGAGATTGGTCCTTGTAGTGTCAATCATGAGAGTAAATGTGGGTGAGACTGATCAGCGTGCCGACTTCTTCGGCTTCGCCTCGGTCAACAAACATGTGCTCTGAGACATTTCTTACTTTAATGCCCGTGGCGTGTATACTATTTTTCTCCCTACTGTAGGCGGAAAGCGGCAATTTCGTTTTGCGCAGCGGGCCAAAAGTGACGCTTTCTGCACAGTAGGAAGAAAATAACTATTTCTTTTGTCCGTTTTTAAATTTTATGGAGTATTTGAATAGTCAGCTATGCATGTTTTATCTCGTTGTTAATGACAGCTATCAAAACAATTTGTGTAAATTTACAAAAACACGCTTTTAGAATTAATTAAAGTTAAATATAATTCTTAACATAAGAATAAAATGACTGACGAGAAAATTAATGTCGCTGTTCTAAAGGCGTGCAGAATTTGTTTAAAAATGTCATACAAAGCAACCCACGTTTTTAAATCAGTGACATTAATTTTCTCGTCAGTAATTTTATTCTCATGTTAAGAATTATTCTTTACTTTTTAGTTTGATTAACTCTAAAAGCGTGTTTTTTAGTTTTTTTAAACTATAATTTACTTTTCGCTTTTTAGTTCGATTTGTTTTACTCGCCCTCTTGCCATTTATCCTCACCAGTATTTTGGATTTGGATAATCGGAAAAAAGTAGAAAACTATCGTGTATTTTTGATTTGGTAACTAAAATATTTTCTGCATTTCTGCAACACTATGACATTGGAACTGTGCGCATGCGTAGTTCACGCACTAGTTCTATTTCTCTTACTCTCATGCAAAGGATCCCTGAAGAAATGTATGAATCCTGGCGAAACCAATCAGGATAATCGGATATTTTGATCGAATTATTGCATTGTCGTCGGTTCTTTGACAAGTGTGCGAAGTTTAAATTAAAGCTGATCGCTTAAAGTAGGGCAAAATCGAGGCCGAAGAGTAAGTTACGAACAAACATACAGGATACAGGTAAAACTAATACAAGCGTGGTAAAAATAAACTTTAAATTGTTTCTTTTTTTTTAAATAATAAACAATAGGTAGTGCGGACCTTAATTTTAATGGATAAGAGATGTTGCCAATTTGTTGGACAAAAATCGTTTCACAATAAGTCGTATGGTAAGATGGTTTAATGAAGTAGGAAATTATGATTACCTACAAAGTAAATTTTTACGTTAGCTATCAGGTAGCGTCCAGACCTTTGCAAACGCGAGTAGTTCGTTGATAGAATGTAAATGTAAATAGAAAAAATAAAATAAAATACACGTGAAAGAAAATGCCACGAAGCGCTGCTACTCAGTCAACCAAAGACAAACGTCATTTTAGTTTGACAGTTGATTGGTCGGTGGGGCGCTCTATATAGAGCGTTAAATCCGAGCCTCTTGGCGCTCAAATCTATTTCTGCTTGTTTTAATTCGCAACAATCCGGGATAGGGGGCGCTTACAGAGGGAGTCTAATTACCGCCAGTCAGTCGGCAATTTTGCAGCGTTGTCAGTTATAATGTTCACCTCTAATTACAACAATAAATAACGTCAAGTGAGAGTGGTTTAAATAAATTATAGTTTAAAAAAACACTCTTTTAGAGATAATAAAAGTAAAAAATGATTCTCAAATAAGAGTAAAATTACTGACGATAAATTTAATGTCACTGTTCTAAAAGCGTCGAGTGCTTTTATTCCGAAACGCAGAGTTAGTTTAAAAATGTCGTATAAAGCACCCCACGCTTTTATAACAGTGACATTCATTTTCTCGTCAGTAATCTTATTCCTATGTTAAGAATTATTTTTTACTTTTTAGTTTGATTAACTCTAAAAGCGTGTTTTTTAGTTTTTTTAAACTATAATTTATTTTTCGCTTTTTAGTTTGATTTGTTTTACTCACTAAAAAAATTATGTATTAAATGTTAAAAGCACAAAAAGAATGCATCGGTCGGGAATCGAACCCGGGCTGCCCGCGTGGCAGGCGAGCATTCTACCACTGAACCACCGATGCGATGAATTGTTTTAATATTTGTTCTGCGCGCATGCGCAGTTCACGCACTAGTTCTATCTCTCTTACTCCCATGCAAAGGATCCCTGAAGAAATTTATGAGTCCTGGCGAAACAATCTTGTTCAGTTCAACGCCCAAAAAACACAAAGCGTCACCAAAGTAAATTCCTCAAATCACTTCATCACAATGTCCGTAAATACCCTTGAATTATGTTCCTCTATCTTGATTTTGGGCGTCATGGTGTCTAATAATATATCTTGGCATGACCATGTTGCTAACATCGCAAAGTCAGCAAGCCAGAGGCTAGGTTTTCTGTGGAAAGCTAGAAAGTTTTTTACTCCTAATTAAGTATTGACGACGTACAAGGCTCAAATCCGACCTCTACTGGAGTATTGCTCGCACATTTGGGGTTCAGCACCAAGGAATTCTCTTTGTCTTCTGGATTCTATTCAAACAAGGGCCATTCAGTTGATAAACAGCTTAACTCTCACAGATACCCTTCACCCTCTAAAACATAGAAGACGAGTTGCAGACCAGACATTAATCTACAGATATTTTCATGGCAGATGCTTTAGAGAAATAAAAACTCTTATACCACCACTGGCCACATTCGGCACGCTGATCAGTCTCACTCATTTACTCTCAAGATTGACACTACAAGGACCAATCTTTATCAAGAATCCTTCTTTTACAGGGCTGCTACAGAATGGAACAAGCTTCCAAAATCAGTTTTTCCAGAGAACTATGACCTGCAACTTTTCAAAAAGCGGGTTCACAATCATCTCCTTTCTATAATCTCTCCCCCTTCTAATAGTCGCAGTGCGCAGTGCCTACACGATAGATCTACCCTTTTTGAGACTATTTTCAGTAAAAAAAAAAAGTAATTAGGATAATCGGATATTTTGATCTAATTATTGCATTGTCGCCGGTCTTTGACAAGTGTGCAAAGTTTAAATTAAATCTGATCGCTTAAAGTAGGCCAAAGAGTCAGTTACAAACATACATACATACAAGATGCAGGTAAATCTAATATAAGCGTGTTAAAAAGAAAAACGTCCATACTTAGAGCTGTAATAAGTCGTTGCTTTGAAACGGTTTGTAAGACGTTTTATTGTGACTCCGTCCGAACGATTATGTCGAAGAGACGGCATCATCGTGTTCGCAATGTTCTGACTTCGTGCGTCTAGATTCTTGTGAAAATTTCATTACGTACGTATGATTAGGGTCTAATTCGTTAACGTGGAGATGGGCTGAGCCCATACTAAGGGATATACATCCACTCTCTAATAGAATTACCTAGGAACCCCTATGATCAACTTACATACCGTATAGGGTGATTCCCGCGGCCTATATTTTTTCGATCGAACGTTTTCTAGAAAACATCAAAGCAAAAGGGAATTGCTAACGAAAATGGCAAACAAAAACTCTCCGCGACCAAATAACCAAGCAATATTCAATGAACGAGGTGTGACAATAAAGTTCTTGGACTTACAGCCTTGGGGACACGCTGATAATTAATTTGTCACTTATTAAAAAATTACAGTAGCAGCTGATGATGACATGGTAGCAAAAGATAAATTGCAGAAATCACTCACTGTGGTTAATGCAGGGACCAAGAAATGGCATATATAACTGAATGAGAGTAAATCGATACTATGGAGGGTAGAAATTAGGATCAATCTCTGTGGCGTTACTATTAAAAAGAGCGCCCAAAGTTTTGAAAAAAGGACAAAGGATGTCGTGCCTTTTCACTTTTACGTTCACCTGATCAACTTATTTCTGTAAAATTGTTTTAGTTCTTTTACAAATACCTTTTCAGGTGTAGAACATACATACATATAGTCACGCCTTTTTCCCGTAGGGGTAGGCAGAGACCACTTCCTTCCACTTGCTACGGTTCTTACACACATCTTTTGCTTCCTGTACTTTCATCAGTGCTGTCATACATGCTCGTCGGTTGTCGGTACTCTTGACCAGGCCTTTCTTTAAAACAACGTTGATCTGATCGAGATATGTTCGCCGAGGTCGACCTCTACCGACTTGTCCATTCACAACCGCCTTATAAATTTGTTTCGTCAATCTTTCTTCATCCATCCTTTCTACGTGTTCAAACCATCTAGGCATTCCTTTATCTATCTTTGTAAAGAATTGAGTATCAACCCGAAACAAAGAACAAAGAAGACTACTGCAATCTATACAAGGAGGGGTTTTAGTGAGTATAGCCCTTAAGGAGAAGGAAAGATTCTCACACTCCCACCGCAGGGAGGAACCGTTGCGGGGGCGTCCTGAACGGAATTTCCCTCCACCCAAAAAAAATGCTTTTCCTGCCAAACCCAACATTCACTACCACACGTAAGTGTAGGAACCAACATCAAAAACAAAGTCATTCATAGCTGCAGATGGTTGTATAACAGACCACCCGATGGATCGGAGAGTAATTGCAAACATGTTGAGTGAATTGGCATGGTATGATGTGACGTATCGGCCCTAACTTAACTCAACTTAATTAACTTAATCAGAATTAATTTGTCGTTAATATAACTGATGCTCTTCACAACCGTAGCCTGCGAAATTCGTATGTGACCAATTTTATACGCGAATGCCAACCGATGTACAAACGAGACCACGAAAAAACGTGGTCCGATTTTTATTGATAAAAATTATTGTGGAAAATTATGGTAGAATAACTAGAAGTAGGTAATCGAAAAACAAGATATACCATTACGTGCAGACTAACAAATATGAGGTTTATACAAGGTCATTAGAGCAATTAATCCCACTAAAGATTCCAATAAAATTTTCTATTAATTAAATTCTTAATAAATTGTTTTACGAGTATATTATTAGCTAGTCTGGGTCATTATTAATAAGTGTAACACTTGAAAATTCGTATTGTAAGTTCTTTAAACGACGGTGTCATTTTCATAGATTGGATAATCATTTAATCAAATATTATAAGCTCGTTTCGTTATATTTTTTTTAGGTTTAAACTCATAATTTAACTAAAAATTTGTAGTATACTTTAATCGTGATAACTCTTTATTTGCAACCTTACGATTGTTTCGTAATAAAATGTAAAATTATATTTTAAAAATTTTGTAATAAATTTTAGGAGTACTCTTTAACTGTACAAATGTAAATACTAAATTCTCGTATTAAATCGTCCTGTTGGCTCTTTATTAGTTCTCTAACCTTACAATCGTACAAATATATAAAATTAATATTTTTTATAATAAATTATTCCCTTAGCTTTTTGTTAGTTTTGTTATTCATTATTCTGTTAACTCCTATTAAGTTTAGTTGTACTTTAGTACATTACTAAACTTTAGTTATTCATCATTTCATTCTAATGGATTCTTTTTATCTCAGTTGTGCTTTTGTAATAAATCATCCTTTTGGTACTTTATTTGTTTTTAAACTTTACAACTATAATATTTTAAAAAGTTTTGTTATATACCAATTTGTTAACTCCTTTTTAGCTCAGTTGTACTTTTGTACAATACTAAACCTTTGTTATTCACTATTTCATTCTGTTGGCTTCTTTTTAGCTCAGTTGTGATTTTGTAATAAATTATGCTGTTGGTACCTACTTTATTTGTTATTAAACTTTACAACTATAACATTGTAAAATACTTAAATTTCTTTATTCATCATTCTGTTAACTCCTTTTTAGATCAGTTGTACTTTTGTACAGTACTAAACCTTTGTTATTCATCATTTTATTCTGCTGGCTTTTTTTAGCTCAGTTGTGCTTTTGTAATAAATCATCCTGTTGGTACTTTATTTGCTTTTAAACTATAATATTGTCAAATACTTAAGTTTTATTCGTCATCATTTCATTCTGTTGGCTTTTTTTTTTAGCTCAGTTGTACTTTTGTAATAAATCATGCTTTTAGTACTTTATTTGTTTTTAAACTTAACAACTATACTATATTTTAAAATACTAAAGTTTTTCTATATATCAATCTGTTAACTCCTTTTTAGCTCAGTTGTAGTTTCGAACAATACTAAACCTATGTTATTCATCATTTCGTTCTGTTGACTTTTTTTTAGCTCAGTTGTACTTTTGTACAGTACTAAACCTTTGTTATTCATCATTTTATTCTGCTGGCTTTTTTTTTAGCTCAGTTGTGCTTTTGTAATAAATCATCCTGTTGGTACTTTATTTGCTTTTAAACTTTACACCTATAATATTGTAAAATACTTAAGTTTTATTCGTCATCATTTCATTCTGTTGGCTTTTTTTAGCTCAGTTGTACTTTTGTAATAAATCATGCTTTTAGTACTTTATTTGTTTTTAAACTTAACAACTATACTATATTTTAAAATACTAAAGTTTTTCTATATATCAATCTGTTAACTCCTTTTTAGCTCAGTTGTAGTTTCGTACAATACTAAACCTTTGTTATTCATCATTTCGTTCTGTTGACTTTTTTTTTAGCTCAGTTGTGCTTTTGTAATAAATCATGCTGTTGGTACCTACTTTATTTGTTATTAAACTTTACAACTATAATATTGTAAAATACTTAAATTTTTTTATTCATTATTCTGTTAACTCCTTTTTAGATCAGTTGTACTTTTGTACAGTACTAAACCTTTGTTATTCATCATTTTATTCTGCTGGCTTTTTTTTTAGCTCAGTTGTGCTTTTGTAATAAATCATCCTGTTGGTACTTTATTTGTTATTAAACTTTACAACTATAATATTGTAAAATACTTAAGTTTTATTCGTCATCATTTCATTCTGTTGGCTTTTTTTTTAGCTCAGTTGTACTTTTGTAATAAATCATGCTTTTAGTACTTTATTTGTTTTTAAACTTAACAACTATACTATATTTTAAAATACTAAAGTTTTTCTATATATCAATCTGTTAACTCCTTTTTAGCTTAGTTGTAGTTTCGTACAATACTAAACCTTTGTTATTCATCATTTCGTTCTGTTGACTTTTTTTTTAGCTCAGTTGTGCTTTTGTAATAAATCATGCTGTTGGTACCTACTTTATTTGTTATTAAACTTTACAACTATAATATTGTAAAATACTTAAATTTTTTTATTCATCATTCTGTTAACTCCTTTTTAGATCAGTTGTACTTTTGTACAGTACTAAACCTTTGTTATTCATCATTTTATTCTGCTGGCTTTTTTTTTAGCTCAGTTGTGCTTTTGTAATAAATCATCCTGTTGGTACTTTATTTGTTATTAAACTTTACAACTATAATATTGTAAAATACTTAAGTTTTATTCGTCATCATTTCATTCTGTTGGCTTTTTTTTTAGCTCAGTTGTACTTTTGTAATAAATCATGCTTTTAGTACTTTATTTGTTTTTAAACTTAACAACTATACTATATTTTAAAATACTAAAGTTTTTCTATATATCAATCTGTTAACTCCTTTTTAGCTTAGTTGTAGTTTCGTACAATACTAAACCTTTGTTATTCATCATTTCGTTCTGTTGACTTTTTTTTTAGCTCAGTTGTGCTTTTGTAATAAATCATGCTGTTGGTACCTACTTTATTTGTTATTAAACTTTACAACTATAATATTGTAAAATACTTAAATTTTTTTATTCATCATTCTGTTAACTCCTTTTTAGATCAGTTGTACTTTTGTACAGTACTAAACCTTTGTTATTCATCATTTTATTCTGCTGGCTTTTTTTTAGCTCAGTTGTGCTTTTGTAATAAATCATCCTGTTGGTACTTTATTTGTTATTAAACTTTACAACTATAATATTGTAAAATACTTAAGTTTTATTCGTCATCATTTCATTCTGTTGGCTTTTTTTTTAGCTCAGTTGTACTTTTGTAATAAATCATGCTTTTAGTACTTTATTTGTTTTTAAACTTAACAACTATACTATATTTTAAAATACTAAAGTTTTTCTATATATCAATCTGTTAACTCCTTTTTAGCTTAGTTGTAGTTTCGTACAATACTAAACCTTTGTTATTCATTATTTCGTTATGTTGACTTTTTTTTTAGCTCAGTTGTGCTTTTGTAATAAATCATGCTGTTGGTACCTACTTTATTTGTTATTAAACTTTACAACTATAATATTGTAAAATACTTAAATTTTTTTATTCATCATTCTGTTAACTCCTTTTTAGATCAGTTGTACTTTTGTACAGTACTAAACCTTTGTTATTCATCAGTTTATTCTGCTGGCTTTTTTTTTAGCTCAGTTGTGCTTTTGTAATAAATCATCCTGTTGGTACTTTATTTGTTATTAAACTTTACAACTATAATATTGTAAAATACTTAAGTTTTATTCGTCATCATTTCATTCTGTTGGCTTTTTTTTTAGCTCAGTTGTACTTTTGTAATAAATCATGCTTTTAGTACTTTATTTGTTTTTAAACTTAACAACTATACTATATTTTAAAATACTAAAGTTTTTCTATATATCAATCTGTTAACTCCTTTTTAGCTTAGTTGTAGTTTCGTACAATACTAAACCTTTGTTATTCATTATTTCGTTCTGTTGACTTTTTTTTTAGCTCAGTTGTGCTTTTGTAATAAATCATGCTGTTGGTACCTACTTTATTTGTTATTAAACTTTACAACTATAATATTGTAAAATACTTAAATTTTTTTATTCATCATTCTGTTAACTCCTTTTTAGATCAGTTGTACTTTTGTACAGTACTAAACCTTTGTTATTCATCATTTTATTCTGCTGGCTTTTTTTATTAGCTCAGTTGTGCTTTTGTAATAAATCATCCTGTTGGTACTTTATTTGTTATTAAACTTTACAACTATAATATTGTAAAATACTTAAGTTTTATTCGTCATCATTTCATTCTGTTGGCTTTTTTTTTAGCTCAGTTGTACTTTTGTAATAAATCATGCTTTTAGTACTTTATTTGTTTTTAAACTTAACAACTATACTATATTTTAAAATACTAAAGTTTTTCTATATATCAATCTGTTAACTCCTTTTTAGCTTAGTTGTAGTTTCGTACAATACTAAACCTTTGTTATTCATTATTTCGTTCTGTTGACTTTTTTTTTAGCTCAGTTGTGCTTTTGTAATAAATCATGCTGTTGGTACCTACTTTATTTGTTATTAAACTTTACAACTATAATATTGTAAAATACTTAAATTTTTTTATTCATCATTCTGTTAACTCCTTTTTAGATCAGTTGTACTTTTGTACAGTACTAAACCTTTGTTATTCATCATTTTATTCTGCTGGCTTTTTTTTTAGCTCAGTTGTGCTTTTGTAATAAATCATCCTGTTGGTACTTTATTTGCTTTTAAACTTTACACCTATAATATTGTAAAATACTTAAGTTTTATTCGTCATCATTTCATTCTGTTGGCTTTTTTTAGCTCAGTTGTACTTTTGTAATAAATCATGCTTTTAGTACTTTATTTGTTTTTAAACTTAACAACTATACTATATTTTAAAATACTAAAGTTTTTCTATATATCAATCTGTTAACTCCTTTTTAGCTCAGTTGTAGTTTCGTACAATACTAAACCTTTGTTATTCATCATTTCGTTCTGTTGACTTTTTTTTTAGCTCAGTTGTGCTTTTGTAATAAATCATGCTGTTGGTACCTACTTTATTTGTTATTAAACTTTACAACTATAATATTGTAAAATACTTAAATTTTTTTATTCATCATTCTGTTAACTCCTTTTTAGATCAGTTGTACTTTTGTACAGTACTAAACCTTTGTTATTCATCATTTTATTCTGCTGGCTTTTTTTATTAGCTCAGTTGTGCTTTTGTAATAAATCATCCTGTTGGTACTTTATTTGTTATTAAACTTTACAACTATAATATTGTAAAATACTTAAATTTTTTTATTCATCATTCTGTTAACTCCTTTTTAGATCAGTTGTACTTTTGTACAGTACTAAACCTTTGTTATTCATCAGTTTATTCTGCTGGCTTTTTTTTTAGCTCAGTTGTGCTTTTGTAATAAATCATCCTGTTGGTACTTTATTTGTTATTAAACTTTACAACTATAATATTGTAAAATACTTAAGTTTTATTCGTCATCATTTCATTCTGTTGGCTTTTTTTTTAGCTCAGTTGTACTTTTGTAATAAATCATGCTTTTAGTACTTTATTTGTTTTTAAACTTAACAACTATACTATATTTTAAAATACTAAAGTTTTTCTATATATCAATCTGTTAACTCCTTTTTAGCTTAGTTGTAGTTTCGTACAATACTAAACCTTTGTTATTCATTATTTCGTTCTGTTGACTTTTTTTTTAGCTCAGTTGTGCTTTTGTAATAAATCATGCTGTTGGTACCTACTTTATTTGTTATTAAACTTTACAACTATAATATTGTAAAATACTTAAATTTTTTTATTCATCATTCTGTTAACTCCTTTTTAGATCAGTTGTACTTTTGTACAGTACTAAACCTTTGTTATTCATCATTTTATTCTGCTGGCTTTTTTTATTAGCTCAGTTGTGCTTTTGTAATAAATCATCCTGTTGGTACTTTATTTGTTATTAAACTTTACAACTATAATATTGTAAAATACTTAAGTTTTATTCGTCATCATTTCATTCTGTTGGCTTTTTTTTTAGCTCAGTTGTACTTTTGTAATAAATCATGCTTTTAGTACTTTATTTGTTTTTAAACTTAACAACTATACTATATTTTAAAATACTAAAGTTTTTCTATATATCAATCTGTTAACTCCTTTTTAGCTTAGTTGTAGTTTCGTACAATACTAAACCTTTGTTATTCATTATTTCGTTCTGTTGACTTTTTTTTTAGCTCAGTTGTGCTTTTGTAATAAATCATGCTGTTGGTACCTACTTTATTTGTTATTAAACTTTACAACTATAATATTGTAAAATACTTAAATTTTTTTATTCATCATTCTGTTAACTCCTTTTTAGATCAGTTGTACTTTTGTACAGTACTAAACCTTTGTTATTCATCATTTTATTCTGCTGGCTTTTTTTTTAGCTCAGTTGTGCTTTTGTAATAAATCATCCTGTTGGTACTTTATTTGCTTTTAAACTTTACACCTATAATATTGTAAAATACTTAAGTTTTATTCGTCATCATTTCATTCTGTTGGCTTTTTTTAGCTCAGTTGTACTTTTGTAATAAATCATGCTTTTAGTACTTTATTTGTTTTTAAACTTAACAACTATACTATATTTTAAAATACTAAAGTTTTTCTATATATCAATCTGTTAACTCCTTTTTAGCTCAGTTGTAGTTTCGTACAATACTAAACCTTTGTTATTCATCATTTCGTTCTGTTGACTTTTTTTTTAGCTCAGTTGTGCTTTTGTAATAAATCATGCTGTTGGTACCTACTTTATTTGTTATTAAACTTTACAACTATAATATTGTAAAATACTTAAATTTTTTTATTCATCATTCTGTTAACTCCTTTTTAGATCAGTTGTACTTTTGTACAGTACTAAACCTTTGTTATTCATCATTTTATTCTGCTGGCTTTTTTTTTAGCTCAGTTGTGCTTTTGTAATAAATCATCCTGTTGGTACTTTATTTGTTATTAAACTTTACAACTATAATATTGTAAAATACTTAAGTTTTATTCGTCATCATTTCATTCTGTTGGCTTTTTTTTTAGCTCAGTTGTACTTTTGTAATAAATCATGCTTTTAGTACTTTATTTGTTTTTAAACTTAACAACTATACTATATTTTAAAATACTAAAGTTTTTCTATATATCAATCTGTTAACTCCTTTTTAGCTTAGTTGTAGTTTCGTACAATACTAAACCTTTGTTATTCATCATTTCGTTCTGTTGACTTTTTTTTTAGCTCAGTTGTGCTTTTGTAATAAATCATGCTGTTGGTACCTACTTTATGTGTTATTAAACTTTACAACTATAATATTGTAAAATACTTAAGTTTTTTAATTCATCATTTTGTTAACTCCTTTTTAGATCAGTTGTACTTTTGTACAGTACTAAACCTTTGTTATTCATCATTTCATTTTGTTAGCTTTTTTTAGCTCAGTTGTGCTATTGTTATAAATTATACTGTTGGTACTTTAATATTGTAAAATACTTAAGTTTTGTTAGCTCCTTTATAGCTTAGTTGTATTTTTGTACAGTATTAACCTTTTGTAATAAATCATTTTTTTAGCACTGCTTTATTAGGTTTTAAACTTTACTTTATTATTTTATTAGCTTTTTTTTTAGCTAAATTGTACTTTTGTACAGTACAAAAATGTTGTAATAAATTATTCTGTTAGCAAAGGAGCTCATTAACACATGTGAGCTACTTATTTATTATAAAATCATGCAAAATGTACTAATACAAAATACCTGTGTTACAGATCGCAGGTGGTGGTGGCAGGGGTATGTTCTGCTACCATTGTCCTCCGGCACTGCATCCGGGGGCACCACAACCGAGGCTGCCCACATTAGAATATCCGTTTACACCCACTCATCCATGTAAGTATGCCCGGCTGTTATCTCAGCTGAAAACACAAAAATAAACTAATTATATTTTAAAAGAACAATGTAAAATAAATAACGCGCAATTTTACCGTAAGTGCCCAGAAAGATTTTTAAACTACTGGTTGTACCCTCATAAGCAATAAATAATCTTTTCACTTATACAGCGCCAGACAGAGATAAGTGTTTTGTGAAAAAATGTATTATTTGAAATACTTTTAATCCTTTTGGAAGATCTTGCAGTAATAACGTGTTTACCATAAAACAAATAATAGAAAAGAGATCGGCAGTGAACCTAGAAACATACATGCTATTTATCGATCTTGCAAAAGCATATGACAATATACCTACGTGCCTACTCTGGGAAACACTACACCATAGTAATATAAATCAGACACTAATAACAGCAGTGAAAAATCTCTACGCTAATTCTGTCTCTAGGATTAAAATCGGTAGGAAACTATCAGAACCCTTTAATACAACAAAAGACCTCCGACAAGGGTGTTGTATATCCCCAACATTGTTTAAGATATACCTTAAAGAAGCACTCACAAAATGGAAGAGAAAATGTTCAGGAATGGGAGTACGACTAGAAAATTGTACAATATACAGCTTACAATTTGCAGATGACCAGGTAGTTTTGGCAGGAGACAGAGAAGACCTCGAAGGTCGAAGGAATGGGG
The DNA here is from genome assembly GCA_950111635.1 of Agelastica alni. Classification (NCBI taxonomy): domain Eukaryota; kingdom Metazoa; phylum Arthropoda; class Insecta; order Coleoptera; family Chrysomelidae; genus Agelastica; species Agelastica alni. The sequence continues at coordinate 8,059,991 of OX467712.1, read as the reverse complement.
CCTCACTATGAACATTCAAAAAACTAAATACATTAGCGTTGGGTCGGAAAACCAGAACTTACAACTAAACAAGAGTAAACAAATAACCAGACAAAGAAAATACAACATATACAACACAATAATTAAAAGTAGCCTACTATATGGTTCAGAAACATGGAGAATGACCGAAAGGAATAAAAGAATGCTAGAAGCTACAGAAATAAATGCACTTAAACGAGCAGCAAGAATTTCCCGTGCAGATAGAGTGAGAAACGAAGACATCCGACAAAAAATGGAACTGAAGGATACGATCATTAAGGAAATCGAACAAAGACAACTCTGTTAGTATGGACACGTGCAGCGTATGATTACCAATATAGATTACCAAAACAAGCAATGGAATGGATCCCCCATCACAAAAATAAAAGAGGAAGACCCAAAATAGCATGGAGCGAGAGGGTAAAGAAAGCCATGAGTTTAAGAAACCTATACAGGAGGGTCAATGGAAAGATCGAAGAAAATGGCGTCTAGATATCGGACAACGTCGTCGTACGTTCTAAACCGATGGATATATATATATATATATATATATATATTAATCCTTTTTTTTTTCAGGGATATCTGACAAAATGACTATATATGACAATTTTTCACTTACAGATAATACTATTTTCCCTCATTTGTTTTCAAATATGTCAATGATTTTAATAATAAACGTCAATACGCGTCAATCTCGACCAACAGTATTAGTGTAGATAGTGAAAATAAACGTAAGTGCGAAAAAAAGGTGTAACTGTGATCAGTTCATTGTCGTGCATAATATTATTTATGATTATTTTAATCAAAGGTTGGAATTGTTTAGATTTCATCTGAGAAGTGATTGTATAATATGTTTTCGAAAAAATAAAGATGAATTAATGTCATAGTGAATGCTGTATTCGTTATTCAATTAATTCGTTATGTTTTGAAAATATGTGTGATTTGAAAATTACAATGTGAGTTACATTTATTTAGATTGTTGCTAAATTCAAAAGTGTGAGATTTAAATTTAGAAAACGGATGCTTCTCGCTGAAAACCATTTGTTAAGAGTACTTCGTATGCCAAGATGATCAAGCTTTAGTAGAAGTCTACGTTTCGGCACCCTGTCAAAGGCTTTAGAAAAGTCAGGGTAAATTATGTCTAAAGGATGTCTGTCATCGAGTTCTTTGGACCAATCGTTGGTACAGTGTAGTAAATTAGTTAAGGTTGATCAAACCTTCATGAAACCATGTTGGAAGTTTGGGATTACATTTTCCCGCAACAAAAAGTCGACCATTTGGTCAGGAAAAACTGATTTTGGAAGCTTGTTCCATTCCGCAGCAGCTCTGTAAAAGAAGAATTCTTGATGGAGATTGGTCCTTGCAGTGTCAATCTTGAGAGTAAATGGGTGAAACTGATCAGCATGCCGAGTTCTTCGGCCGAATGTGGCCAGTGTTGGTACAAGAGTTTTTATTTCTCTGGAGCATCTGCCATGGAAATATCTGTAGAGTAATGTCTGGTCTGCAACTCTTTTTCTATGTTCTAGAGGGTGAAGGTTATCTGTGAGAGAAGGGCCGTTTATCAACCGAATGGCCCTTTTCTGAATGAAATCTAGAATTCGAAGAGAATGCCTTTCGAAAATGAGGCGTTCATGATTTTTGATTGAATTGAAAACGCATTATGCACAAATAAATTAAATTTTACACGCGTTATATAACTATCATTTCTGTGATAGAAAACGGACAAACAAAAAATATATTGTCTTTTTACTAGATTTACAATTTTAGTAAAAAACATGTGGGTTTTTTATTTGGAAACCTTTCAAAAATCGCGCATCGCTTGACATCATTGATAGTCCATTACAATCTTCAATCTTCAAACGTATTTTGTAATTGTAACAACATTAGAAATTAAATCGCCCGACTATCGGTAAGTCTTACAGACGTAAATGTGTTCATTTATAAAAAGGATCTATTTGCATAATCCGACGGAGCTAATTCGATAATGCTTCAGCAAATGGGATAATAGAAAATAATCACAGGTTGGCTGGTTCCCTTTTACTCATTCTTGTTGTCGAAACAGGTCAAAACTAATGTGATAACTTCCATAATCCACCCCAAGCTCGGCATGTGGTGCTGAAATTTTCTATTAAGGGTCTGCGATCTCTGGGGGCCACTGATCACGATAAACCCCTCCACGAATTTTGATCAAGACGGACGTCACCACGATGAGAGTGACTAATAAATACATTTTACCAAAGAATTATTGTATGCACTGTTTAGTAATGACGGTAATGCCCATACTTTCGCGAAAATCTTACTATTATACGCGTTAAATCGGAATCTATCTGGTAGGTACTTCATTTAACCTACGGAAGCCCAATATTAAATTTGACAAAATTGTTATTTGCAAACAGAAATATGTTGATGTGCAGAAAAATATAATAAAAATAAATGTCACTGTTCTCTAAAAGCGTGGGGTGCTTTCATTCCGAAACGCAGTTAGTTTAAAAATGTCATACAAAGCACCCCACGCTTTTAGAACGGTGAAATTAATTTTCTCGTCAGGGTTCTAAGAGCCCGTTTTTTTTTAAATTTTTTTAAACTATAATTTATTTTTCGCTTTTTAGTTCGATTTGTTTTACTCACTAAAAAAATTATGAATTAAATGGTAAAAGCACAAAAATAATGCATCGGCCGGTAATCGAACCCGGGCTGCCAGCGTGGTAGGCGAGCATTCTACCACTGAACCACCGATGCGATGAACTGTTTTAATATTTGTTTTGTTTTGTTCTATCTCTCTCACTCTCGTGCAAAGGATCCCTGAAGAAATTTATGAATCCTGGCGAAAGTAATCAGGATAATCTGATATTTTGATCGAATTATTGCATTGTCGTCGGTCTTTGACAAGTGTGTAAATTATATGAATTTTGTGTAACAATTGAAAATGAATGATTTGATAATCAAATGCCTTCTTTAAGCTGATGATCAAGTCATATTAGCTTCATCTAAAGAGGAGTTGCAGGCGATGGTTAATGTTATGCATGATGCCCTAAAATTGAGGGAGAAAGAGTGGAACAAATAAATGAATTTGTGTACTTAGGTTCAGAGTTTACGAGAGATGGAAAGTATGACAGTGACATTAAGCGAAAGGTGTTGGCAGAAAAACAGATGAATGAGACTAAGATGTCTACAAGATGGTGAAGCGATTCCCTATCCCCGCCCGTTCCCAAAACCTGTCGATCAAAACCACTTGATTCTTGAGTTTTTTCATCGAGAAGAATACTTTCTGAAACCGCCACGAGTCGCACCATTGTAGCTGTGAAAATGATGTAAATTGCAAGGTTGCCGGTTGTTTTTTAAAGAAAGAATATATATAAGTGGTAATATAAAAATCTTATGATATTTGAACTTGTCTCTTGATTATAATGCATTAGTAGTATGATTCCTGTGGTTTTATGCAAAAAATTCGATCAGAAAATTGTCAAATTCAGATGTGGCACTGGTAACGATGACATCTATTATACAAAATGGCAGATTGTGCAGGCAGACATGTACATAAATAAATCGAATCAAAACAAATCTATTTTACCGATCTTCGATGATGGCGCCATCTCTGAATGATTCGAAAAGTGTTCTTCTCGTGCTCAACGATCGACACTTTTGTTCCGAAAACAATTGAAGAGTAGCTCCACCAATTCTTTTAGGTACCTTAAATGAGACACTGCATAGCTTTATGAACGGTCAGAAAGTGTCAAAATGGCACGTCTGGCTGTGCATAGAGGAGTTTTGGTTCCAACACTTATGTACGATAGTGAATGTTGGGTTTGGCAGAAGAAGCATGAAAATAGGATTGATGCTGCAGAGATGAGTAGTCTGAGAAGTATAACCGGAGTGACTCGGTTAAATAAAGTAAAGAATAGTGAGATAAGAGAACGCTGTGGTGTAAAAGAAGATGTGGTTTCAAAGATAGATAAAGGAATGCTTAGATGGTTTGGACACGTAGAAAGGATGGATAAAGGAAGATTGACGAAACAAATTTATAAGGCGAGTGTGAATGGGCAAATCGGTAGAGGTCGACCTCGGAGAACATATCTCGATCAGATCAACATTGTTTTGAAGAGAGGCCAGGTCAAGAGTACCAACAACCGAAGAGCATGTATGAGAGCACTGATAAAAGTAGAGGAAGCAAAAGATGTGTGTTAGAACCGTAGCGGAAGTGGAAGGAAGTGGTCTCTGCCTACTCCTACGGGAAAAAGGCGTGATTATATGTATGTATGTATGTAAAAATTAAAAATTATTATTGAACAATCAGAACGTGCGACGTTGAATTGCCCCCTTAAAAATACATCCCGCAAGTAAAAAGTAATATTATTTCGCCCGGAAGTGTCTTAAGAGATTAGAAAAGACGAAGAAGTGACCACAGGTCAGAGTTGGAAAGTTTCTCAAAGTGAATTTACCCCAGGAACGAGATAACTTCATGTAACAGAAATTTTGTTAGGATTATTGGGTTTGCAAGAAGCTTACGACATGCCAAATATTCGCTAACTAAATATCATATGTTTCACGTCGATTCGGCAAAAGAGTCTTTTAACGCAGACACGGAGACATTTCCTACAGAGAGTTATGGAATTTGGATCGTTTTTACTTTGGAGTAAGTTCTTACAAATAAAAACAATCAACAAACTTTAATTTGTCGCAAAATGTACTTAATTTAAAAATATTCCTTACTATAATGGGTGACCCCAAAAAAGTAGAGCATCATAAAGTTACATACATACATACATTCTTCTTCTTCTTATAGTGCATCTCCTATCGGAGGTTTGCTATCATCACAGCTAACCGGACCTTATTGACTGCAGCTCGAAAGAGTTCAACATTGCTACAATTAAACCAGCTGGAGAAGTACGTATTTGGGTCCTCTCAGTATATTACCTAGATATTGAAACTTTCTCTTTCTTATGGTGTTAATGACTTCACATTCCTTAATTATCCGATTTAGGACTTCCACATTAGAGATCTTTTCTGTCCAGGGAATACGCCACATTCTACGGTAGCACCACATCTCGAAGGCTTGTATTTGTCTGTGTGATTCTTCTTGAGAGTCCATGCCTCCACTCCATACAAAAGCGCGGAAAACACGTAATAACGCAGCATCCCCGTCCTAAGTCCAATCTTGATATCTCGATTGGTGAACAACTTTTTCATTTTTGTAAATGTTGACCTGGCTATCTCTGTTCTCGTTCTTATTTCTCTTGTTTGGTCACATGATTGTTCTATCCAGGCTCCCAGGTATTTTATGACTGTAAATTAAGATACATACATAGTCACACCTTTTTCCCGTAGGGGTAGGCAGAGACCACTTCCTTCCACTTGCTACGGTTCTAACACACATCTTTTGCTTCCTCTACTTTCATCAGTGCTCTCAAACATGTTGGTCGGTTGTTGGTACTCTTGACCTGACCTTTCTTCAAAACAATGTCGATCTGATCGAGATTTGTTCTCCGAAGTCAACCTCTACCGACTTCCGTCAATTCACACTCGCCTCATAAATTTGTTTCGTCAATATTCCTACATCCATTCTTTCTACGTGTCCAAACCATCTAAGCATTCCTTTATCTATCTTTGAAACCACATCTTCTTTTACACCACAGCGTTCTCTTATCTCACTATTCTTTACTTTATTTAACCGAGTCACTCCGGCTATACTTTTCAGACTACTCATCTCCGCAGCATTAATCCTATTTTTATGCCTCTTCTGTGTAGGAACCAACACACCTCTTTGCACAGCCAGACGTGCCTTTTTTTACACTTTCTGGCTGTTCATAAAGCTATGCAGTGCCCCTTTCATTTGTTTTCCTGCCCTTCGCTCAATGTCACTGTCATACTTTACATCTCTAGTAAACTTTGAACCGAAGTATACAAATTTATTTACTTGTTTCACTTATGGAGGCTAGAGGTAAGGAGAGTCATCTCATATGGTAGAAAACTTAAAAAAATGTCCAGCTGTAAGCTATAAATAACAGTTCAAAAATCTTTCAGAATGGCGCTGGTGTAGATAAAGGGGATGGTATGCATGTGGCAATTGTAAACGAATTGAAGTATGCCGAGTTAAAAAATTTAATATTATTGTCTACTAAAGTAGTTACTTATTGAAAATTTCAACTACTTGCGTAGTACAAAGAAATGTAGTAAATATAATCTTAAAGAATTATTGTGAGAAAACGTGTAGCTACAGTGATTTTATTTTGTGAACAGTGAACGTTTATTGTTTTTTTACTACAATCCTACTCTAATAATATTTGGCGCTTCCTTTAAAATTTACCCTGATGCTAATCTGGCGCCACCCTAATTTAATGCATTTGGACGGACATTTTTTCATGTACCCAGATGATTCTCCTTATCTCTACCCTCCGTAGTTTCACTCTTTCTCCCGTAAAGTTGTATATTTTAAAAGTACCTAATAGTATATTTTATTACCCATGCGGGATAAGTAGTAACTTAGAGCACGCTGTTGCAGTTGAAAAATGGCTGTTTGTCCATTTGAGTGCGACAAGTTTACTTGGCGCACGCTTATGTCATTTGAATGCGACAAGCGTACGCTTACCAGACACAATATACGAAACGTAACTCTCTCTCTTTCTATCTTATATCCCCCTCTCAACTTCGTTCGCATCGTTCGCCTCGCTCGATCACACTTTTTTTTTTTTTAAGAAAATAGTCGCAAAAAGGGTAGACCTATCGTGTGGGCCGCGGACGGCCCGCACTGCGACTATTAGAAGGGAAAGGGATTATAGAAAGAAACATTACGTTCACGAACTAACTGTCACTGTCACTGTTGACATTACAAAGTGCGAAAAGTAACTCCCTCTCTTTCTATCTTATATTTTATACCTTCCTCTCAACTTCGTTCGCCTCGTCCGATCGCACTTAACCTTTACGTTTACGAACTACCTTCACTGTCACTGTTGACATTACAAAGTACGAAACGTAACTCTTTCTCTCTCTTTCTATCTTATATCTTATACCTCCCTCTCAACTTCGTGTGCCTCGCCCGATCGCACTTAAACATTACGTTCACGAACTAACTCTCACTGTCACTATTGACATTACAAAGTACGAAACGTAACTCTCTCTCTTTCTATTTTATATCTTATACCTCCCTCTCAACTTCGTTCGCCTCGCCCGATCGCACTTAAACATTACGTTCACGAACTAACTCTCACTGTCACTATTGACATTACAAAGTACGAAACGTAACTCTCTCTCTTTCTATTTTATATCTTATACCTCGCTCTCAACTTCGTGTGCCTCGCCCGATCGCACTTAAACATTACATTCACGAACTAACTCTCACTGTCACTATTGACATTACAAAGTACGAAACGTAACTCTCTCTCTTTCTATTTTATATCTTATACCTCCCTCTCAACTTCGTTCGCCTCGCCCGATCGCACTTAAACATTACGTTCACGAACTAACCATCACTGTCACTGTTGACATTACAAAGTTTATATTTTTATTAAGATATTAAATTTGTTTATGCTCACGTATATCGCCGCATTTGTAATAAAAAATAGTATGTGCAACCCGTGCGATTTTTGAACCATTTTGCAAATGTGAAAAATGTCAATTAGTTTTTGAGATATTTGCAAAGAACCAAACCTCATTTTTTTTCCGGTTAATTGTTTATAAATAATAATAAATTTTTACAAGCGGCACTTGAATTTTTTCGAAAATCATCTGCACGATATTCCAAATCGAATGACACCTCGTTCATATTTTTCGGACGCAGGGAAAAAAAATTGTGATCTGAAAGGCACTTGTTGACCAGACTAGAAGGACTGGTAGACAAAAGTATGTCGCAAAAGCTGCCTCAAACGTTGTAGGGAACGTGCGCGCTTTTAATCCAAAAGCGCTAAATATGGAATCGATAAAATTCGTAAATGTTTGATGAATATTCCAAAATAAACGATGTTTGCTTGCGGTTTTAATTCGCTGAGCAGATTACAAGATTAAATATACAATTTCTCTGAATTAAACATGAGATTTTAATTAATATATCCTCAGTCTAACGGTAATAGCGTTACAAAATTTAAATTTCTGTGATGCTACTTTTATTCGATGCTGGGCGGGCCATTATTCGCGAAGGAACGCAGTTTTTGTTTTGCATTCGTCAGTAAATAAATTGTGGTCGCGATATTATTTATCCATTGGAGCAGTAATGGACATTTTTTTGCCTCGACTTTATGGCGAAAATAAAAGATTTTCGTACAACTAATTTTTGTGTGAGCTCTACATTCCGGAGGATCGTGAGTAAGAAAATTGATGGATTAAATTCCTTTAAAAATTCTTTACAAAGATAGATAGAGGAATGCTTAGATGGTTTGGACACGTAGAAAGGATGGATGAAGAAAGATTGACGAAACAAATTTATAAGGCGAGTGTAAATGGACGGAAGTCGGTAGAGGTCGACTGCTCGGCGAACATCGATCTCGATCAGATCAACATTGTGTTGAAGAAAGGCCAGCTGTCAAGAGTACCAACAACCGACGCGCTCTTGCATAATGAGTTTATTTAAATAGTGGCGTAATAACTTCAAAATAAAGTAGTCGTAGATAAATAAATATTATAAGGGAATAGAAAAAAAACTTTTTTTCGTAATTTGCTGGGTAACGTCACTGATGTGCTTGTTACTTGTTAGACTTCGTCTGGGAAAAGTTTTCATCGGTTGCTTCAGATGATGAAAGCTCGCGGAAATTGCTTAATCCAGTTTAGTCCTTTGCGAGTTTTTCCTTTCTGGCACGTTTTCGTATGATTTCGGTCATTGCGAGATAATGATTTTACTGAATTTATTTTTATTTTTAGAGCAAGCGCAACTTATTTCTTCCAGCGTATTTCGTACCAAAAAAAATAAACATGAAAAAAATATGCATTGGAAAAAGGACCCACCCTTAATATTTCAGAAATGCGACATATTAGAATAAAATTTCAAAACACGTTAATTTTTAACTTAAGGAGGACACTTTTAAGCGCTAATGTCATAAACGTCAGATCACCCCCTCCCTACTGGAGATATCCCTAACATTTTTTTCAAATCAAACCTCATTTAAAAGGTCTGGTAAATCTCTATTCAATCAAATTGTTTTGCCTTTAATACCAGCCTTCCATTTTTATTTAATCGTTGTTTAAAATATCAGTGGTCTGGGTGCGACCCGAAAGGTCCACACGACTTACTTCCCAGTGAAAAGAATGAAGAATACCATATGTTTTGTTGTTATAATAAATATAATTATTAAAATTATTATAAAAAACGATTTCAAATTGTTTGTAACAAATTATCATTGTCACTAACAATATTAAAAAAAAATTAAAATTTTTGTTTAAATATTTTAATCAATAATAATTTGTTAGTAACAATATTCAATTGTCATAAACAATGCTTGATTATTACTTACAATAATGTTTCTATAACAGCGTCTTCAATGCTATTCTCTCAATACTGACACAAGTTTAAAATTTTCCCATAACAATCTTTGTTTTCTAAAACTATCTCTTTTTATGAAATATCGTCATATTTTTCATACAAATATTCGTAACATGCAATAATCCTATTATTCAAAAGATCTTAAAATTCTGTATTAAAAATATTATAATTTATAAATTCAGGTAGTTTACCATTTTTTTCAGTTTTTTGATTCTCCATAAAAAAAAGCTCGACCGATTTTGCTGAAAAACTAATCAGTTCCAAGTTGCGTAATTATGGCTCGAATGCAGTTGGTCCCACGTCGATATCATTTTTTGTTCTCGAAATAATCGAGACGAAACAATTCCGAAGGTTTACCATTTTTTTCAGTTTTTTGATTCTCCATAAAAAACAGCCTAACCGATTTGCGGCGATTATTCGTCAGTATTTAGACCGATTTAGACACGATCGCCAGATTTATCGCCCCTCGATTTTTTTTTGTGGGTATATCTGAAAAGTAAAATCTATAAAACACAACCAGCATCGTTGAAAGATTTGCGTCAAAATATCATTGACGAGTGCCGTCGAATTACTCCGGAAATTCTTCGGAATGTGCGTAAACGTTTTGAACAAAATCTTTTTAATTGTATCGAAGTGTGCGGTCATCAGTTTGAACATTTAATCAATTAAGTAGTAAGTAAGCAACTAAAATAATTGGAATTTTAACATGTAATTTTTTTCAAAGTATTGGGAGGAAATGTAAAATTTAAAGACTGTTGTAAAGAGAATTGTCAGAGCTTTTGAAAGACATCTTATTCGACCCCAATGCCATTTAAAAATTTTGGGGTAATTCTTACCCTCGCTTGGGGTTGAAATCGACGGGTCTGAGCGTTCCTGCAAATTCCTTTGTTTCGTTTTCGGTTGGCCACCCTGTATAGGTAGTCTTTGACATATTTCGACACAAATAAATGACGAATAGTTTACTTTTGCTACTACAAAGCTCAGGAGTTCACTCGAAAACAATTTTTCTCATTTCAACAATCCGACACAATAAATAATTTTGTTTGGAATGCGAAATCAGGAAATAACATTTAACAAAAGGATTGGTAAGAGTAAAATGACAACTAATCATGCCTAATCTGCGTATATTAGAGAGAACTCTGCCGCGATCATACAGAGAAGGACTATAAATACACAAATGAAAATTTTCTATTTTGTGATGAAAATTTTCAAAATTTCCATTGACTATAGGGTTGCAGAATTAATTACACTTAACCTTACTTATTTCATCAGCTTTTTTCCTTCTTTCATACACAATTTCCACATTTATAAAATATCAGAGTCATCCTAAAAATTCTTCTTCTTCTGTTTAGTCCGTTGCGTTTAGCCTCCTTAGGAGCTCTTCCTGTTAGGCTGAGCTCCAGCTTTCGTACCATCTCTTGGGTGGTCTGCCTACCGGTCTTCGCGAGTTTGGTTTTTGCGACATGGCCCACTTTGCCCATTTTTCATCTGGCATCCTTTCCACGTGGTCTTTCCAGCACCTCATGCGTGATCTAGCGCCTCTTACCACATCCTGTATTTCTAGTTCTTCTCTGGTATCTTGGCTTCTTATTCTATCCCAGGTCTGTAGCGGCCATACATACAGTTTATGCACAGAGGATAAAACGTGAATTTCCCAATGATAAATTCCCTAAAATTCCAACGACTAATTTCACTAAAAACCTTTTTGATCTTAAGTCGTGTCCTTTTCAAGAAAGACCCTACGACCCTAATCTTTACGACCCTAAGTTCTGCTCATTTGCAATAACGCACTATACGATCCTACTTTTTATGACCAGAATCTTCTTTCCTTTTCAGTTACTCACGTACAATCACAGTAGTAAGGTAAATCGGTATGATTCTAAAAAGGCCTTTCCGCCAAGTTATGTATCATCGACAGACGGTCATAAAACTGACCGACGTGGGGGAAAGTAGATAAAAAGAAAGAGGCACATTCGTCTTCAGTCAGTCAGTCAGTTTCCACCAGCCTCGCAACAAACTTCGACAGTCTCTCGACGAACTCCGACAGTCTATCGACGAACTTCAACACTGACGCACATCGCCTCTCTTGCCAAGTTTTTCTTTCATTTCAATAAATACACGTAGTTAACAGTAATTTTAATTGTGCATCATTTCCCTTATACTCGTCACACAATATTCCCAAAGGTCTTACACATGTTTTGTAAATCCTCAGCTTGCTTTTTGTACTCATAATTTTATTTCGCCATATGGTATCTCTCAGGTATCCGCTGACTTTTGTTTCTTTTATGGCTCGTGTTCGTGCTTCTTCAATAAGGTTTCTTTCGCTTGATACCTCCACTCCTAGGTAGTTGAATTTTCTCACCTGCTGGATTATCTTGTTGTCGACTGCCAGTTTGCAACTTATGGATTCTTTAGAGATAACCATTGGCTGTGTTTTTTCTTCCTAACAATTATTTATTTATAAGAAAAATCAGCTTTCCGCCAATGGATTTTTGTTATCCGTTAAAAAAAAATAATTTTTTTTCGTTAAAATGCAGCTTCCAGACATTCACCATTTTTTGTAATTGTGAACACCAACGTCCGAATTATTTTTTCAGAGACAACGTAAATACGACTCTGCGAAACTGCTTCAAAATAGATGGAGTGGTGTCATCGATTATATCAAAATGTAAATCAAACAATACCCTTTGTGAAAATCGCGCAATGTTGTTATTGCTTTATGTCATTTTGTACGATGATTCCATACGTGCCGGTTCAAATTGTATGTGATTTTCCATCGGCGATTAAGGACCTTCCAGCTGGATATTAACATTCAGATCGACATTCTTTGGCCTTTGGTATCGTGAGAGTGATAATTAACACTTTAATGCATACGATAATAGTCGCAATCGAATATCATGTGATACAAGAAACTGAATCTACAATACTCTTGCCATTTTAGTTTTAACAGTTGAATAGAATGTTATTTCGGGATTGCAAATTATTGACAACATACTTTTTTTTTCGTCCATATTTTCGATTTTTTGTTAGTTGTTTATCTTCGAAGCGGTTCGAAAGTTATGCCACCTGATGCCGCACCATTCGTGATTTTTTACAACCTTGGTATACGGGGATAGTCCGAAAAATAACCGACCTCATTATTGAAACATTATCTCTGGAAAAACTGCGGTGAAAAGCAAAGATTTTCACCCAATTTACTCAAAAAATTTCGAAAAAAACCTAGATAGGAAAAAAAAAATACCAATCAGAGAAGACTGGTTGACCAGCCCAGGAGTGAAACGATGGTACACTGACGGATCAGGGTACCAGGGTTGCTACGGGGCAGGTGTGTTTGGAGCATCCTGCAACCACAGGAAAAGCATACCCCTAGGGAAATACGCCTCGGTCTTCCAGGCCGAGGTCTATGCCATACTCAGGTGTGCCACGCACCTGACAGAAAACAGAGTGACCAACAGTGAGATTGATATTCTTCACTGATAGTCGCGCGACCATTGGGGCCCTCGTGAGTTGCACTACATCATCGGTGGAGTGGGAATGCATGCAGGCCCTCACTGAGTTAGCGACTGCAAATAAGGTCACTCTTACATAGGTTCCTGGGCACACAGGGATAAATGGCAATGAGGTAGCCGATGAACTGACAAGAAATGGGACCCTGGTGAAACCAAGAAGCCAGTTGGTCGGATTGTCAATTGCCGAAGCGAAACATAAACCTTGAGAAAGAACATATCGCTCAGTGGAATGCAAATACTGGCTACAGAACATCAAGACAGCTGATGAAAAAACCTTTCTAGAGGAGGACAGATGCACTCTGGACGATGAAGTAGGCTAAGCAGCACGCTTGGCCTGCTCACTGGCCACATCGCACCAAGTGCGCACCTCTTTAAACTTAAGCTGGCGGCTGAGAAAAACTGCCGACTATGCGGCAAAGAGGAAGAGAGCACAGCATACACATTCTGTGTTGCTGCCCGATGCTAGCAGTGTATAGGTACCAAACCTCGGGCCGCATGATAATGGATCCAAGTGATATAAATGATATAGGGCCAACAGAAATCCTGCGGTTTGCCAAAACCAGCGGACTGGAATTCTGATGCCCTGAAGACACAGCGTTAGTCACAGAGGATCAAAGATCTAGGTGACATAGGTGCCTATACCAATGGCCCAACCGCAAATATGTAATATACTAAAAAATGGACAACAAAAATTACTTGACAGAACAAAATAATATCAACCCTGATAAGTTAATGTATAAAGTAAATAAACCAACAAACCAATAAAATTAATTTTTTTAAAAGTATTATGATGCTTGTTAAGTAAGAGAAGGAACTATTAGATTTATCCATCCGAAGTAACCACCTATGGAACGGTTTCGGGGTGTGTTGCCCCTCATCAGCATAGGGCAGGTCTACCTCTACTGGAAATATCAACAGCTTCGACTCCTACCAAGTATACATGAAGTGCGAAAAGCGCCAGTCTCACGACATCCATACTTTTTAACAAGCACCACCCGGAAAATAGCTTCTGCGAAGAAGTATTGTAATCTGCAAAATTTATAGATATCTTTAATATTATTATAGTAAACTATAAACATTTTTCGACAGCGTGAATGGATGTAAAAAATGTTTAACTGATTTTTTAAAAAAACAGCTAATTTTGTTTACAAGCATTTGCATATTGTTACCCGAAATGGGGTATTATACACGATTATGTATCAGATGTAATTCAATGCCTGTCGCGGCATATAGCCAGGGGAGTAGTTGTTTTTTGATAGATAATCGACTACAATAACATTATAGTTTTCTATAAATTTTGCAGATATATATATATATATATATATATATATATATCTATATATATATATATATATATATATATATATATATATATATATATATATATATATATAGATAGATAGATAAACGTCACTCTCAACTTGTAGATGTCAAAGGATCAAGAATAGCAAATCAATATAATTTCATTTTTTTTTAGATTCTACAAACCAATCACGTAATATAAATTATCCCCACCAATTATTTAAATTCAAATGACGTTTTATGATTGGTTCAGTCAGATTATACTTTCTCTTTCCCTCTCTCTCTCTACAGGCAGTAAGTGTAGAGGATAAGAGATAGCGACTAACGCATTCTTGACATTCTTGTTACGCAGTTTTTAATAGCTTTCCTCGGTTTTCGGAATAACAGAAATTCTTTCAAAATAAATATAAACTCAACACCAACGCATGCTTTTTTGCCAAACCCAACATTCACTACCATACGTAAGTGTAGGGGCCAGCAGTTCTCGTGCATAAAGTGATGTAGGATTATTATCAAACAACTATGTATTCATCAAATCCTGTATTTATAGGACCAATCTGGTTTATCTACCTATCCTGAATTACTTCACTAATTAAACATTAATTTCTATGATTTTAGGTTTGAGGTAAAGCTAAGCGAAATTATTGGTATTTCAGATACGAGCTACTCCTATCATCCTGCGATCCACGACGATACGTTCGTGAGAAGAAAACAAAGAAGAAATAGGACCACATTTACTTTACAACAATTAGAAGAGTTAGAAACTGCGTTCGCGCAAACCCATTACCCGGACGTGTTCACTAGAGAAGATTTAGCTATGAAAATAAATTTGACGGAAGCCAGAGTGCAGGTATTATTAATTTTAAAACTCGATTTCTGTTACGAAAAACGTAGTAGGTACATTGCATTAATGTAGAAAAAAAAATTAACTGCCAATTACTTACCCGCACCCCTATCGAGAAAATCATCAAATTCGAAATAGGATAGAACGGCCTGCGGCAAGATGATTATTAAACCATGCAAAAAATTACCGCTGTTTGTTTGGCAAACCACAACAGATGTCTCCCCTCTCCCGTTTATTCGAAACTAAAGCGATACAAATGTAACCAAGTAGAGACCCTTCGCTGCTCGACCCCTCGACGCAACACCGCCAACCTGCTACGACCCCTGCGTAGAGCAGAATCTTGTAATCCCTTCAGACAACCCCCTGCTTCCGCTAATAAATATCAATGAAGTCATTACACGCCGTTATTATTTACAAATATGGTCCTTGTAATTACACGCCGAACGGCTTTGAGGTGTTTGCTTTTCGGTTTAACTGCTCGATTTACACATGAGAAAATTAGCAAAAACTATTGCGGGAACGTTATTGCCAATTATTAAAGTGTAAATTTAGAAATAAAATTTTTGTATTACGTGCATATATATATATATATATATGCAAAATTTATGGAAAACTATATTATTATAGTAAACTTTAAACATTTTTCGACAGCGTGAATGGATGTGAAAAATGTTTAACTGATTTTTTTTAAAAAACCAGCTAATTTTACTGTCTGTCACCTATATTATAGGTTCATGTGGATCGATTATGTTTCAAAAAACAACTTCTGCTCTGGATATATGCCGCGACAGGTATTGAATTACATTTGATACTTAATCGTGTATAATACCCCATTTCGGGTAACAGTATGCAAATGCTTGTTAAGTAAGAGAAGGAACTATTAGATTTATCCATCCGAAGTAACCACCTATGGACCGGTTTCGGGGTGTGTTGCCCCTCATCAGCATAGGGCAGGTCTACCTCGACTCGACACATCAACAGCTTTGACTCCTACCAAGTATACATGAAGTGCTACGCGAAAAGCGCCAGTCACGACATTCATACTTTTTAACAAGCACCACCCGGTGAATAGCTACTGCGAAGAAGTATTGTAATCTGTAAAATTTATAGAAATATATAATATTATTATAGTAAACTATAAACATTTTTCGACAGCGTGAATGGATGTGAAAAATGTTTAACTGATTTTTTTTAAAAAACCAGCTAATTTCACTGTCTGTCACCTATATTATAGGTTCATGTGGGTCGATTATGTATCAAAAAACAACTACTCCCTGGCTATATGCCGCGACAGGTAATGAATTACATTGGATACGTTCTTCGACGTCTTCCGACGTCTTCCGCTGATAGCGCTCTGCGTCCCTGGGTTATTCGGTCCCTTATTGCTTCATCAGTGTTGCCGTCTACTGTATTATACATTCCCAGATTTCGTGCATAAAAGTTCATTAAATTATTGCAGAGCGTCAAGTAATTATTAGTGCAACCTGAAAGTAAGTAATATGGAGCATCAAATATTGAATATGATTTTTTTTTTAAGAAAATAGTCGAAAAAAGGGTAGACCTATCGTGTGGGCCTCAGACGGCCCGCACTGCGACTATAAGAAGGGAAAAGGATTATAGAAAGAAAATGATTGTGGACACGCTTTTTAAAAAATTGCAGGTCATAGTTATCTGGAAAAACTGATTTTGGAAGCTTATTCCATTCCGTAGCAGCCCTTTAAAAGAAGGATTCTTGATGAAGATTGGTCCTTGTAGTGTCAATCTTGAGAGTAAATGGGTGAGACTGATCAGCGTGGTACAAGAGTTTTTATTTCTCTGCCATGGAAATATCTGTAGACCAATGACTGGTCTGCAACTCTTTTTCTATGTTCTAGAGGGTGAAGGGTATCTGTGAGAGTTGAGCTGTTTATCAAGCGAATGGCTCTTTTTTGAATGGAATCTAGAAGACGAAGAGAATGCCTTGGTGCTGAACCCCAAATGTGCGAGCAATACTCCAGTAGAGGTCAGATTTGAGCCTTGTACGTCGTCAACAGTTGATCAGGAGTAAAAAACTATCTGGCTTTCCACAGAAAACCTAGCCTCTGGCTTGCCGAGGAATTCAATTTCTTGGAAAACGTGGCACTTTGTGTTTTTTGGGCGTTGAACTGAACAAGATTGTTGGTTCCCCACTCGACGATTGCTTTAAGATCTCTATTGATGGAATCAACCTGTTTCTGCCTAAGTCTATTTGTATCATTCACCGAAAGTGATCGATAGGATGTGAAAGTTGAGACAAGCGTGCTATCGTCTGCGAAACTGTAAATGGGGTTCGTGGTGGTTTTCAAGAGATCGTTGATGTGTAAAAGAAATAAGGTGGGGGACAGGATGGAACCCTGGGGGACCCCGGCATTAGTTTTAAACGCATCAGAAGAAATACCGTCAACTGCCACATGTAAGGAGCGATCTTGAATGAAGCTCAAGAGCCATCGGCACAGTTTGGTTGGGAGACCGTAGGCAGATAATTTTCTTAACAATGCCTGGTGCCAAACGCGGTCAAAGGTTTTATATATATCCAAGGCTATTGCACGGGATTCACCAAACTTTTCAATAGTGTTTGTCCAGAGCTGAGTGACATAAGCCAGCAAATCTCCAGTAGACCGAAGTTGTCGAAATCCATATTGTCTGTCATGGATTATCTCAAATTTCTCCAGATATTTGACGAGTTTAACCATGTATATCACTCGTCAGGTCTAAAAGATTCATAAAATATTTTCATGTACATAAGTAGATGGCGGATTATACAGCGTGTTTTAAAAAAAGGTGACCCCGTCTCTAGGATAGGTTGAAGCCTGAAAAATAAATGGGGTTTGCTCTGTAAAAATTTTTCGTAACGCCATCCGTATTCAAGAGCGTTAGAGAAAAAAATGTCTTCTTTTTCTTCTTATCCATATTTAAGATCTTTCGATCTGTTAGTTTTGCAGGTTCCTCTGTATCAGTTCCTGGGAGGTGGACTGCCAGCTGTTCTTCCATCTCTTAGGTGGTCTTCCGGATGCTCTTTTCCCTATTGGTTTCCGTTCAAGTGCGATGCGTGTTAGTCTGCTCTGTACCAGCATCTTTTTCTTTGTCTTCCCCATCTTACGATGTCTTGCACTCCGCACTGTTCCCTGATGTCAGTGTTCCAAATTCGTTCTCCCCTTGTTTTTTCCATTATAGTCCTAAGCGTTTTCATTTCGGCTACTCGAAGCATGCTTTTCGTTTTTTTGGTTTCTTCTCTGGTTTCTATTCCGTATGTCATGATTGGCCCGATACAAGTCTTATAGATGCTGACCTTGCTATCTTTTCGCATGTATTCGTTCGCCCATATTATCTGTCTTAAGCAGCATGATATGGCGGTCGCTTTTTGATCTGGCTTCTTAGGTCCTTCACTGGGTCGTGATAGCTCGACAAAGCTATACCCATTTATTACAATTTTGCCGAAACTAATTTTAAAAATGAGGGATTTTTAAAATTAAAAAATAAAATCTTAAAAGGCGAAATAGTTGAGGGTATTAATTTTAATATTGATTGTAAGCAATAATTGTAAGAATGAAAAATGCGCCAATTAGCAGCACCTTTTGAGTGAATAAGTCACTTCCAAGTGAGATTTTTTTCCTTTTCTGTTGACTTTTAACTCTTAGAGGCTCGTGCTAACAAACTGTAAACGGTAAATTTTGTCACAATACCTTTTCCACGAGAAATATGTTGTTAAACTGTTCTGAGAGTTTTTTTAGAAACCTCAAGGTACTTACAAAACTTTAAAAATATTTAAAAATATTATTTTATTCTACCAAACATTATTCAAAAGCGTTGAGTTTTAAAATGTCTTCTACAGTGTTTATAATAATAAAAAGTAGTAATGTCATCTTCATTTCCTCCCGAACATTTCTGCTGTAGGCCTATTTTAATTACTACCTTCAAGGAAATTGCTTGGTGTATAAATTTCAAACTGATATCGTGATCGCACACGCTACAGACCTCGACGTACGTCGGGGATGTCCCAACGACGTGGAACTGACATGAGAAAACACGTTTATAGACTTTTTCATACCACCGACATGTAATCTGATATTCCAATAATGATTGCAGCAGTTGCGTTAGTACATTAACAGAAATCAGCGGCGGATTTGAAGGGATGAACTCAAGGAAACCCTTTTACTATTACGAAAACATTTTTTTATTTCATGAAAACATCTATTGTTAAAAAATGTTTTAAAAAAGGTGACCCTGTCTCTAGGATAGGTAGAAACCTGAAAAATAATTGGGGTTTGCTGATTAAAAAATCTTCGCAACACCATCCTTATTCAAGATAAAGGGCGTTGAATAAAAAAAATGTATACACATTTATTACGATTTAGCCGAACTACTGGAAACATTGTATTGAATTTTTATACGAATATGTTTTAGAAGCTGATACATCCAATGAAGTTGTATTTTTTTTTTTTTTTTTATGAAAATAGTCGCAAAAAGGGTGTACCTATCGTGTGGGCCGCGGACGGCCCGCACTGCGACTATTAGAATGGGAAAGGATTATAAAAAGGAAATGATTGTGGACACGCTTTTTAAAAAGTTGCAGGTCATAGTTCTCTGGAAAAACTGATTTTGGAAGCTTATTCCATTTCGTAGCAGCTCTGTAAAAGAAGGATTCTTGATGAAGATTGGTCCTTGTAGTGTCAATCTTGAGAGTAAATGGGTGAGACTGATCAGCGTGCCGAGTTCTTCGGCCGAATGTGGCCAATGGTGGTACAAGAGTTTTTATTTCTCTGGAGCATCTGCCATGGAAATATCTGTAGAGCAATGACTGGTCTGCAACTCTTCTTTTATGTTCTAGAGGGTGAAGGATATCAAGCGAATGGCTCTTTTCTGAATGGAATCTAGAAGACGAAGAGAATGCCTTGGTGCTGAACCCCAAATGTGCGAGCAATACTCCAGTAGAGGTCGGATTTGAGCCTTGTACG
Organism: Agelastica alni; assembly: GCA_950111635.1. Classification (NCBI taxonomy): domain Eukaryota; kingdom Metazoa; phylum Arthropoda; class Insecta; order Coleoptera; family Chrysomelidae; genus Agelastica; species Agelastica alni. Next base: position 8,039,879 of record OX467712.1, on the reverse strand, counting down.
TCGTCAACAGTTGATCAGGAGTAAAAAAACTTTCTGGCTTTCCACAGAAAACCTAGACTTTGCGATGTTAGCAACATGGTCATGCCAAGACATGTTATTGGACACCGTGACTCCCAAAATCGAGATGGAGGGACTTGGTTCAAGGGTATTTCCGACATTGTGATGGGATGATTTGAGGAATTCACTTTCTTGGAAAACGTGGCACTTTGCGTTTTTTGGGCGTTGAACTGAACAAGATTGTTGGTTTCCCATTCGACGATTGCTTTAAAATCTCTATTGATGGAATCAACCTGTTCCTGCCCGAGTCTATTTGTATCATTCACCGAAAGTGATCCATAGGATGTGAAAGTTGAGACAAGTGTGCTATCGTCTGCGAAACTGTAAATGGGGTTCGTAGTGGTTTTCAAGAGGTCGTTGATTTGTAAAAGAAATAAGGTAGGGGACAGGATGGAACCCTGGGGGACCCTGGCATTAGTTTAAAACGCATCAGAAGAAATACCGTCAACTGCCACATGTAAGGAGCGATCTTGCATGAAGCTGAAAAGCCATTGGCGCAGTTTGGTTGCGAGACCGTAGGCAGATAATTTTTTATATCGGGCTCTCGTAGATGACGCTACAAACAAATAAACTTTGTTTGTGCTGTCTGTATGTGATTTTACTATTGTTGAAGAAACAGAAATTATTCGTTTTAATATTGTTTTATGTGGTTAATTAATTCTCTCAATGTTAATTGTAAACAAGATTGCCCTGATTCTGTGATGGGTACGGTATCAGAAATTTTACATTACCATAGACTTAAGACTTTCACGAATTAAAAAGCCTCGAGAAAGATCTAAAATAAAGATCGAAACGTCGTCGATTTAAGAAGAGCGAGAAGTTTGTTTTCTTTCGTCCCCAATCCGCTATCCACCCCGAAAAATAATTTATTATATTATTATTATATCTGTACATTTGGGTTAAAAAAAATGCTGATGCTTATCGAATTTCTCGTATTCGTGCAACGATATAGGGTGTATTAGATTTACCAATTTATAACCTAATTGGTGGATGGATCAGAGAAGTAAGATGTTATTTTAATAAGATTGGAGTCGAATCAGTGTCACAGAAAATTCGGTTAGGCATGTACCATCAGTATCTCAAGCCCCTTAATGACATTTTATTTTTGACGACAACTGGTATTTCAGAATTATTTTAGGATTGTTTTGTTCTCGAATGCGAATTAGGTAGTGGTTTCGAGATGTTGCCGTTTAAAATTATAAGAATTTACGTATTAATTATTATTATTTATGAGAGCAAATGTTAAAATCATCAATTTTTGAAACTGCTTAACACCAAATATTTGAACGGTCAATTTTAATGGAAATCTATCCGTACGATTTATATTTAATCAAAGAAATGTGGTGAGAATTTTCATTAAAATTTTTCGACAATCTTTTACGATTTTATGGCGTGAATTCATAACAAAGTGTCACAAAACGAGGCATCGATTACTCGGCTAGCGAGTACCTACTTTTATACTCCACGCAATTTAAATTTAAAATATTATCTTCCTCGTTAAAATACGTTTCCATAAACGGGATTAACTTTAAAAATGCATCGAGAGTTCAGGAGCGACAAGTAAATTTGGGGGCGTTCGCAAGCGTCGCCGAGGGGTAACGAAAGGGTTCTGTTTAAAATAAAGTAAAGTAAAGGCTGAGTTTAACCCAAAAAATTAACTCGGGGCCAGTTGTATAGGTTACGTTTATAGTATAGTTTAAACTGTAATTTCACCTCAAGTTTAAACCGATAGCAATGATAAATATTTTTTGTAAATCTTCCAGTTAAATACTTCGTAGTTAACTTCACATCACATTAGTCCATCAATATTTGTTTAACGTTCCATCAGGGGTACCACAGGGATCCCATATGGGCCCGCTGCTGTTCAACTTGTTTGTATCGGACATAGAGTTTGTTTTCAATTATGCTGAATTTCTTATGTTTGCGGACGATCTCAAACTTTATAGAGCAATTACTTGCTGGGAGGCTTTTTCTATGTGGTGTAGAAATAATTTGTTAGAGGTAAACATCGATAAGTGTCAAATCATTACGTTCGCTAGAATTAGAAGTCCAATATTCTTTGAATATAAATTGAATAATATAGTTCTTAAAAGAGAAAAATTTATTCGCGATCTGGGAGTTAAATTTGATAGCGAAATTAATTTTAATCTTCAAGTATCAGAAATTGTGGCAAAAAGTCTTAAAATGCTAGGTTTTGTGTTGAGAATTTCTACTGATTTTTCAATTAAAACAAAAAAGATTTTATATTGTGCTTTCGTAAGATCCATTCTTGAGTATTGTTCGGTTATATGGGACCCATATTATAATGTAAATATCGATTTGATTGAGAATGTTCAAAAGAAATTCTTGAGGAATTGTGCTTTTCACTTTGGTATTCAACGAAATGAATATGAGTACAGTCAACTCTTAACCAAGTTAAATATAAAATCATTGGAAGATAGGAGAATTTCTATGAACTTGAGTTTCCTCTTCAAAATAATAAATAATGTGATCAACTGCCCAGAACTACTTCAACTAATAACTTTTCGTATCAAACAAAAAGATACGAGAAATCCTGATATTTTTCATATAAATTATTTCCATACCAATTATGCTATGAACAGTCCGATTCCTCGTATTCTGAAGCTGGGAAATGAATGTCATAATAACATAGATTTGTTTAATGTGTCACTTCAGGTCTTTAAAAATCAATTGGAAAGGCTATAGCGTTTCCGAAACTTTTCATTACCTTACCATTTTCTTTTGTATGTACCGGATTGGTTACATCATTTTCTTTGTTAATACCAGATTTGTTTCATCTTTTAGTAATATAGTAACTAGACATAAGGATTCATTAATACTTTGTATTTCACACTTCGCTAAATGTTTTGTAAAATTCTAGTGTAGACATTAGACCTAAGAGTTCAATAATATTTTATAGTTTATCACAATTTGTTAAATGTAAATTGGCTTTGCCGTTAAATAAATAAATAAATAAATTGGCAGCATACTTACTGTGGCGTACTCCCATGCAAATGTATGCCAATTTCTTGATAAATTCCTGGTCTATCCAATTGTCCATGGTGTTGATTCGCGGAAGAAAAATTCGAGGTGCTCTTGGATTTTCCGCAATATTTATAACATCTTTTTTATCTTCATCGTTAAATAATATATCTTCGAATATATAAAATACGTACATTTTGAAAACATTAAAAAATCTGGTCAACGAGACTAAAAAATATTTATAGGTTATACAGTTATAGCACGAAACAATCAGTCATTTTGAATTCAATCAAAAATAAAAAAAAATCAATTTAATCAAAGCTTGAAGTTTAACTGGCCCTCTAACTATCAGTTGACAGTTAAACTCCGAATGGCAGCCATTAAACCAAAGATTAACTGAGACACTTGTGGTTTAAACTGAACCTATACAAGTGGGCCTCAAATCTACGAGATAACTAAAATTCCCTTCAATAAAAACTTTGGTTTTACAAGTGATCAAATGACAGAATATTTGTTGTTCACACCTCGATCCGACATTTTGTCATTGACAGCGCCATCTCGCGTTACGTGATTTTTCTCTATTGTAACAGGTTAATTCGAAAGTTACGTTGATTATGGGACTGTTTCCTCTAAAGATTTAAAAAAGAAGCACCTGAAGGGTTTTGATTTCCCTATTAACAATAACGTTATATTCTTCGAGTTCACAAATGTTTTATTATTGATATTTATTTTTATTGCTGTGAATTCATGTTAATGAAAAAACTGCCCCTTTAATATAGCACGCTGGAAATTGAACTAAATTGGTTGATAGATAATTTGAAATCTTACTTGTAAAAAAGCTGATGATGCAAATATGAATTTTCATTGTTAGTTCAATTTTTCTACCTATGTAGAAAATTTTTGTATTAAGATTAAGCAATTATTTTTTAAAGAAGTACTTATCAGACAATACATTTGTTTAATAATAACTATCAACATTTATGTAAATCAAAATATGTTTTCTGTATGCATATTTTGGAAATTAAATCTGATAATTAATAATTTTAAAGATAAAGGATTGTACATTCTCATTTGACCAATTTTAATAAGTAGGTATACTTACCTAAAAAAAATATATGTGAACTTTTCACAAGTTCGAATGGTACAACACACATATTAAATTTCACAAAGCAAAACTCATCAACGAAATGGCAAGTGAAAAAACCAGACAGAAAAAAAGACGAATTAAACTGAAGCTTCGTAAGATTAGTTCAAACTTCATCATATTTGTTCAACTTCTTTACGAAATAGAAATATGAACTGCGGAAGGTATCGCAGTGACGTCAGTTGACAGGATTACATTGCGGTATAGGGAACTGGCCATCCTCTGTAATAATGTTTAATGTCCTTGGTAAAAAGGTTAGTTTTCGTTGACAGTTCGTTTTATATGTTGTCGAAGATTTAAATATTTTCCTTCTTTAAATTTAAGAATTAAAGATGAACGTTGTTAGTAAATAAATCGGGCGGACGTCGCTGACGAAAAAACATTCTTCGAAAAGACACATTACTACTAAAAGCTAACGTCAAATGAAGAGGATTACTCATTTTAATGTGATTTCGCTCGGTAAGAGGCAGCACTTTGCCTGTTTTATGAAATCACTTAGTAAAACGTGTGATTAAAATAAATTTGATCCGGGGTAGAAAAGCACCCGAAAGTAAATTTACGTTCCGAAAGTATATTAGGTACCTCTACAGAGTACATTCGAACTTAACCGGTCAGATTAAGAAAACTTAACGTCGTTAGACCCTTTTGCTTTTGACATTAAATATATCGCTTAGCGTTCTCCGCCCGCCATCTACCCCGATTAACGAAAACTACGGTGACGTTGACGGCACCCAGATCCTTTTTTACCACCAATAAGGACCGTGCGTCTTGACTATCGCCAACTGGTGACAGAATTTGTCATTTCGATAATAAAATTATAAATATTGCTACGACTTTTCGTTCTTCCGTGCGTTCGGCGATTTAAAACTCTCGATACAGTAACAAAACAATTCTAATTTAATAAATCACTTAGATATACAACTTTTTATAACTATTTACATTTCTTAATTCATAAACGCTTTTAAAACTCATACTGTCTCTTGTTACGACCGCGGTTCTTTTCATATACTTCTATATAACAATTCCAGATTATTCTACCTGTTTTTTTCTACCTTCGGGACGCGGTTTCGAGAAGTTGATCGACCTTGCCAGACCGTGCGGCGGCCAACAAAAGCGATCGTTAATACGCGGTCGAGTCCTCGGTTGCCGACAGGACCGGATTTGTAACAATATTTTATTATTTAAAGCCCAAATGCCAACCCAAATGCTAACGCTGAAATAACCGTCAACCGGAACACCCTAGAAAGAGTGAGCAAAATAACATATCTAGGCTGCGTACTCAATGATAGTTGGAATCATTCGGTTGAGATAAAGGCTAGAATAGAAAAGGCGAGAGCAATATTTAATAACATGCGTAATGTGCTGTGTAATCTCAGGCTTAATATAAAAACCAGGCTTCGTGTTCTGAGATGCTATGTTTTTAGCACATTGTTTTATAGTGTGGAAACGTGGACGCTAACAGAAACAACGCAAAGGAAAGTGGAGGCCATTGAAATGTGGTGCTACCTCGGGATGCTAAGAATTCCTTGGACTACCAACTACCAACATCGAAGTCCTAAACCGTATGGAGAAACAAACAGAAATAATTGTTGAGATGACAACCACGATGACATTATTGTTATTATTATATTTATTATCTGTCAGAATAAACATTGTTTTCCTTCTGGTTCAGACTAGCTTATATCAATAATGAATACTGTCAAACAAGGAAAAGCAAGTTACTTTGGACACATAATGAGAAGCGACACTTACAGAACGCTACAACTCATAATTGAAGAAAAAATAGACGGAAAAAGGGGATCAAGCAGAAGAAGGAATTCATGGCTAAAAAACTTGCCACAATGGATAAATATGACTTCAACTGCCATGGGTAAAGTTAGATGGGCTAACGTGATCGCCAACGTCCTGAGAAGATTTTTGATACTTTCTGGCTGTTCATAAAGCTATACAGTGCCCCATTCATTTGTTTTCCTTTTACTGTCATACTTTCTATCTCTCGTAAACTTTGAACCCAGGTATACAAACTCATTTACTTGTTTCACTCTTTCTCCCTTAATCAGAACCTGACAGTTTGTCACGGTTTCTTCTCTTTCAAAAACCATAACTTTCGTTTTTCTTACATTTATTTGCATCGCTTTGATTTTCGGGGCATTATGCATAACATTAACCATCGCCTGCAACTTCTCTTCAAATGACGCTAATTTGACTTAATCATCGGCGTAAAGAAGGCATTTGACGATCAAATCATTCATTTTCAATCCATACGCACTCTCTTTTAAATCTTTTAAACAATCGTCTATGTATAAGTTAAACAGCCATGGCGAAGCCACACATCTCTGTCTCGCACCTTTCTCGATGTTAAACCAGTCTGTGTAAGCTCCGTTTATCCTAACACAAGCAGTCGAATCATCGTAAAGTAATTTCAGTGTTCGTAATAAACTACCGCTCACGCCGTACATAGACAATGTCGACCACAATTCACTCCTCACCACTTTATCATAGGCCTTTTCCAAATCTATAAAAGCGCAGTAGACCTTCTGACTGTTAGCCAAGAATTTTTCGACTATACCTCGTAATGAAAAGACCTGATCCATACATCTCTTTTCTTTTCTAAATCCTGCTTGCACATCCCATATCATCTTCTCAGTTTCATTCGTCACCCTTTTAATCAATATCTTTGCATACAGTTTGCCGACGATGCTTAGTAAACTAATACATCGGTATATCGTACAGTCCTGCTGCGAACCTTTTCTCTTGTAAAGCGACACGATAACGGCCTTGCAGAAGTCGTCTGGTATGCTACCACTCACCCAACAAAGGCTAAAAAGGCGGTACAGCAGACTAGTTACCACATTTTGTATAACTTTTAAAAAATGGATAATTTGTGATAGTTTTAACGAAAATATTTCGCAAATACTGCACAAAATTGTTTGAACATTTATCACAATTATTTATTTCTAGTCTGAATGTGCCGTCAAACACATGTATATATATATATATATATATATATATATATAAATATATATATATATATATATATATATATATATATATATTTTTTAATTTGTTTTTAAGTGACTGACTCTATGTTTTGTTAGTAATTTTTCATATCTTCTAACAAATTATTTAAAACTGTAAATCTAAACGAAGAAAAATAAATAAATTTTTTGGACAATCTCATATCGTTGCATTAATTTTCTCAAAGAGTTTACTTTGCATATGACACCCAGCTGTCCAGCAACAGGACCTTGATATCCTCGACATTGAGAGATAACTAACGGCTACCTAAATAAGTCGCAATGAGAAGACACTACGGACACTGGAACTGTTCAAATCTTGTCACTCGAGCGAACAATGCTTTATTACATGTAAACATCGAGACGCGAGGGGGCGCCACTATTATTGGGCATATCGAAATTGGATAAGCACCCTCTAGCACATCAAGGGTGTATTGTTTGGTGTCGGCGTACTCGTTATTCGCTTATTTAGACAATCGTAAATAGCGAGCATGGAAAGCGTCGGACGTGTTCGTCGTTCAATTGTCATTTATATGCGATTTACACGGTCGGGGTGCTGCCTAATTACTTGCGAGCAAACTTGTGAATGCTCGCCGGGAGGTGGTGTCACAATTATTGGTCTTCCGAATTATTTGTTCGCGGGACAATATATCGAGTTTATATTTTATTGGTGTACATACTACACATAAAACGTGTCCACGCTTATATTTGTAAGTATTTTTTATTTATTTAAAGAAAAAACTTTGACACCATTATAGATACAATAAATAAAAAACAATTTAAATGGTACGGACATCTACGAAAAATGAGCCAGAAGAGGATACCACTGAAGGTTTGGAATTGGAAACCAGCAGAAAGAAATAAAAGAGGAAGACCAAGGAAAAAATGGATAAAGGACATAGATATGAAAATGGGTTGGAAGGGCGATTGAAATGATAAGGATAGATGGCGTTTGGAATGCGAGAAGCGGAAATAAGCTGTATATATGGGCAAAATTTTTAGAAAACTACATCATTATAGTAAACTATAAACATTTTTCGACCGATTGTCTCAACAACTCACCGAATATTTGCTGATGGTGACCCGAGTTGTATATCGACTCATTTAAGAGGGTGCATTGGGATGAAACGTCGAAAAATTGAGTGGCGTTTTCTCGCCTAATTAAATAAACGCCCGCTTTCGTTTAAAAAGAGCCGGAAAACCGCCCAACCGCCCCCCTTGCACGGTTCACGTTTCACGTACAAAGACTGAAAACGTCGAAAAATATCCACTTTATCAAATAAAAAGTGACAGATCCCAGAAATCTAATGAAAGAGGAGAACTTTTCCGGTTCAAAACCAAATATGATTTGCAGTCCGAAAAATATTCTGGAGTCCTCGCGAGACAGTAAAGGCAGAAGAAGGCTCGGACGCGTGGCCGCATTGTAAAGCAGTTGCCCGAACTGCCGCCGATCTCTCCCATTCTCTCCCGGGGGTCGACAACGGCGGCAATGGAAATGGACATTTCCAGTGTCATATTACAGTCACTTAATTCTCGAATGTCTTGCATTATTGTATGCCGGCCGAATATCGCGTATACCCAGCTGGATGATGATGATCCTCGACTACTTTTTCGCTTGATTTACTACCGTATTACGTCGACTACATTTTCAAAAACGTTACCAGAATCGTGTAACTTCTGCTGTGTTTTCGCAAACGTTACTGGAATTTTAACACCCAAAAAATGTTCTTAAATGTGGACAATCAAAAATTTCTTTTTAAAATTCTAATATGTAAAATAGATAAAGCTCATGTAATATAAATGTGCATGCACGTCATAGAGCGACTATGAGGTCACATTTGAACAACGTTGCCAGACTTTGACAGTAGTACGGACATTGAGGAAAAGGTAGACCTTTGTATGGGCCGCTCTGGAACTATTAGATGGAAGAGGGATTATAAAAAAGAGATGCTTGTGAACCCGCTTTTTAAAAGTTGCATGGTTCTCTGGAAAAACTTATTTTGGAAGCTTGTTCCATTCTGTAGCAGCCCTGTAAAAGAAGGATTCTTGATGGAGATTGGTCCTTGTAGTGTCAATCTTGAGAGTAAATGGGTAAGACTTATCAGCGTGCCGAGTTCTTCGGCCGAATGTGGCCAGTGGCGGTACAAGAGTTTTTATTTCTCTGGAGCATCTGCTATGGAAATATCTGTAGAGTAATGTCTGGTCTGCAACTCTTCTACTATGTTCTAGTGGGTGAAGGGTATCAATAAAAGTTGAGCTGTTTATTTACCGAATGGCCCTTTTCTAAATGGAATCTAGAAGGCGAAGAGAATGCCTTGTTGCTGAACCCCAAATGTGCGGGAAATACTTCAGTAGAGGTCGAATTTGTACGTCGTCAAAAGTTGATCAGGAGTAAAAAACTTTCTAGCTTTCCACAGAAAACTTGGCCTCTGGCTTGCTGACTTTGCGATGTTAGCAACATGGTCATGCCTGTAATATTGCTCAAAACGATAAATACTAGATTATCGATAATAACCTAACCTAACCTAAGTTAAATTATTAAATCCTGAATGCGACACTTCGAATAACTCGACAAAATTTGATCGTTGCGTCATCTTTGGTAACTTTTTGAACTGTTAGTTAGGATTTATCGATTATTGATATCGATAATCTATGTATTTGTACATGCGTAGTAGTATGATTTTTGTAATTTCATCTGTTTATCTGGCACAAGTCTGTGTTTTTATGGTTATTTATGTTATTTGAGTTATTGTTATTAACTATATTAGGAAAAATACCTCTTTAATTTATACGATCACAAAAGGGTCATAATATATTATTATTTGAAGGAATGACGTATTGTAAAAAGCGTAACAACAAAAATGATATTTCCTGGCGGTGTAATGTTGATCTAAAGTGTCATGCTATCATACATACAGATACTGAGAGCAAAAATGGTTCGGGGATATTTTGTCCGGGATTCAAAACGCGTGTCACCGTATAGACCTACAAAAGACTATGCAGAAAAATAAAATAAACTCATTTTTTTTCTCTGCCAGCACCCTTCGCTCAATATCATAGTCATACTTTCCGTCTCTCGTTAACTTTGAACCCAAGTATACAAACTCTTTCTCCTTCAATCAGCACCTTACAGTTTGTCATGCTTTTTTCTTTGCCAAAAACTTGCCACGTCTTTTTCGTTCTCTAAAGAGTACTCTGCCAGTGGTCTCTCTACTGGCAAATTATGCCCGAGCTTAGCCGTAGAGGGTAGAAGAAAAAAAAGAAATAAAAGTGAGCCGCGCCACCGACTTAGACGGTTCAAGCCGGAAACCCCTAGGTCTTATAGGCACTAGCAGAGCCACACGATAAACAACTAAGATTATGGTGAACCAAATAAATAAAATTATGGCAAAGATATATTGGAAACTTAACTCACACAATAAATCAAAGTACACAGCTCAATAGCAACATTATAACAAATATAGTCGAAATCAACAGTCAACAATAAATCAAAGTACCTGGTTCAATAATAAACTTATAACAAATATAATCAAAATCATCAGCTAACAATAAATCAAAAATTCAAAATTTACAACGTTATATAATATCCAAAACAGAAGTAAGAGTAACAGACTTTACCAAGTTATCAAAAAAAAAACGTATTCAAGTCAACTCCTTAATAATACTAAATCAAACATAAAGATTTTCACTGCCAAAACAATCGAGTTAATTTAAAAATATTTTTACAATGGTTGTCCTTTAAAATATCAAAATTGTAGGATATTTACAAATAAGTATGAAGAAAATATATTTTTACTTGGACATAAAGAATTATTGAGAAGATTATTTTAATCCAAGTTTAGTTTTGGCATATATCTAATGCAATAAATAGTTTCCAACAATGTACTATATTAATAAAATAAAACAAAACTTAATCGTGGTGTCAAAATAAGTCACGGCGTTATATATTTAAAAATAAATCACTTATAATCTTTGGGTATACGAATTCACAATGTACCATATTAATAAACTAAAACAAAACTTAATCGTGGTGTCAAAATAGGTCACGGCGTTATATATTTAAAAATAAATCACTTATAACCTTTGGGTATACGAATTCACTACTCCTGGCCGGTTTGATTATGGGACGGCACCTGCTAATTAACAATGGCTTCCCTCAAATAAATCCCGCATGCGGCTATTTTAACTCGACACCAAAATCCAAAATATCAACAACGAAGGTAAGATAGAATGGTCAAGTTAAAAATTAAGTGGTTTTTCTTCAAAATCCAATTAAGATGGCCCAAATACAGCCAGATATGAAAGAAAACCCGTAGAGGTTCTGCCCACGTGTTAATATCACACCGTCCCAAAAATTCTCACCACCACACTCCCAAGACTGCCACCAAACGACTGACTCCCCACTCAATTTCCATCTATTAACGAAAAATGCCACAGCCATTAACAATCGAATCCTATCACTACTAGGTATGCAACACTATTTACAACGAATGATATATTTAAGTTACAACAAAATACGGTACCTGAGGAATACGAAACTATCAGAGACACAATTAATAATGAACTGTAGAAGGGAAAAAATAGGCACGTGACAAACTATTACTTTCGTCTTTGATTTTTGGGACATCATGCATAATATTAACCATCGCCTGCAACTCCTATTCAGATGATGCTAATATGACATGATCATAGACATAAAGGAGGTCTTTGACGATCAAATTATTTGCTTTAATAATTATTGTAAAAGTGGAAACGTATTGTAGAAATATTGGTACATATAAATTGTCAATTTTTTTCCAAAAAAAAAAACAGTGTTGATTAAACATTGATTGAATTGTGGATTCGATTTAATATATTCGGAAGGACTGTATAAAAAATTCATTGAATTCTAATTCGTTCCTTCGTCGTTTATCCTTTGAACCTGCCTCTGTCCAATACAATGGACTTATTAGTGCATTAAAACGCATGTCTACGTCGAGTTGGCGAGAGGGGTCCCTTTTAATCCGGTTTTCCCCTTTTTCCATGCGAAAAGCGCGGCGGTGGCATATCAAGTTACCGCCCCAGACGGTGGTCATAGGCAATCGTGGAATGGCTATAGGCACCCTAGAAACGCCCTTAGAGACCTTAAGTGCCCTTCACATATTTTCCGGTTAAAACTATCGAGACGATACGCATTATATAAAAAACAAATGATGTTCGATACGTTTTATTCGATATAAAATTTATATTTCGGAAACGTGTAATCTCTACTAGTATAAAACTGTAACAATAGTGCGTTTGTACAGGGTGCAAAGGCGAATTTGCACATTTTCCTAGTACAAGCTGCCCGCCCTACAATAATTGTCAGTTTTTAGTTTATTTTGGAATTTTAGTTGAATTTACACACAAAAAAAGTTTGATCACCCAGGCTGTTATCTGATTGACAATTTTTTATAAAGGAAATCGACATTTTTTGGAAATGATTTCTAAGCTAATTAATAATAATGTATGATACAAAGATACTATTTAACAAAATTTCAAAATTTCCAGAAATATTGTTATTGATGACGGGGAGGTAGAGTTGGTGGATAAGTACACATACCTTGGTCATGAGATAAAAATCTCGAGAGACAATCAAACATGTGAATTAAGAAGAAGAATTACGCTCTCTTGGGCTGCATTTGGCAAAATTAGGGAAGTGTTTAAGAGCAATCTCCCAATGTGTCTGAAGCGAAAGGCCTATAATCAGTGCGTTCTACCGGTTATGACCTACGGAGCCGAAACTTTGACTCTGACAGCCACATCCGCTAAGAAGCTTAGAGTAGCCCAGCGTAGGATGGAAAGATCGATGCTTGGTGTGTCACTCCGTGACCATATAAGAAATGAAGACCTAAGGGCGAGAACAGGAGTCACGGATGTTATCTATCAGGTGGCAAAACTCAAATGGAACTGGGCTGGACATGTGGCCCGCATGACAGATGGACGATGGACAAAAAGGCTGCTCGAGTGGAGACCAAGGGCTGACAAGAGAAACAGGGATAGACCTCCCACGCGATGGACGGACGATATCAGAAGAATGACTACAAACTGGATGCAGAGCGCTCAAGACAGAAGACAGTGGGCAGAAATGAGGGAGGCCTATATCCTGTAGTGGATGCGACAGGCTGATTGATGATGATGATGTTAAAAACCAATGCTATGGTCCCCCAGGGTTCCATCCTGTCCCCCACCTTATTTCTTTTACACATCAACGACCTCTTAAAAACCACCACGAACCCCATTTACAGTTTCGCAGACGACAGCACGCTTGTCTCAACTTTCACATCCTATCGATCACTTTCGGCGAATAATACAAATAGACTCAGGCAGGAACAGGTTGACTCCATCAATAGAGATCTTAAAGCAATCGTCGAGTGGGGAACCAACAATATTGTTCAGTTCAACGCCCAGAAAACACAAAGCGCCACGTTTTCCAAGAAGGTACGTCTACAGATATTCTTTCCTTCGTTACTATGTTTGGGTAATTTCAAAGTTGGAACAGAATCGGGCTTTACGAGCCTGAGGTTTTTTGGTTTATAGTTAAGTAGCTCGTGCCTCAAATTCCCCTTTGAAACTTTGCACAAAGAAATGCATCGAACATAGTCTTGCAGTGTTCACGTTGAAATTTCCTTGGCTTCTGCCAGCAGTTATCCAAAGCTTCTGCAAGTTTTTATCGCTAGGAAAGCGAAAAAACATAATCATTTAATCAAAATTCTTCGATTGGTTATTTGAACTGCATCCAGCCATTGCACGATGCATTTTACTACTAATAAAACTCAGTTTTTATTTAATGATTAGTTTAATCCACGACAAACTTGAACTAACACTATACATGATAATGTATATAATATAAAACATCGGGGTATGGATTTAAAAAAAAGGAGATGTACGGATTATTTTTTTTTTAATGAAAATAGTCGCAAAAAGGGTAGACCTATCGTGTGGGCCGCGGACGGCCCGCACTGCGACTATTAGAAGGGGAAGGGATTATAGAAAGAAAATGATTGTGGACACGCTTTTTGAAAAGTTGCAGGTCATAGTTCTCTGGAAAAACTGATTTTGGAAGCTTATTCCTTTTCGTAGCAGCCCTATAAAAGAAGGATTCTTGATGAAGATTGGTCCTTGTAGTGTCAATTTTGAGAGTAAATGGTTGAGACTGATCAGCGTGCCGAGTTCTTCGGCCGAATGTGGTCAATGGTGGTACAAGAGTTTTTATTTCTCTGGAACATCTGCCATGGAAATATCTGTAGAGTAATGAGGTCTGCAACTCTTCTTCTATATTCTAGAAGGTGAAGGGTATCTGTGAGAGTTGAGCTGTTTATCAAGCGAATGGCTCTTTTCTGAATGGAATCTAGAAGATGAAGAGAATGCCTTGGTGCTGAACCCCAAATGTGCGAGCAATACTCCAGTAGAGGTCGGATTCGAGCCTTGTACGTCGTACAAGGCATACTCGAAAAATTCTTGGCTAAAAGTCATAAGGTCTACTGCGCTTTTGTAGGACTTCGACAGATTGGTGAGGATTAAATTGTGATCAACATTGGTTTTTGAAAAAGAAGATAGCATGATAAACTGCGAGGTGCTGATTGAAGGAGAAAGAGTGGAACAAGTGAATGAGTTTGTATGCTTGTGATCAAAGTTTATGACAGACGGAATGCTGGAGTGCTTAGATGCTTACATGGTTTGGACACGTAGAAAGGATGGATGAAGGAAGATTAAAGAAACAAATTTTTAAGGCGAGTGTGAATGGGCAAGTCGGTAGAGGTCGACATCGGCGAACATATCTCGATCAGATCAACATCGTTATAAAGAAAGTCTAGGTTAAGAGTACCAAAATATATATGAGAGCGATGATGAAAGTAGAAAATACGAAAGATGTGTGTTAAAACCTTAGCAAATGGAAGAAAGTGGTCTCTGCCTACCCCTACGGGAAAAAAGTGTGACTATATGTATGAATGCATGTTGATCACCAGGCAGTTATTAGCTGCAATTGGTTTTGGAACAAGAAGCATTAATTTCAGGGAAGACAACTAGATGGGATATATCTTATTTTAACTCAGTATCTAGTATCTATTAACTCCCTTAGCTAATCTCTTAAGTAGTTTCCACCTATTGTATCAAAAGCTCACATCCACTTGAGACTTTTTCTATGGGTTCTAAGATTTGTTGTTATGTGTAGTTATTAAGAAACTCTTTCTGGATTTTAAACCATTTGGTTAAAAAAGATTATCAAGGACGGTGTCATTTTTTTTAGTTTTTTCAGTGTCAGTACTGCTCCTTCGTCTTATGTTTGGCGAGGAAATACTTGTTATTTATTGGATAGAGTTTAAATAACAGAGTTGATATAAGACAGCTAGTTGCTATTCGTTGACGGCGACTTCAATTGTTTGGCATGAGTCGAGTTAAACCAAGCAGGATACGCAAATTCCTTTGCAGGGAGACACAGCGCAAGTATGGATGAACGCTAAAGGTTTTGCTCCCCAAAAAAACCATTATTTTCCTTATAAAGTTGTTTCTTGCTGACAATAAATTTTCCTCTGTAATTAAAACTTTAAAATCTTTAATTTATATATATTTTAAGAGGTATTTCGCCTCTTAAATATTTGAAAAAATGGTAGTAATTTGGTTGTATGTTTAATGCTTATGTATGTATGTATGTATGCTTATAAAGATTGTGTTTATCATTTTTTATTTTGTATGCCAAAACTGACTAATAATAACTGCCAAAAAAGCGACCCAAGGAAGAGTTTGCGTGAATAGATTTAATGGAAAGTGTTGCTTGAATTTTCTTTGATTAAAAAATATAAACGTATCGCGTTAGCCTTTCAAAAAAAAGGGATCTTCGTCGTTCGAAAAAAATAAAGGATCTTTAAAAAGCGGCCTGATGGCATTGACGCTGTCGAGCACCAAACTCTTCACAATTTAAGTATTGTGTTCTCTAATTGGAATACGCTTTTGTTTTTCTAGTAAATATCACTCCCAACTGGACAAGACAATGCAAAAGGGGGTCTCTTGATAATTGTTTTACTTGTCTTTTGTCTAAATCCTAATTTTATTTGGTCGTTCATGAAGTGCTTCACAGAAATCACGACACACCCCGACAACAAGGTAGCTGTTAGGATCGTAAACTTTGGTCGATAATTTTGCTTATCACCACTTTTATTGAAAACTGCTGCTGTTTATAAAAAATTAAAGATTATGATTGAGACATTTACATTTGGTATATTTTTTTATTGCAATCTTGATCACAAGCACTTCGGCACGAGGATCGAAGATTGTTCTAGCATTCGCTGACGATGTCGATACCATAGCTCAGACAACACGAGATGTGTGTGTAATTTTTAGCCGTTTTGAGGAAGCTGCATTGCAAATGGGCCTCAAAGTAAACGAGGACAAGACTAACTACATGGTAATGTCAAGAAATACCAGAAATAGGGTCAGACAGAAAGTCTATACTAACGACCACAACTTTGAAGTTGTAAAGGAATTCAAGAACCTGGGAGCGATAATAACCCAGGATAACCGAGTTGAGAAAGACGTGGCAGTCAGAATAGTCGCGGCGAACAGGGCTTTTTACTCCATTCAACACTTATTAAAATCTAAGCTTTCTCCATGAATACTAAGATTCGAATTTACAAAACCATAATCCGCCCAGTGGTGACGTATGAAAACGAGACGTGGACTCTGAATCAAAGAGAAATAAACAAACTGCTGGTATGGGAACGTGTTTGAAGCTTTTTTTTTATGAAAATAGTCGCAAAAAGGGTAGACCTATCGTGTGGGCCGCTGAAGACCCGTACTGCGACTATAAGAAGGGGAAGGGATTATAGAAAGAAAATGATTGTGGACACGCTTTTTAAAAAGTTGCAGGTCATAGTTCTCTGGAAAAACTGATTTTGGAAGCTTATTCCATTCCGTAGCAGCCCTGTAAAAGAAGGATTCTTGATGAAAATTGGTCCCTGTAGTGTCAATATTAAGAGTAAATGGGTGAGACTGATCAGCGTGCCGAGTTCTTCGGCCGAATGTGGCCAATGGTGGTACAAGAGTTTTTATTTCTCTGGAGCATCTGCCATGGAAATATCTGTAGAGCAATGACTGGTCTGCAACTCTTCTTCTATGTTCTAGAGGGTGAAGGGTATCTGTGAAAGTTGAGCTGTTTATCAAACGAACGGCTCTTTTCGGAATGGAATCTAGAAGACGAAGAGAATGCCTTGGTGCTGAACCCCAAATGTAAGAGCAATACTCCAGTAGAGGTCGGATTTGAGCCTTGTACGTCGTCAACAGTTGATCAGGAGTAAAAAACTTTCTGGCTTTCCACAGAAAACCTAGCCTCTGGCTTGCAAACTTTGCGATGTTAGCAACATGGTCAAGCTTCTGGTATTTGGAAGCATTCACGCAAGTTTTTCATCCAGGATTGTTTCTTTCTGCCCAATCTTCTTCTTCCTTCTATATTTCCCTTCGTGATAAGTTGCAATAGACCATACTTGTTATTACGAAACACATGGCCCAGGTAGGATGCATTTTTTTTTAACAGTTGCAAGCAATTCCAGACCTTTATTCATTCTTCTCAATACTTTAGTATTAGTTACTATTTCAGTCCATGGTATTCTTAGTATGCGTCCATATAACTACATATCAAAAGCCTCTAATTTTCTCAATCATCGAACTCCTAAAGTTTATTCTAATTAGTACGTAAGATAGCTTTTACCGGTCAGTCTCGCGACTGCCACGTATTTTTTTTATTGTCTTAAATGTGATTAACGATTTCAGAATTGGTTCTTTAGTTAAGAGAGTGATTTTTTCAAAAAAATCATAAAATTAACTGTTTTTATATATTTGACGATAAAAATTAAAAATAACGGTACGAAGCTTGCTGTTGTTTTTATACAACCCCGCATGATAATCCGTGTTAATTTTTCGAAATTAAAAAGCCTTGCCATTTGGTTTGTCTCCGATAACCCCATTAACTCAGGTTCTTCCAGAATGTCGGAGTCTATTTGCCGAATGAATAATTTCCACAAACGTATATCCAGAGGCTACCGACAACTGTGACACGCGGGTTTACGTGTGGGACCCCCCGGGCGTGCGGGGGTCGAGTCTCCGTACGGATCTCTCATGCCAAGGTGTGTATTAGATTGCAGCGCCAATTAGCACCCTATTTGTGCTCGCTAATGAGACTCTGGACACAATTATGCTCGTCACTACCCTCTCTATTGTCTTCGTTGTACCGAAACAGTGGTGTCCAATTAAACAAAAAATCTTTGTTCTTTTGGTGTAAATACTAATAATACAGTAATACTAAGATCACTTATCAAACAAATTGCTGTAATTAATTAATTGTAATAATTTTTTTATGGACATTAGTTGCATTAAAAGTTAGAAAAAACGTATTCGAATACTTAAAAAGTAAATTAGCTTTCCTTTCACATCAGTGCTCTCATACATGCTCGTCGGTTATTGGTACTCTTGACCTGGCCTTTCTTCAAAACAATGTTAATCTGATCGAGATCGATGTTCGCCGAGGTCCACCTTTTTTTTTTTTTTTAAGAAAATAGTCGTAAAAAGGGTAGACCTATCGTGTGGGCCGCGGACGGCCCGCACTGCGACTATTAGAAGGGGAAGGGATTATAGAAAGAAAATGATTGTGGACACGCTTTTTAAAAAGTTGCAGGTCATAGTTCTCTGAAAAAACTGATTTTGGAAGCTTATTCCATTCCGTAGCAGCCCTGTAAAAGAAGGATTCTTGATGAAGATTGGTCCTTGTAGTGTCAATCTTGAGAGTAAATGGGTGAGACTGATCAGCGTGCCGAGTTCTTCGGCCGAATGTGGCCAATGGTGGTACAAGAGTTTTTATTTCTCTGGAGCATCTGCCATGGAAATATCTGTAGAGAAATGATTGGTCTGCAACTCTTCTTCTATGTTCTAGAGGGTGAAGTGTATCTGTGAGAGTTGAGCTGTTTATCAAGCGAATGGCTCTTTTCTGAATGGAATCTAGAAGACGAAGAGAATGCCTTGGTGCTGAACCCCAAATGTGCGAGCAATATTCCACTAGAGGTCGAATTTGAGCCTTGTACGTCGTCAACAGTTGATCAGGAATAAAAAACTTTCTGGCTTTCCACAGAAAACCTAGCCTCTGGCTTGCCGACTTTGCGATGTTAGCAACATGGTCATGCCAAGACATATTATTGGACACCGTGACTCCCAAAATCGAGATGGAGGGACTTGGTTCAAGGGTATTTCCGGACATTGTGACGGGATGATTTAAGGAATTCACTTTCTTGGAAAACGTAGCACTTTGTGTTTTTTGGGCGTTGAACTGAACAAGATTGTTGGTTACCCACTCGACGATTTCTTTAATATCTCTATTGATGGAATCAACCTGTTCCTGCCTAAGTCTATTTGTATCATTCACCGAAAGTGATCGATAGGATGTGAAAGTTGAGACAAGTGTGCTATCGTCTGCGAACTCTACCGACTTGTTAATTCACACTCTTCTTTTTCTTTTTTAGCCAGCTATCGTATATATATATATATATTTTACTGAAAAAAGCCGCAAAAAGGGTAGACCTATCGTGTGGGCCGCGGACGGCCCGCACTGCGACTATTAGAAGGGGAAGGGATTATAGAAAGAAAATGATTGTGGACACGCTTTTTAAAAAGTTGCAGGTCATGGTTCTCTGGAAAAACTGATTTTGGAAGCTTATTCCATTCCGTAGCAGCCCTGTAAAAGAAGGATTCTTGATGAAGATTGGTCCTTGTAGTGTCAATTTTGAGAGTAAATAGGTGAGACTGATCAGCGTGCCGAGTTCTTCGACCGAATGTGGCTAGTGGTGGTACAAAAGTTTTAATTTCGCTGGGTCATGAGCTTAGAATAGCCAGAGACATCCAAACCTGCTTACTGAATAGACGAATTAGCCTGTGATGGGCGGCGTACTAAAAAATAAAGTACATTCTTAAAGGAAATATCCTAATTTGCTTTTAACGGAAATCATTTAACTCGGCACGCTGATCAGTCTCACCCATTTACTCTCAAGATTGACACTACTAGAACCAATCTTCATTAAGAATCCTTCTTTTACAGGGCTGCTACGGAATGGAATAAGCTTCCAAAATCAGTTTTTCCAGAGAACTATGATCTGCAACTTTTCAAAAACCGGGTCCACAATTAGAAAAACTAAGAGTAACACAAAAGCGAATGGAGAGATCGATGCTTGGCCTGACCTTGAAGGATCAAATGAGAAATAAAAAAATACACCGGCGTACTGGAGTAGATTATATTAAACAGCGAATCACTACACGGAAATGAAAATGTGCTGGACAAATTGCAAGAATGGAAGACGGTAGATGGACCAAAAAACTTTTGGAATGAAGACCAAGAGCTGACAAGCGTAGCCGAGGCAGACCTCCTACTCGATGGACGGATGACTTGAAGAGGACAGTGACAAAGTGGATTGCAACAGCCAGGAACAGAGAGAACTGGAGACGTTTGGAGGAGACCTATGTCTAACAATGGACGTGAAAGGGGCTGCATGATGATGATGAATGATGATGACACAAAAAACGCTAGAAGCTGGATCTAAACAAATTGTGACCAACTTCAGATAAGTTTTAAAAACGTTCTAGTACGCCCATGTTCGGTATCGTTGTTTGAAAGATAGCAACAATGAATTTTTGAAATCTCCATTACACGAGTCCACTCGAAAGTGTACAGTGTACATTAGACAATTCATTTTCTTATTGTTCTTAGTACTGTCGAGAGAATTTCAGACTTTCGAGTGGGTTTTGTCAGTCGTAAGAGACGGAACGCTCTAGAGTGTCTTCTACTTTATGATCATCAACTTTCAAATTATTATGTAGTACAACGCTAAGGGACAGACCGTTGAGAATTAAATTTTTAAGTGTCTCAGCGCCTGTAGATTGTAAGTCAGCCGTCATAAAAAACAATGTAAAAAGGCAAAATAATACTAATTTAAGATAAAAACCAAAACGAAATTTAACTCGGGTGTGGTAGTGACAATTTTTCTTTAGAAGAAAATACAATATGGCTATTAATTTATTGTACTGAACCTGTAACAATTAAACGTTGACATTTGATTTTGGTTAGTTGTGCTGATATGTTTGCAAGATCGCAAATATTGTCATCAGGTCTTTTGTTTACGAAGCTAAATTATTTGATTTTTAAATGCCTCCATTACGCCGATAATAAGGTCATATTAGCAGCTAATATGACCTTATGCTAATAAATACCATCTTTTGAAGAGGAGTTGCAGACAATGGCTAATATTATGCATGATGCCCCAAAAATCAATAGGAAAAAAGTACAGTGCAACAGAAGTAGCTTGGCGGGCGACTAGCCTCTAAAATAACAAATATTCGGCTGAATATACTTCACATTCGTAAACTTCTTCCTCCGATTGTACTTGAGACTCACGATTACTGAAAATTTCGTCGTCGCCGATCGGATCGTTATAAAAGCATGACAAACTACGAGGTGCTGATTAAAGGGGAAATAGTAAAACAATAAGTTTGTATACTTGGGTTTAAAATTTACGAGGGACGAAAAGTATGACTGTGACATTAAGCGAAGGATGTTGGCAGGAAATCAAATGAATGGCGCCTTGCATAAATGTTATGAGCAGTCAGAACGTATGAAAAAAGGCACGACTGGTTGTGCATAGAAGAGTGTTGGTTCCTACACTTATGTATGGTCGTGAATGTTGGGTTTGGCAAAAAAAGCATGAAAATAGGATTAATGCTGCGGAAATGAGTAGTCTGAGAAGTATAGCCGGAGTGACTCGGTTGGATGAAGTGAAAAATGGTAAGATAAGGGAACGCTGTGGTGTAAAAGAAGATGTGGTTACAAAGATCGATAAAGGAATGCTTAGATGGTTTGGACACGTAGAAAGAATGGATAAAGGAAGTTTGACGAAACAAATTTTTAAGGCGAGTGTGAATGGACGGAAGTCGGCAGAGGTCGACCTCGGCGAGCATATCTCGATCAGATCAACATTGTTTTGAAAAAAGGCCAGGTGAAGAGTACCAACAACCGACGGGCATGTTTAAGAGCAGTAATGAAATTGGAGGAAGCAAAAGATGTATGTAAGAACCGTAGCGGAAGTGAAAAGAAGTGGTCTCTGCCTACTTCTACGGGAAAAAGGAATGACTATATGTATATATGCATGTAAAAAAGTTCGATACTCGGGAATTTGAACCTGAATTCACTGACGTGCTAAACAGATAGCTGTACCATTCAGCAAACACGCACTCTTATTTCAACCGTCTAAGATTAAATATGCATTTTATATTTGTGACGTCATGTTTGTTGAACAATGTTAATTATTATACATATCAAATAAATAAGCTGTTTACTTTCTTAAAAACTTTTAATTGTCACTAATTTACCAAAAATTTTGTATTCATTCCTAATCCTCACCCAAATGATCATTTTAATTCTAAACTTAGTATTTGTTACGTTCAATATTTAATAGTTTCTACGCAAATCATTTGAAGTTATTACTTCTGTCGGGCGTCCCGAGACGCACACGTTTTTTTAATTTTTAATAGCATGAGAACTAGCGATAATTCAAACAAAATAATTAAACACCAAGTAAATTGACTTTACTAAGACCGTAGGCCCCTGTGTTATTTTTATAAGTACAATATCATTGATTTTCAGGTGTGGTTCCAAAACAGACGAGCAAAATGGAGGAAGGCCGAAAGACTGAAAGAAGAACAACGGAAACGAGACGGACAAGATATAGTTAAAAGAGACGATGACGCAAAAGAAGAAAAGGTAAAATAATGATATTTATTTATTTTTTATGTTTGATTGGATTTTGTAAATGTTTGTTTTTGCAAGCAATTTATCTGTTTATTCTAAATTCGCTATCGTACTGTAGTTGAAAGGTTTTAGAAATTATTTCTAAATTCATTACTTTCGCCATCTGAAAAACTAACATACATGGCGCATAAAAAATGTTTAAACTTTCATTTTGTTATTACAATATTTATGACTTAGTTGACCTCATTTAGATCGTCTGGTCAAAATCATCATAAATTAACACATGCATGTGGTAGTACTTGTCCTTTTAAAGACATATTTTTCGATCTGTAGGGCTAATACGCACACATAAAATTCTTCACCAGAGTGTCTTTCTCTAGCAAATTGTTTTTTTTTAAACTGAAGATAACAGTGCAAAGCTACCAACATAAGCATAACGTCGATACAAATGGATATATAATGTATATTTTGTGTGAATTACATACATCAATACCTATTTCTTTCGAATTAATTACAACAATTTCATTTCAGGCGGATGACGGTTTACATAGCAGCTCGCCTGAAACGAACGTCGACGAAGAAGCGGTCAGGGATCGGGAGTGTTCGAGTCCAAGCAGCACGGGACGAGATACACCCGAACAAACACGGAGCGTAACAGAAGCGGATCCTTCCAATCCTTCATCGCCGCACAGCCCGGCCCCATCGGGCTGTGCGGAACCCCCGAAGACCATTCAACCGCCTCCGTTTTCGCACATGTTTCCCTTCGGTGACAGGTAAGCTTTCGATGATCATTAATTACCAAAAAACTATATTTAACGTCCAAAAATTTACTGTTGCGGCAATGCACAATATTAACTGCAAACATATCTTTTTTTTTTAAATATTGTGACGGCAAAACGTACAGGCGTTGTGAAGACTATGGTAAATAGTCTGTAGATCTGTTCCAATTACAGACAAATTAATTGGTACATTAAGCCAGTGTTGTTTTTAAATAGTTCAGAGAATAAAATTAAAATTAAAAGCGTGGAAAATATCGTGGACTTTCTTCAAAACAATTTTGATCTGATCGAAATGCGTTCGCTGAGATCGACCTCTACCAACTTGCCCATTCACACTCGCCTTATAAATATGTTTCGTCAATCTACATTCATCCATTCATCCTCTCTACGTTTCCAAACCAACTAAACATTCTTTTATCTTTCATCCCAACTTTTCCATCAGAGTCACTCCAGCTATGCTTCTCAGACTACTCATCTTCGCAGCATTAACCTTAATTTTATGCTTCTTCCGCGCAAACCAACATTCACTACCATACTGATAAGTGTAGAAACCAACATACCTCTATGCACAGCCAGTCGTGCCTCATTTATACGTTCTGGCTGCCCATAAATTGATGAAGTGTCCCATTCCTTTGTTTCCATGTCAACACCCTTCGCTCAATGTCGCTTTCCATATCTCGTAAACTTTGAACACAAGTATACAAACTCATTTACTCATTTCTCTTTCAAAAACCATTATTTTCGTCTTGCTTACTATACTTTCATCCCTTCACATATTTTTTTACTAATCTTCTTAAGAAATATAATATCTGGGAGCATTTCATAAAATAATGTGCATACCTCTTGTTGAGTCCGCATCCTATCGCAAACACCAATCATTAAAATTTCAATTGTCTTACTTTCAGTTAAACAGTTTTTAACTTAAAACAAAATGGCAAGAAATACTTTTAAACTTTTTTGTTTAGTCGAGCGGCTAGGATTACTTATGAAAGTGGAGATAGATACAATGTTAAAATAACAAACAACTTCTGCAAGTTTTTCCATCTTGTACCAATTTGAAATAATTTGTAAAACATTTTTGGAATTAGCTCAGCAAGACAAATTCGCAAATTTAAAAAAAAAGAGGGTGATGACGTCATCATTTAAAGGTTATTCATCCTGTATAATAGATTATTATTTTAAAAAATAGTAAATTAATTCAAAAAATCGACCTGTTTCGGGATATTTTCATATTACTGTTTATTTAGCTAAAAATGAATTTATGTGTTACTGTAGACAACAATTTTGTAACAACCCAACTTAAATATAGACCAGGAGCCGGTGACACTAAAAGTACACTTATATGGATTCTGAAATTTAGCATAGGAATTAATAGTTCTTATTTAATCATAGATACAACATAGACCCCGTGTGCCAGAGCTTATCCTGGCAGAAATATTTTTTATAAGTTTTTATTTTTCTAATAATCATAAGTATTTTGCATTTTCATGGAAATTAATTTCCTATATAGACAACTCTCATCGTGGCAGAAAAGTCTGTCTTTTACCGTCTTTTAATATCTAAAGTTCATAAAATGTTTCCCTTATCGCGGTATTACTACCAATGAGTAATTCTATTCTAACCTAAAATAATACTTTTAAGTCTTAAACTAAGGTATACTCAGTAGTGTTCCTTAGGTTTTGGCAGATGGAGTTACACTTAACTTAACATGTAAAAATGCACTATGCTCTGCTTTTAACACTTGCACTTCACTAACTCAAATGATTTGGTCCTTTTAAGTCTTCTTTCTATTCCTGTGTTGTCTAGCAGCTGGATTGCTTCGACGTTCACATGTTGATTAAGCCTTTCTTCGTGTCTTTTGGCTAAATTGATAATAGTTTGTTCAATAGTTTCGATCTTCAGGTCCCTGTGAACATCACTATTACGAATATACCAAGGGGCATCAGCAATGTTCCTTAATACTTTATTT
Organism: Agelastica alni; assembly: GCA_950111635.1. Lineage (NCBI taxonomy): Eukaryota > Metazoa > Arthropoda > Insecta > Coleoptera > Chrysomelidae > Agelastica > Agelastica alni. The sequence continues at coordinate 8,014,135 of OX467712.1, read as the reverse complement.
TGGAATCGTTGAATTATATTAAGTTTTGTATGTTTGGTACACCCCTATAGTTGTGTACTAAAGTCCATTCTGGCTTTAATATTTGCTTGTAGAGACTAAAATCAAAAAATCAACTCTAAATGTGTAATTGTGGTAGGCGACGTTGGCAGTCCAAGCGATCTTCATTCACCTCTACACGTGCGTTTATTGGAGAAAAAAATTGTAAATCGAAAAAAAGAAAGTGTAACGCAAAAGTTAAATGAGTAAATAGGTAGAGATAGGATGATGTTTCGAAATGTTTATGATTGCATCAAAGAAAATGGGGCCATAATAAGGGCTTAAAGTAATTTATTCCTAACGGCAGAAAACGAAGTTACAAAGATGGAAACTTCACAAAGGGGACGTTATTGTCTGTAGCTGTAATAATTTCGAAATGAAGATAATCAGATTTTATACTGTATTTCGCTATCTTTAGTAAATTACAATGAAGCCGAATTATCATACCTAAGAAATAATGAGATTCTGCGAGACATCTTAATGAAACGTATTATCCCTAACGATGGATGGCGGGAAATAAGAAATGTAATTTTATTAGCAACAATTTTTTAAAAGTACGCAAGTTAACCTGAAATTTAAGAACGAAACTTCATTAAATATAACTTTTTTCTAATTTTAAATCACAGTGGTTGGATGATAGATATAATTTACCAATGAAAGGCAAACTTGCAACGGCCCTACTCCACCTACACTAGAAGCGTTCTTCGAGTACCGATTTAAACCTAATTAGTTACCAATGGCGTATCCTAAAAACCTTTCTCGATTTCTCGATTGGATTAAATTTGAGGGGATGTATAGATCAGTTCATGGATCTATACGTATTTTTTTTCATACATCAAACTAACTAAAAAACTATAATTACTAACCACGTAAGGGCGCCAAGTGATTTTAAAGTTTAAATCACTAAAATGAATCAACTCCAAACAAATCCAATTGTATTATTTTAATTAAGTACCATAAAACAAGGTAATTAATCAACGTATTTCGACTTCAAGGCTGTACAAACTTCGTTCTTATCTCTCAAAAAATACCTACAAGTATACATACAGGTCTATTTAAAATTAAAAACAATGTTTACAAATCTGCTGAAAGAGAACACAAAATATATAAAAAAAATATGAATTTAAAATTTCAATCTTCATTTCATCTTTTTAAATCTTATCTTACCTATCAAAAACAAGATGATTAATTCTTCTTCTTCTTCTACTTGTTAGAGATCTAGATGATCTGTTGATTCCGGGCTTGCCTTTGTAATATTTCCTGAGATGTGGACTGCCAGCTGTCTCTCCATCTCTTTGGTGGTCTTCCGAGTGGACGTGTCCATTCTGGTTTTCTCTGTAGTACAATGCGTGGTAGTCTATCGTCGGTCATTATCTTCACGTGGTTATATCATTCTCTTCTCCTCTTCCTTCCCCATCTCGCATTGTGCTCTAATGTGAGTGTTTCTTACGTAATATCTTCTTGTTTTCCTGGCTATTGTTCTCAGTACTGACATTTTGGCGACTCGTAGCATCCTTTTGGTCTGGTTGGTATCCTCTCTCGCTTCTATACCATATGTCATTATTGGCCTGACGCATATCTTATATATTTTGATTTTACTCTCCTTTCGTATATAACGATTAGCCCATACAGTTTCGCTTAGACATCCTGATATTATGGCTGATTTGTTAATTTGGTTTCCTTTACCGGGTCGTGAGCGCTGGACATACCTATGCCCAGGTATCTAAATTGCATGACCTGCTCTTCCAGGCGGACTCTGTCAAATGCCTTAGTAAGGTCGACGAAGCAAATAAATTGTACTCTATTGCTTTTTTCTTTATTTGCTTGGTAATTAAGATGGCATCGGTTGTTGATCTATTCTTTTTAAATCCTTGTTGTTCCTCTCTGGTTTTTATTTTCTCCTCTAGTTTGTCCTTGAACAACCCTGTAAACAACATGATGTTGATGATAAATTATCGTACCAAATTTATCCCGTGAATAAGTCTTAATGTCACTAATACGCACCGCCATCCATAGTGTGCAGAAGAAGCATGCAAAACCGCCAAAAAAGAAAGAGAACGATAATCATATTGGGACAAAGTGGTTTAACGGCGGATTATTTTAAAAAAGAGAAAAAGAAAGGCGGAGCACGCCTATGACAGTTCAATTTAAAATGTAATGTCTAACTTGGCAAATATTAGCATTTCATATTTACCCTATTAGGACACATGGCGCAGTCATCGGCCGGTCCTACTGCTTTTTCGAAATGAATATTTCATATTTTTCCGTGAACTTTTTTGACCGACTCCACCTCCCGGCTATATGACGAATTTAAATCGCATAAGCACACCGACATCACAGCGTAGCTAAATAATTTTCAGAGATAAATTTACGCGATATATATATATATTTTTAAATGATGACGATCGTTTCATCTTTGTCGCCGTATTTAGTTCGGGAAAAAATGTGTGACGCTTTGACGATAATTCCCGTTTCATTATGTTTCGATTTTCGATGCAATATACATCAATCATAAAACATTTTAGTGATGAGCATTGCTGTCTGTTAATTAACGTTATTTAACATAACCCTTAATGAGCTCAATTTCGAGGTTGTTAAGAAAAAAAAAGTAAAGAAGACTATTCCTGCGAATTATCGCCCTATTGTATTGCTCTCAGTCATATCAAAAGTTATGGAAAAAGAGATTAATAAAGAACTCATAAAATATCTGGAGAAATTTGAGATAATTCATGACAGACAATATGGATTTCGACAACTTCGATCTACTGGATATTTGCTGGCTTATGTCACTCAGCTCTGGACAAACACTATTGAAAAGTTTGGTGAATCCCGTACAATAGCCTTGGATATTTCTAAAGCCTTTGACCGCGTTTGGCACCAGGCATTGTTAAGCAAATTATCTGCCTACGGTCTCCCAACCAAACTGCGCCAATGGCTCTTTAGATTCATGCAAGATCGCTCCTTACATGTGGTAGTTGACGGTATTTCTTCTGATGCGTTAAAAACCAATGCCAGGGTCCCCCAGGGTTCCATCCTGTCCCCCACTCTACTTCTTTTACACATCAACGACCTCTTAAAAACCACCAAGAACTCAATTTACGTTCAACTTGTAGTGTAGTCTTAAGAGTAAATGGGTGAGACTGATTAGCGTGCCAAGTTCTTTGGCCGAATGTGGCCGGTAGTGGTATAAGAGTTTTTATTACTCTGGAGCATCTTCTATGCAAACATCAGTAAAGTAATGTTTGGTCTGCAACTCTTCTAGTGGTTGAAGGGTAACTGTGAGAGTTAAGCTATTAATTAACTGAATGGTTCTTTTCTGAATGAAATCCAGAAGAACAATGCTTTGGTGCTGAACCCCAAATGTGCAAGCAATACTCCAGTAAAGGTCGGATTTGAGCCTTGTACGTCGTCAATAGTTGATCAGGAGTAAAAAACTTTCTAGCTTTCCACAGAAAACCCAGCATCTGGCTTGCTGACTTTGCGATGTTAGCAACATGGTCATAACATATTATTAGAAACCGTGACTCCCAAAATCGAGATAAAGGGACTCGATTCAAGAGTATTTCCGGACATTGTGATGAAATGATTTGAGGAATTCACTTTCTCGGAAAGCGTGGCGCTTTGTGTTTTCTGTGCGTTGAACTGAACAAGATTGTTGGTTTCCCACACGACGATTGCTTTAAGATCTCTATTAATGGAGTCAACCTGTTCCTGTCTCATTCTATTTGTATCATTCACCGAAAGTGATCGATAGGATGTGTGCTGTCCTCTGCGAAACTGTAAATGGGGTTCGCGGTGGTTTTCAAGAGGTCGTTGATGTGTAAAAGAAATAAGGTGGGGGACAGGATGGAACCCTGGGGGACCCCGGCATTAGTTTTAAACGCATCAGAAGATATACTGTCAACTGCCACATGTAAGGAGCGATCTTGCATGAAGCTCAAGAGCCATTGGCGCAGTTTGGTTGAGAGACCGTAGGCAGATAATATGCCTAAAAATGCCTGGTAGATATATCCAAGACTATTGCATATTAGATAAATCCAACGCGATGTCATGGACATTTCATTGTCAGATCCTGTAATAATGGTTCAAGATGAAAAAAAGTAATTAGTCAATTTTTACGCAAAAAATAAACGATTGTAATAAAATAATAAACTTAATAAAGATTATAAATGCGTTGTTAGTAATATGAACTGATGATGATGATGATGATGATTGCATTAGTTCTCTCCAGGATTTCTCGGAATGTTTTTAATTGAAAGAAACGTATTCAAAAGAGTGTAATTCCAATTGATTTAAATTAATTTAGTGATGATGATAGCCTAACGGGCTATTTTAAGTACACATTATTATTTAATAGTTGCGCAGAGATGGAAGAAACGTATGCGTCGCTTTGAAACAGTTACTTTTAACAAACAAGACTTACAATTTTGTTAACGTCCGAGGACAAGTAAGAGATTATAATTTACTTAAATCGATCATTACATTTTTTACAATTGTTCGATCATCGTTGCGGTCCAAAGTTTAATGAAATCGACACACATTTCGACTTTACGTCGATTTTGATTTTCCGATCAGTTTGGCCCATCTCTGCTGACGGTTTAGAAAGAGATGGTAACAAAATCGCGAATATAATTTGTCGGAGTGCGCTTGTCATTGGGTCAAATGTCAATTCGCTGTATTTTTAACGTCGTTGTTTAATTATGAAATATTTGGTTAGCTGATGTTTCGAATAAGTCCAATTCACCAGGAATTATTGCTTTCGAAAAGATATCTTTCAGATACCCGCAAACTACCGATGCATAAACCTTATAAATACAACTTTAAAGCTAGTAACAAAGATTATAACAAATAAAATAAATGAACCCACCACATCGAACGATGAACAACAAGGATTCAGATCAGGAATATCTTGTACAGATACGATATTCGTCCTGCGATAAATAACTGAAAAATCCATCGAGTATAACAAACCAGCCTTCACGTGTTTTATAGTTCTGGAAAAGGCGTTTGACCGAATACATCTGGAGGACGTGGTACACCTTCTATACAACATCATAAAAACCATCGAAAAATTTTACCAGAGAAACAAAATACAAGCCAAAATTAATGGCACAACTACCGAAAAAATTCCTGTAAATAGTGGTATTCGATAAGGAGTTTCACTTAGCCCCTTATTGTTTAACATCGTTATGGACGAAATAATAAAAAGCACTTGTAATCTGAAAGGGTATAAAATGGGAAACAAGACGTCAAAATCCGGTTCGGGTCAATGAAAAACTAAGCGACGAATGCCAGATTCAGCGTGGAGTGAGACAGGAATGCGTACTGTCTCCACTGTTGTTCAACCTATATTCTGATAAAATATTTATACAGTCGTTGCATGACCAGGATCGCGGAGTTAAGATTAACGGCGAACTGATCAATACCATTCGCTATGCCGATGACACCGCAATCTTATGTGATGATCTCCAGGACCTTCAACGTCTTTTAGACTTGGTCAACGTGATGGGACAAGAAATGGATCTAAATATAAATGTCACTAAAACTAAGTTTATGGCTTTCAGCCGTCAGCCGTATAATGATGCTGCACCGCAAATGAATGGTCGAAACATTGAAAGGGTTCCATGTTTCAAATATCTTGGTTGTTACATTACAGAGCATCTCGAGCCGGATTAAGAAGTCAAGTGCAGGATCGAGTCAGCTCGCGCAATCTTTCAAAAAATGAGATCGCTCTTCTGCAATCATAATCTAAATTTAAAGCTCCGCCAGAGAATAATCAAGTGCTACATATGGTCTATACTGTTGTATGGGACAGAGATTCGGACCTTAAAAGAAGCAACCATTAATCGTCTTGAAGCATTTGAAATGTGACTACATAGACGTATGCTCCGAATCCCATGGGTAGCCAAACAGACAAATGAAGCGGTTTAAAGTAGAGCAAACGCCGTCCGCGAACTACTAATAACAGTTAAATGCCGAAGCTGTTCTATCTAGGTCACATACTCAGGGGTGATCGTTGCCGTATCCTTTAACTTATAATAAAGGGCAAGATAGAAGGCCGTAGAGAAGTCGGTAGAAGACAAACCGGAATTCGAAGCGCAGAACAACTCTTTAGAATCGCCGAAGACAGAGCACAGCTCGTCATTGTGATTGCCAACATCAGGAGGACATGAGGTGGCATCAAAAGAAGAAGAAGCAGAATGGACTAAGAAGAAGATGACAAGACGCGTAAATGCTGTGATTCGAAGTATACGAGGCGACGCAGGCTACTATTGTCGCACTTACACCATCAATTTCGTTACTCTATTTACACCCTAACTTATTTACGTCAACATTAAAACTTTGTTATAAATAATTTTTATGTGACTCGTAGGAAAAAGAAATGGGAAGAGAAAAAGAATATGCGGTGGCGGAGTTCTTTAAAATCCGCCCCCTCCGGTCGCCATGATGTGATTTGTAGACATAAGCCGAAAAGTCCTCGGGGAGACTGTAAAGTAAATTGAAGTCTAAACATTTTAACTTAAGACTGGATTTACAGAATACACTGGAAGAAACATGTCAGTAAACATTATTACAGACGTCAAACAAGGCGCACAAGCTTTCTATATATGATATATACACGCATACATGCATGGGAAAATGTATTATATTAGAAATGTGACGGATTGATTTATTTATGTCTCAAATATCCAGAGCAAGTGGATTTTAAAGTTGGTGTATTTTATCAGAACGAAATGTCAACTTTATATTTTCGTTCTCCGATTTGGCGAATAGAAATGTGTTCTTGTTCTCTTTGTTTTAAACATGCTTCTCTGAATACATATATCGTCTTTTTGCAATTAAATGACAGTAGCAAAATTTCCTGCCTACACTTGAACATGTTCTTTATTAAGGTACGAGGGCGGTTTGATAAGTCAGTGACTTTTTGAATAAAACAAATTTTTTTCCGCAAATAAACATTTCATTTTTCTACATAATCACCTTTTAGCTCGATACATTTAGTCCAGCCTTTTTCTAATTTTTTTATTCCCTTCAAATAATAGGTTTTTTTAAAGCTCTCAAAATACGCGTTTGTTTCGGTGATGACTTCATCATTCGACTCAAATCTCTCACCGTCCAGCCATTTCTTTATGTTTGGAAACAGAAAATAGACGCAGGGTGCTAAATCTGGAGAATATGCTGGATGGGGTAGCAGTTCGTATCCCAATTTGTGGATTTTGGCCATCATGACTATACAAGTGTGCACACGTGCATTGTCTTGATGGAACAGCACTTTCTTCTTCTTAGCCAAATGAGGCCGTTTTTGCTTCAAATCAACGTCGAATCTGTTCAAAAGCTTTGAATAATATTCGCCGGTGATAGTTTTACCTTTCTTAAGGTAATCGATGTGAATGACACCGCGTACATCCCAAAAAACTGTTGCCATGACCTTGTTGGCTGACAGACGACTCTGTTTCGCCTTCTTTGGTCCACGTTCACTCCGAGCAACCCACTGTTTTGATTGTTCCTTGGTCTCTGGCGTGTTGTGATGGATCCATGTTTCATCCACAGTAACAAAACGGCGCACAAATTCGTCCGGATTACGGCTGAACATCGCTAAACACTTTTTTGAAGTGGTCACACGATTGCGCTTATGGTCGAGTGTGAGCAGTCGCGACACCCATCTCGCAGAGAGTTTAATCATGTCCAAATATCCGTGTAAAATATAATGTACCCTACAGCATGAGCCAACTCACGCACTTTCATTCTCCGATCATCCAATATCATTTCATGGATTTTATCGACGATTTCCGGCGTGATCACTTCTTTTGGGCGACCTGGACGTTCGGCGTCACTAGTGCTGGTACGCGACCACAACGGAACTCTGTAAACCACTTCTTAACCATTGAAATTGATGGTGCCGAGTCCCCGTAGTATTTATCAAGTCTTTCCTTAGTTTCAGTGATGAATTTTTTACGTAAAAAGTAATGCTTAATCGGCACACGAAATTCACTTTTTTCCATTTTCGTAAAAATTCACGAGGTTGTCTGCTTTGAACGGCTATCAAACACCAACTGCACGAGGTAGCTTGCTCAAAATTAGAAAGTTGCCCACTGATAGATTATAGTTGACGGCAGCACTGTTGCATTTGAAGTAACTGCGCGGGAAATTCGAAAAGTCACTGACTTATCAAACTGCCCTCGTATATTGTCGTTTGACGTAATAAAAAGTGCTGTCATTTTTGAATTCAACTGCCAAAACTTAATTCTCTAAAAGTCAGCTATCAATCTAAGAGTTTTTCTTTTTATCTATTGGGGAAACAAACATGCCTGTAATTACTAAGTTGGACTTAACTGCCGGTTTCTCATTTTTTTTTTTTTTTTTATGTTCTGGTTCCCACGAAAAAGGATATCCTGTAATGTTCAGAGAACATCGTGGGAACCAAGGGAAAGAAGGTAGGATTTGGGTTCTTCTTAAATTTATGGAGGTTGTATGCCTCGGGGAACACCTCCCCAGGCAATGAGTTCCAAAGCCTCGCAATTCGTTGGATGAATGAGTCTTTGGAAAGTGATGTTCTGCAGGTCTCCAAAGTGACCACGAAGGGGTGTGAAGACTGAACTTGACGGGTTAATCTCGAAGAGACTGCCAAAGGAGGAACGATTGTTGATATTTCAGAAGAGCATCGCCCATAAAAATATCTATAAAATAGAGACAAATCGTCAACTTTTCTACGGTGTTCCAGACAAGTGAGCGAGTTTGTAAGCGAGGCATCACCGACGAGACGAATTGCCCTTTTTTGGACAGAATCCAATAGCTTCAGGATATGTTTAGGTGCCGCACTCCAAATATGGGAACAGTATTCCAGTACAGGTCGGATCTGTGCCTTATAGATCATAAGCAGCTGACTGGAGGTGAAATAGCTCTTGGCACGAAACAAAAAACCAAGTTTTTGGGATGCACTTTTGGCAATGGACCTCACGTGATTTTCTCAGGAAAGGTTATTACTGATAGTAATACCAAGCATCGATATGGATAACTTCAGTAGTATGGTTACTCCTGACAAAGTTATGTTAGGCACAGTGAGATCGGCTTTTCTAGAGAAAAGACATGCTTGTGTTTTGTTTGCATTGAATTCTACCAAGTTATTGGATCCCCATTCAAGAATTGTTGCTAAGTCCATATTTATATTGTTAACATTTCTTCCTCGTTCATTTCTGGTTTCACGGGCTGATATAGGGGCCCTGGAAGAGAAAGCGGTATGGAGGGTACTATCATCGGCAAAGCTGTGTACGGGACATGAAGTTGCTTTCAACAGGTCGTTGATGTGAAGTAAAAATAGTGTTGGTGCTAGAATGGATCCTTGCGGAACACCAGCATTTATGGGTAGAGTGTCAGACGAAACTCCATCGACCACTACATGGAGAGACCTGTTTGAGAGAAAACTAGCAAGCAGAGAACACAGCTGAGGGGGCAAGCCATAAGATGGAAGCTTGGCGAGGAGTCCCTGGTGCCAAACTCGATCGAACGCCTTGGATATTTTGTTAATGATTTGAGAGTTATGAACAATAAGTACATAGAAATCGTTGGTGTGCCGTCACCGCAACGCTCTGTGAATGAAATCAACATGAATTTTTAATAACCGATATAGCAGAATATGCTTTTAATCCTATCATTTTCAATAATGAAAATCGTTCCATGGAAATCGGATTTTTTTTTGAAGTTACATCAAATATTTAAATTGATGTATCCGTATTGTATAATGGAATACCTCGACAAGAGATTAGATTTTTGTTTGCGGTCATATTTTTTCATTTTCGTTTAAAAATTAAAACCTTTTTTTTTAAATAAAAACGAAAAAACTTTTAATCTCAAATTCCGCGTACCGATTTCAATTTCTGAGTTCGAACGTATGTTGGTGGTAGGTGCGAATCTCGTAGCTATACAGTAGGTGGTACAAATCGTGGAGTGAGTATCATTATCAATGAAGTTAGGTGAGGAGTAATCAATATTTAATATATACGCACGGCACTCGTGCCAAATTTAGATCCGAGAGGTCCACACGACTAACTTCACAGTAGAAAGAATAAAAAAATACCATATGTTTTGTTGATGTAATTGTTATTAAAATTATTATAAAAAACGATTTCAAATTGTTTGTAACAAATTATAATTGTCTCATTAACACTATTCTGTTAATGTCAACCGTACTCTTTCAAACTTTTTCTTAGTATATCATAAGCGGGAGCTATTTTCAATTTTTTATAACAATTGAAATTTTTTAATTATTATGATTAATAATCATTTGTTTGTAACAATATTCAACTGTTATAAACAATGCTTGATTATTACTAACGATAATTTTTCACTACTTACTTTACTTTTTCATGTCCGGAATGTCCTAGAGTTTTTCGGCCCAGTACTGGGCCACGTCCAATGCTTCGGTATTGCCAAGCCATAGATCGTTCAGGGAACAGCGTGCTGGGCAGTTTGGACAAATTAGAAGGTGTTCCATGTTTTGCATTGCCCCGCATTCGCACTTGTCGTCGTTGGGTTGTCCTAGACCCCATTTTATTAGGTTATTATTAATGTTGATCCGGTTGAGCGTTTTCCATACTTTATAGTTGCATGAGATGCCACTAGGCGGGCGTTCTGAGATGGGATAGCTGGCGGGAGGTTCATCCAGGTTATTGCTGAGGAAGCGGTGTCTTGATTTCAGTCTGTGGGACCCGCAGGATTTTCTATAGAGTGGGTGCCTTTCATCAAAGGTCCTCTTGAACTGTTCGCCATGTTCGAGGGCCACTCTCCGTGAACTGGGGCTGACAAGGCCCGAGGCTTGGTAGAGCTTGTCCAATGGCGTAGCCCGTTACCAATCTGTGTGTTCACTGTTATAGCGTCTTCAATGCTATTCTCTCAATACTGTCACAGGTTTAAAATTCTCCAATTCTTATTTTTGTTTTCTAAAACTATCTCTTTTTATGAAATATTGTCATCATATTTTCAATACAAATATTCCTAACATGCAATAATCATATTATTTAAAAGATCTTAAAATTCTGTATTAAAAATAGTATAATTTATAAATTGCAAAATTCAGGTAGTTTACCGTTTTATTCAGTTTTTTTATTTTCCATAAAAAAAGCTTGAAGCTTGATTTTGTTGAAAATCTAATCAGTTTTAAGTTGCGTAATTATGCGTAGAATACAGTTGGTCCCACGTCGATATCATTTTTTGTTCTCGAGATAATCGAGACACAAAAATAATTCCAAAAGTTTACCATTTTTTTCAGTTTTTTAATTCTCCATAAAAAACAGCTCGACCAATTGTGCTGAAAATCTAATCAGTTCCAAGATGCGTAATTATGCGTCGAATACAGTTGGTTCCACGTCGATATCATTTTTTGTTCTCGAGATAATCGGGACAAAAAATAATTCCGGAAGTTTACCATTTTTTTTAGTTTTTTTATTCTCCATAAAAAACAACTCCACCGATTTTGCTGAAATCTCTTTTTATGAAATATTGTCATTATATTTTTCATACAAATATTTCCAAAGCTCACATGATGATTCGCACGTTACCAAAACATAAACACGCATTTTTGTCTGCATGTCTGTTTGTTTGTCCGAGCACATCTCTAAAATTACTAGATTGATTTTAATACGGTTTTCCCGGATAGATAAAGCTTGGCTAAAAGAAAAATATAGGCTTTATTTCATTTAAATCGGATTTTTTAGCTATTCTTATTTAAAAATCTTTCTAGTCTGAGAACTTACAAGGCAAATGATAATTGCTATCGTCAAAGTCCTATAGAGGTCACAACAAGAACGAACAACAAAAGAAAAAAAAATATAAAATAAATTCGATTTTATTTAGTGCCATAATTTAGTTCCTAAAAATCCTAAAATCAATAAGTGGCGGTTTATTTCTAGAAATTTTACAACAATTTACCTGACCGGCATCATTTTAAAATTTAGTCTCGGTTCATTTTTTAAATTCATATGGTGGTCTATAAAGAAATTCTTTGATGTTAAATCGGATGTCCGAAGAAACATATTGCCTTTCCAAAGATGATACAAATACAAAATTTTCCGGCCCAGAACCCTTCTGTGGACTTTTCCAAAGCCCACTTGAAAGAGGAAGTTCGACGCTAGGAAACAGATGAAAGGCAATCTCACTGGCATAAAGTGCCAGGACAAAGACAAGCGAAAAGGCTAGTAAGCCTTTCGCCAAGGAAAGCTTCTCGAGTTGAACAAGAAAGACTTGAAACTGGTGACAGGGCTCCTCACTGGACACTGCCCTCTGAGGTATCACCTTAAAAATATGGGCAAAACAAAAAGTGATAGTTGCCGCTACTACGAGAACTTCGCTGAAACTGCAGAACATTTGCTTTGCGAATGCCCTATGCTTTTCTGCAACATACTCTTCTTAAATTCCTCAGGAATTTCCTATCAGGAATTTAGCTTCCAGGAAACTAATAAATTTTGTACTAGCAAGCTTTTCGCCAGTGAAAGCTAAACAGCTTCTCGAGTTGGACAAGAAAGAGTTGAAACTGGTGACGGGGCTCCTCACTGGACATTGCCCTCTGAGGCATCACCTTAAAAAGATGGGCAAAACAGAGAGTGATAGTTGCCGCTACTGCGAGAACTTCGCTGAAACTGCAGAACATTTGCTTTGCGAATGCCCAACGCTTCTGCAAGGGGCCATCCCAAAGCCATTCGATGTCAGAAACTTAGCCCCCAGGAAAGTGACAAACTTTGCTCGAAGTCTCGGAATCCCGGGCCTCGAATAGATTAAGGGTTATGCACAAAAAATCTGATAGGTCGAGGCGCTTGAAAGGTTGCATTGCCTTCACGACCCCCCCTACAATCGACAATCTACAATCTAAATCGGATATCAAGTAAAAAAGATATCCTTACTTAAAGATATTAAGATAAAACTAAATTCCAAGCGGACGAAGTAGCGGGCAACGGTCACTTGTGCAATAAATTACGACGAATCTTATTCTTAATTTGCGGGCAAATTTAATTTTAAGTCTGTTCAATGACGTTAGCCTTGAATTACTACATAACACATATCTCTTCAAGCAATGTATTGATTAAATTATGGCAATAGATTTGTTTATAGAGTTGGTCGTTATAAGTAATTCGTTTTATTGATGATCATTGATTTTTGCCTTCTATTCTTAGTGCTAACTAAATAGAAACATTACTCTCGAGTAGAATTAATAATACGAGGTTCGGCAATTGTCATTGAGTCTTGGAGACTCAATAACAATTAAAGCGTCATATGTATGGTAGTGAATGTTGGGTTTGGCAGAATAAGCATTAAAATAGGATTAATGCTGCGGAGATGAGTATTCTGAGAACTATAGCCGGAGTGAGAGTACTTCTTCTTCAGGTACCGTCTTCGTTGCGAAGGTTGGCAATCATCAATGCTATGCGAATTCATGAAACAGCAGATCTAAACAACTGATTTGTTGTGCATCCATACCAGTCACGCAGTTTCTTCAACCACGAGTGGCGTCTTCTTTCGACACTTCTTCTTCCTTGAATCTTTCCCTGTATTATCAGTTGTAGCAAGCTGTATTTTGACCCCCTCATAAAATGTCCCAGATACTGTAATTTTCGTTTTTTAATGCTAAGAATTATTTATTTTTCTTTGTTCATCCGTCTTAGCACTTCAATATTTGTTATTCTTTCTATCCAGCTAATTTTTGGTATTCTCCGGTATGTCTAGTGTTCGAAAGCCTCTAGTCTTCTTATATCTTCTTTCTTTAGGGTCCATGCCTCCATGCCATAAAGCAGCACAGACAGCACATAGCATCTCAGCAATCTGATTTTCAAGGCCAAACTGATATCTCTTGTGCAGAATATTTTTTTCATTTTCATAAACGCTGATCTTGCCTTTTCTATTCTAATTCTTATTTCCTGAGAGCAGTCGTTGTCTTTGTTGATAATGGTACCGAGGTATTTGTATTTTTCTACCTGTTGTACTGGTTGGTTGTGTATGTAGATTTGTCCAAAATTGTTTGTTCTTTTGCTAATCAACATGAATTTAGTTTTTTTCACGTTCTTTGCCCATATTCTTCGCTTTCGTCATTTACTTTGTTCACTAGTATGTTGTGCATGTTGGCGGCTAAGTTTAAAACACCCTGTATAGAATATCAAAAGGTTGGACACATGGAGTTAACGGGCAAGCGCTTGTTGTTTATTGGTTACAATTTCACGTCACTATCTTCGTTAATAATGGAGTTATCGTTATTCAATGTAGACTGGGAATTTTTTTAAATTTTAAAAAAAATTGAAATATCTCGAAAATACTTCATTTTTGGTATGGGACATTGTGCACAAATTTTATCTAAAATTTCATGTAGAATTCGAAAATAAAATAAAAAATATTAGGTTTTATTTAAAATAACAAAGTTGACGTCTTCTTCCGGTTTAACCGGAAGTGCCACATTCAGGACAACATTATATTTGAAGTCAGCGTCATCCAAAATCTACAGCCTAGTTTTTTTCAGATTTTTAACATAACTGTATCCGCCATTACTTTTAATCAAAACTTTTCTTCTATTTATAATTATTACATTGCTTTATTTTTCACTAACAACAATGTAGCTGTGGTTGATATTATTAGGACGTTTAGACGAATGAAGCCCTGTAGACTGCTGTCACCAATCTTGCAAAGTAGCTCACTCTGGTGAGAGCGCGCTGTACTTTAAACTGTCTGCGAAAGTAAGCAGGTCACAAAATTCGTTCTTTCGGGAATGACATGCGGCCGGAAAGACTTGTTACTTTTGGCTTGGGCAACAAGAACAATTAATTTTCTTAATTTGCTTGCTTTTTTAGGTAGTTTAAAAAAAATACATAACATTTAAAAAATGTTGGCATTAATAGTTCACAAAAACATGTCAAAATGGTTTTTACTTTTAAAATAAAATAAAAACAATTCAAATAAACCAAAAAAAAAAATGGTAGACCCCAATTTTAAATTAAAATGTCATATATGTAGCTTTCGCTTTGCTTAATTTTAACATTTAAGAGTAGTAATAAAATGCGTCAAAAAAGTCCCATTGAAATAATCGTGCAGCGCGTCAGTTTATAATTTCTAGTGAAACTAAATAACCGCTCTCTGGAACCAGATTTGTAAGTTTATAGTTTACACAAAAGTAATATATTTACATCATGTAAGTTGTCGATGTTGTGGAATTTATATACCAAAGGTTAAAATATTCGAAAAGATCGCCAAAAATTTCCATATACAAAATGGGTTATGAAAATTTAAAAATATATCCCGGACGCTTCCCACCCATTTTTCCTTTTTACATGAAATTTTATGCCGTTTTCTTATTCAGGTGTGCTAGCGAAACTTTTCTCGTACAACATCGACTGCGGCGGTGGCGGTGGCGGCGGCGATGTAAAGCCCAGAAGCATCGTTTGAAAATTTAATTCTGTAGATACTTGGGTATACAGAAATTATATTGCTGGCATCAAAAGAAATTACGCCACTCATTCCTCTTTGGTGCTGTGTTATAAAAATTAAATCAAATTTTCCCCAATAAAGTTTCCCGGATACAAGTTAGCTTTTCACAGCGGACCAGAAGAATTTTCCACGGGAATTTTCACGTTGTTTACATAGTTGTTGAGACGAGGCTCCAATAAACGATGTAAAAAATATGGTGACGATTTTGCAATACGCCACTGGAATAAGCAAGCTGGGCGGTACGGTGACGTCACAGCCAATAACAAGGATGTTCCAGTACCTTCCCGACTAATCACGAATTTTTGATAGTTTGACAGTCTGGATATGTTTGGAAACTTCTAATCTCTCGTTTTAACGTTAATATACAGGGTGTCCGGTAAATACGTGGGCAACAGGTAATGGCAGGAACCTGGGCGAAAAATAGATCGATTTAGCCCAAGTTATTTATATCCGAAAATGCTTCGTTTAGCCGTCAGAGGGTTTGGAAGATTGACGAAAATTATTTTTTTTTATTACTTAAAAACGTGCTAAGAGATTGTCACTATTTTTTGTGTGCGGTTTTCTGTTGGAAGCGTTGAAAAAATTTTACATCAGGAATTGGGTTTTAAAAACTTTCTGCACGTTGGGTTCCACGAATGCTGACGGCAGATCAGAAGCGTGTTCACCAGGTTGCAACGGAGACAAATTCCGATGAATTTAAGCGAAAACTTCCTGTTTCAGCAAAACATGGGTTCATCACTTTGATTCAGAATCCAAAAAAAGAAAGTATGGAATGGTGGCATGGTGGTTTCCCACCCCCTCGAAAATTTCGTGTTGTCCCATCAGCTGGTAAGTTGTGTAAGTTGTGTTTCAATGGCTGCCATTTACAATGCGGAATTTAAAATTTTTGAACAACCCCTCTATTCTCCAGATTTGGATTCTAGCGACTACCATCTATTCCCAAAATTAAAACAACATCTTCGTGAAATCCGCTTTGCTGATGATAACGAAGTGATGTCGGCGGTAGATTCATTGCTGAAGACTCAAAGTTCTGAATATTTTTCAAAAGGGTTTGAAACACTTTAAAACCGATGTACCAAGTGTATAAACGTTTTAGATAAGACTATGTTAAAAAATTAATTAGTTTCATTCTTCTCATGTGTTTGCTTCCACGTTAGGGAATAACATAGAACTATGACTAGACTATGTTAGACGGCAGTTGACCAATGCCAAGGTCCCCCAGGTTTCCATCCTGTCCCCCACCCTATTTCTTTTACACATCAACGACCTCTTAAAAACCACCACAAACCCCATTTACAGTTTCGCAGACGACAGCACACTTGTCTCAACTTTCAAATCCTATCGATTACTTTCGGTGAATGATACAAAAAGACTCAGACAAGAACGGGTTGATTCCATCAATAGAGATCTTGAAGCAATCGTCGAGTGGGAAACCAACAATCTTGTTCAGTTCAACGCCCAGAAAACACAAAGCGCCACGTTTTCCAAGAAAGTGAATTCCTCAAATCACATCACAATGTCCGGAAATACCCATAAATTTTTGGGAGTCACGGTGTCTAATAATATGTCTTGCCATGACCATGTTGCTAACATCGCAAAGTCAGCAAGCCAGAGGCTGGGTTTTCTGTGGAAATCTAGAAAGATTTTCACTTCTAAACCACTGTTGACGACGTACAAGGCTCAAATTCGACCTCTACTGGAGTATTGCTCGCACATTTGGGGTTCAGCACCAAGGCATTCTCTTCTAGATTCTATTCAGAAAAGGGCCATTCGGTTAATAAAAGGCTAACTCTCACAGATACCCTTACCCACTAAAACATAGAAGAAGAGTTGCAGACCAGACATTGTTCCACAGATATTTCCATGGCAGATGCTCCAGAGAAATTAAAACTCTTGTACCACCCTGGATACATTTGGTCGAAGAACTCGGCAGGCTCATCACAGCCTCACAGTCCATTTACTCTCAAGATTGACACTACAAGGACCAATCTTCATCAAGAATCCTTCTTTTACAGGGCTGCTACAGAATGGAACAAGCTTTAAAAATCAGTTTTTCCAGAGAACTATGACCTGCAACTTTTCAAAAAGCGGGTCCACAATCATCTCCTATTTATAATCCCTTCCACTTCTAATAGTCGCAGTGCGGGCCGTCCGCGGCCCACACGATAGGTCTACCCTTTTTGCAACTATTTTTTGAAGCTATGTTATGCCATCCGATGAATGCGTTTGAAACTGGTTTTAAGAGAAACTTTTAAAATCGAAATTTTTCATAATTTAGACCTTTTGCATTCTATATAGTAGAAACAAACACTATACTTTTTGCAACACTATTGAAACTGCGCGCATGCGTAGTTCACGCACTAGTTCTATCCCTTTTACTCTCATGCAAAGGATCCCTGAAAAAATTTATGAATCCTGGCGAAATTAACCTGGATAATCGGATATGTTGATCGAATTTTGGGTATTTGACAAGTGTGCGAAGTTTAAATTAAATCTGATCGCTTAAAGTAGGGCAAACTCGAGGCCAAAGAGTCAGTTACAAACAAACATACAAGGTAAAACTAATATTGTTAAAAGTGTTAAAAACAGGTCTCTGGTTGTCAATTAGCAGATCGATCTGCCGAATAAAAAAATAAATTACCAATAGTATTTTTTACCCATGTTAAAAATGCAGTGTTGGAGTTGTGGAAATGAGTTGAGGCGGAGTATCAAACGTAATAATTTAGATTTCATCCATAAAACTCAACAACGAAAAATCGTAAGTAAAGCCAAACCTGCACGGCATCAACACACACATCAAAAACCATTTTAAACAAATTAAAACACTCGATTAACTAAAAGTAAAAATTAATACACACACGGCCCAAGTAAAATTAATTTTATGTATAGCTGCAACTGTCTGCTGCATTTTTTTATTTTAGGATAACTTTATGCCGACGACGTACCCGCATGAATATTTTAATACAATTTTGTAACGATTAACGTAACATTTAATTATCGCGTTTAAGTACTTTAATCAGGCAATAATTTGATAATTTTCAATATTGCGCCCTCGTTAATTTTTATGTATGGCGGTCGACCGAATGAAGAAGACTTTTTTATGTATAATTTAGATTTTTATTTTACTTCACACCGTTTGTATTAATAACACTCTGACGGGATATCGAGTTTTATGATGGTATTATTATGTCGGCGATAAAATAATAATAATAATAAATTCATCTTGTTTATGATTTGGACAAACAATAATCTCTACTTTCGAACCAATAAATGTTCTTTTTTTTATTGATTTGTTTATGTTAACAATCAGAACAACTTATATACAATTAGTATACAATTTACGTCCTAATCCTCTTAACTATACCTTCTTCTTCTTCCGGTACCCTGTCCGATTATCGAACGTTGGCAATCATATTGGCTATAATAACTTTGTTTATCGCAGCTCGGAATAGTTCAACGGATGATTTGCGATACCACTCTCGAAGATTTCGGAGCCAAGATGTTCTTCTTTGTCCTGGACCTCTACTTCCGGCAATCTTACCCGGCACCACTAAATAAAGGAGATAATATTTCTCTGGATGCCTGGCTTTTTATTATTTTAATTATTTCTGTGTTTTTCCTCATTCGTTGTAGAACCACCTCATTTCTTATTCGGTCCATCCAGCTTATTCGAAGGATCCTTCTGTAGACCCACATTTCTTCCAGCCTCTTCAATAATGAGTCGGTCAGCGTCCAACTCTCTACTCCATAGTGCAATGTGGAGAATATATAGCAGCGTGTTGGTCTGATTTTTAATTTTTAATTTTTTAATTTAACTATACTTGCAAAAGATCAATTGGCCATTTCCTTTCGAGTCGCTTTGGGTTTACAATATTTATCAAATTTGATGCCAGTTCTTTGGGATGGTGTTCAAGCAAGTGTTTTTGGGTTATTTTTTTGCATTCTTCTTCAATAAAGGATATGTCAAGGTCTACGTGCAGTGTGTGGTTAGATTCATACCATGGAGCATTCGCGATTATTCTAAATGACTTTGATTGGAAACGTTGAATAATATTTATGTTCGATTTGCTGGAACATTCCCATAGTTCTATTTCGTATGTCCGTATTGGTTTGATTATAGCTTTGTACAATAAAGTTTTGTTTTCTGTGGATAAAGATGACTTTTGCCAAACAACCAGTACATATTTTTCATTTTGAGATCCATGGCTTTCCTTTGTTTAAGTATGTGCTTCTTTTATGATAGTTTACTCTTTATGTGTAGTCCCAAATACTTAGCCTCGTCTGCTCTGTTAATTTCTATTTCATTAAGATATAATGAGAGACACTGTGAACGTTTTAACGTGTACGTAACATAGATGATTTTTGTTTCGTTTATCTTTATTTCCATTTGCTTAACCATCTTGTTAGTGCAGTTGTAGTTTTCCAGTTGCTATCTCCGCATTCTTATGGTGACATAATATAACAGTATCGTCCGCAAATGTTCCTAATTCTGTATCTGATCTCGTTGGAATATCAGCTGTAAACAAATTATACAATTGGGGACCAAGGACGCTTCCCTGTGGCACTCCAGAATTAATAGGATAGGTAGCTGAGTACTCATTTCCATAAGTAACGTGAAAGTATCTGTTCGTAAGGTATGATTTAAGAAGCAGGTACTCACTGGGGTACTCACTTGGTAGTAGTGCCTTGATTTTCTAAAGTAGTCCTGGGTGCCAGACTTTGTCAAATGCCTATTGGACATCGACAAATACTGCCGGACAGTATTCTTTAGCATCGAGAGCTTTGTTTATTATTGATGTTATACGGTGGCATTGTTAAAGAGTAGAGTGCAGTCTTTTGAATCCGAATTGGTGACTGGGAAGTATTCCTTCTAAGCTATTTGTAGATCTTAATTTTTTAAGGAGAATTTTTTTGTGAATTTTTGATAATGGGAGAGTAGCCTGATAGGACGGTATGAGTGGGTTTTTTCCAACTTTTGGGATTAGTATAATTTGAGCAAATTTAAATTGGCTTGGCCAGTATTTTATTCTAAGGATTCCGTTGAAAATTAATTGAATGAACTGTATCGCTTTGTCAGGTAATTCTGATAATATTCTACCATTTACCAAGTCGTATCCTGGAGCTTTTTTCTTGTTAAGATATTTTATTTTTCCCTTAATTTCATGCAGTGAAAACTTTTTAATAGGTAATGACATTTGTAGTGGTGCATCTAGTAATGCATTAATGGCAGGGTCAGGGTTATCTTCATGTGGAGTGAAAACATTTTGTAAGTCTTCTTCTTCTACTTGGTTGAGATCATATGATCTGTTAATTCCGGGCTTGCCGTTGTATTAATTCTTGAGATGTGGACTGCCAGCTGTCTCTCCATCTCTTCGGTGGTCTACCGGGCGGTCGGCTTCCTACTGGTATTCCCTCGAGAGCTATGCGGGGTAATCTATCTTCGTCCATCCTCTTGACGTGGTTATACCATTGCCTTCTTCTCTGCCTTCCCCATCTTACGATATCCTGTACGCCGCATTGTTCTCTTATATCAGTGTTTTTTACGTGGTCTCTTCTGGTTTCGCCAGCTATTGTTCTCAGCACCCTCATCCCGCGCAGCATGCTCTTTGTTTTGTTCGTGTCTTCTCTTGTTTCTATCGCGTACGTCATTATGGGTCTTCCGCATGTTTTGTATATTTTAATCTTACTGTCCTTCCGCATGTACCCGTTGGCCCAGACAATCTCTCTTAGGCAGCCTGATGTTGCTGATGCTTTATTGAATTTGTCTCTTAGATCTTTTGTTGGGTCGTGGCCGCTAGACATATTCATCCCGAGGTACTTAAATTGCATTACCTGTTCTATGGGCTTATCTTCAATTACGAGCTTGCATCTGAGTGGTTCCCTGGTGATTGTCATGCTTTTTGTTTTCTCGATCGATATGGTCATATTAAGCTGTCGGCACACTTGGTGGAACTTGAATAGCTGTCTTTGTAGGTCGTTCTCGTTTTCTGCGAAAATTGCTGCGTCGTCGGCATAGCATACCATGCTGATACGTTTGTTACTCATTCTGTATCCCATATTTAAGTTCGCTACTTCTTTTATAATTTTGTCCATAAGATTAAATAAGAGTGGGCTGAGGCTGTCTCCCTGTCTGATTCCTTCTGGTGTTAGAATGCTTTTCGTGATATGTTGCCCTGATTTAACTTGAGTGGAGTTGGCGGTGTTGAGGTTGCAGATTACCTTTTGTAAGTATAAAGCTTTTTCGCTTTTTCTTGATCGGATCTAGCCCACCTACCATTCGTTGTTCTTATTGGTGATTTTATATTTTGTGTTCTCTTTACTCTTTTGGTTACTTACCAAATGGAGTGATCGATAGATTACTTAAATAATGCTGATAAGTTTTTTCTTTGTTTTTTAGTTGATTTGCTAATCTATTAAACGCATTTTTATCTGTACGACTTCGCGATCTTTGCCACTTTGCTCTAGCTCTTCTTTTTTTCTCATACTAGTTCGAGTATCTCATTTGGGATATTATTTTCTGGTCTAAGCCAATAAATGATGGCTTAGAAATTTTTTATAACCTTGTCTTTTAGGAAGTTTCATGATTCTACTTTGAATATAACTACATAATGTGTCGTCTGCGAAGCTTATTATGTCTCCTTCCACATCTAACGAGGACAGGTCGTTAGGGTAAATGTTTAAAAGGATAGGGCGCAAGACGGTACCCTGTGGTACCTCATATTCCACTATTTCAAAGTCACTATCTTCTTCTTACATAGCCTATCCGTTTCGGATGTTGGCGACCATCCTGGCAATATGTATCATGTTCGCAGCTGCTCTGAACAGACCCACAGTTGTTGTGTTAAACCATGTGCGTAGATTTTTTAGCCACGAAATTCTTCGACTTCCAGGACCCCACTTACCGTTTATCTTTCCCTGTAAAATCAACTTTAAGATTCCATATCTTTGGCTATTCCTCATTATGTGACCAAAGTATTCAATTTTGGATGTTTTTATCTTTAATAGTGGTTCTTTATCCTTTCCCATCTTTGTCAATACGTGTTGATTAGTTACATGATCGGTCCATGGTATCCTTAAAATTCGTCGATATAGCCACATCTCAAAAGCATTGATTTTTTTTACATTCAGCGTCCGTAAGAGTCCAGGATTCCATCGCATATAACAACGCAGAAAAACATAACACCTCGATAATCTGATTTTTAAGGGCATAGATAAATCATGACATCTGAAGAGTCTAGCCATTTTCTGAATTGCGGCTCTTGCTTTTTCTATCCTGCACCTAATTTCCAGCGTGTGGTCACAGTCTTCATTAATAGTTGTTCCAAGATAGCTATATGTCTTCACTCTTTCTATTCGTTGATCGTGTACGATGGGTCCTTCCGTTTGGAGGTTTGCACATGCTCCAAATTATAATCGCCCATTGTGATGTTCTACCTGACTATGTCTCGCGCGAAGTTGCGGGAGACATGCGCGTATTGGGTCTTACCTTCATTTATTTGTAGACCTATTCTCTGAACCAAAGATTTGAAAACATCGATAAGTGTCAAATCATTACGTTCGCTAGAATTAGAAGTCCAATATTCTTTGAATATAAATTGAATAATATAGTTCTTAAAAGAGAAAAATTTATTCGCGATCTGGGAGTTAAATTTGATAGCGAAATTAATTTTAATCTTCAAGTATCAGAAATTGTGGCAAAAAGTCTTAAAATGCTAGGTTTTGTGTTGAGAATTTCTACTGATTTTTCAATTAAAACAAAAAAGATTTTATATTGTGCTTTCGTAAGATCCATTCTTGAGTATTGTTCGGTTATATGGGACCCATATTATAATGTAAATATCGATTTGATTGAGAATGTTCAAAAGAAATTCTTGAGGAATTGTGCTTTTCACTTTGGTATTCAACGAAATGAATATGAGTACAGTCAACTCTTAACCAAGTTAAATATAAAATCATTGGAAGATAGGAGAATTTCTATGAACTTGAGTTTCCTCTTCAAAATAATAAATAATGTGATCAACTGCCCAGAACTACTTCAACTAATAACTTTTCGTATCAAACAAAAAGATACGAGAAATCCTGATATTTTTCATATAAATTATTTCCATACCAATTATGCTATGAACAGTCCGATTCCTCGTATTCTGAAGCTAGGAAATGAATGTCATAATAACATAGATTTGTTTAATGTGTCACTTCAGGTCTTTAAAAATCAATTGGAAAGGCTATAGCGTTTCCGAAACTTTTCATTACCTTACCATTTTCTTTTGTATGTACCGGATTGGTTACATCATTTTCTTTGTTAATACCAGATTTGTTTCATCTTTTAGTAATATAGTAACTAGACATAAGGATTCATTAATACTTTGTATTTCACACTTCGCTAAATGTTTTGTAAAATCCTAGTGTAGACATTAGACATAAGAGTTCAATAATATTTTATAGTTTATCACACTTTGTTAAATGTAAATTGGCTTTGCCGTTAAATAAATAAATAAAACATAAGCTTTTTGCTGTTTTTACATTTGGTTTGAAACCGGTTGGAAACAGACTTGCGCATTTAAACTGGAAATGTCAATTACTTGTTTCGGATTCTCTGTAGAAACTAACCATAATTAGAAGCAACGCCTCTTAATTTGCCCACACCTTCCAATTTTCTGATGACTTGTCGACGTCCACTCCTTTTGAATTTGGTTGGCTCAATTTTTGAATACCCCTCCATACATAATCATAAATTAGTTCTATTTTTACTGCCTACATTCGTTCTAATAGCAAATATCGATCTAATAATAATCACAGCATTTTTGTTGCGTTACAAAACGAAGAAATAACAATTACAAATTGTCATAAAATGTTCCGACAAAGTATGTCAAGTAATATTGTCGAGTAACGCATGACATCATCTCACTCTCTCGTTTGGTTGGATCTCGAAGATTTCAAAACATTTAACGGCTCCCAACTTGATGGATCGGTGGATTTTAAGTGCGTGATGTTGTCCAATTAACGAGTGTGTAAATTAATTTATTGAATAATTAGTGTTCTCCCGTCGTTCCAGATACTCACAATACAACGTTATTTTGGGTTCTTAATTAACATTAATTGCGACACTTGTTTGGTAAATATTGTCTTGTTCGTTTTGCTTACTTCTTCAGATTCGTACAATTTCTTGAATCAGTATAGTTTTTGTTGGATATAAAAAAAAAGTATAGAGCACTCTGCTAAGGGTGTGTGGGGTTAACATTATAATACAGTTCACTAATTAACATCCTGATCACGACACCCCTTCTAACTCTGAATCTTTTAGCTCAATTGACGTTGCTTGCACGTAGAATCTTAATTAACTTTTACTATTCAAACCCCAAACAAATTGAAAAATATAATAAAACTTTTAAGCGCCGCACCCTCCAAAATGCTGGACTAGAGTAACAAATGCCTGCTCAACAACCCTTGTTTTCCAGATAACATTCCTCTATTCCTTCTTTTATATTAAGGCTTTTATGATCTGTAATAGAGCCAATATAAGGACTTTCATTCTTCTGTTGTGCTCTACTGTTTCAAGTTAAAAAAAGG
This sequence comes from Agelastica alni, assembly GCA_950111635.1. Lineage (NCBI taxonomy): Eukaryota > Metazoa > Arthropoda > Insecta > Coleoptera > Chrysomelidae > Agelastica > Agelastica alni. Next base: position 7,989,070 of record OX467712.1, on the reverse strand, counting down.
AACAAGTTGGGAAAAAAAATCTATATTTAAAACGCCGCACACTTCAAGATGCTGGACTAAAACACAAGTAACTATATTATTTAGTTATTTTTTTAATAAAAAATAGTCGCAAAAAGGGTAGACCTATCGTGGGGGGCGCGGAAGTCCCGCACTGCGACTATTAGAAGGGGAAGAGGTTATAGAAAGGAAATGATTGTGGACCCGCTTTTTGAAAACTTGCAGGTCATAGTTCTCTGAAAAAACTGATTTTGGAAGCTTGTTTCATTCCGTAGCAGCTCTGTAAAAGAAGGATTCTTGATGGAGATTGGTCCTTGTAGTGTCAATTTTGAGAGTAAATGGGTGAGACTAATCAGCGTGCCGAGTTCTTCGGCCAAATATGGCCAATGGTGGTACAAGAGTTTTAATTTCTCTGGAGCATCTGCCATGGAAATATCTGTAGAATAATGACTGGTCTGCAACTCTTCTTCTATGTTCTAGAGGGTGAAGGGTATCTGTGAGAGTTGAGCTGTTTATCAACCGAATGGCCCTTTTCTGAATGGAATCTAGAAGACGAAGAGAATGCCTTGGTGCTGAACCCCAAATGTGCGAGCAATACTCCATTAGAGGTCGGATTTGAGCCTTGCACGTCGTCAACAGTTGATCAGGATTAAAAAACTTTCTAGCTTTCCACAAAAAACCTAGCCTCTGGCTTGCTGACTTTGCGATGTTAGCAACATGATCATACCGAGACATATTATTGGACAATTTACAATAGAGCAAATATAGGAACTAACATTCTTCTATAGTGCCCTACTATAACAGGACCCAAGTTGAGAAATAGTTTTCCTCCATCTAGAGCGCCATACCCTTTAGATGCTAGACTAGAATACAAATAAACTTGATGCTTGATTATCAATCCTTGTCTTCCGGATAACATTCCTTCATTGACAGATCCATTTCTTTTACATTGAGACTATTATGGTATACAATAGAGCGAATAAAAGAACTTTTATTTTTTTGTTTTGTGCTGGAGAATGGTTCTTCTTTATTTAGAGAGTTACACCCTTCAAGATGCTGGACTAGAATAAAAATAAACTACTGTGATTTTCAGATAATATTCCTTTATTGGCAGACCACTTTCTTTTTTATTGAGACTATTATGATTTATAATGTTACAGCCCGGTCCTGTTATTTGTCGGCGTCCGAGAATCGACCACAACTAGGGTGCATATTAATGACCGCTTTGTCGGCCACCGCCTCAGTCTAGCAACGTCCCGAACACCGTGTCGCGAAGGTAAAAGGATTGTTTCGGACTCTCGAGAAAAAGGTGGAATAGTCTGGAATTATGACGTAAATTTCGTAGAATACAAATGAACCAAATGCTTGATTAACAATACTTGCCTTTCAGATAACACTTCTTTATTGGCAGGACCCGCTCTTTTATACTAAGACTGTTATAATCTACAATAGAGTCGGTAAGGAGAATTTTGTTCAGTTACGCCAATGGTTAAAATGCCATGATTGGTGAAAATAAAACTGACTAGTTAAGTGGTTAGGATAGCAATAATATTAAAGTAAAGCTGGTTAGTCCAGAGCCAAATATATTTAGGAGAATAACATTTTCTTAGCAGTATGTGGTTAGTGCGGCTAATCATAAATCCGTAATTTACTATTTTTTGTTTATATTAAAAACATTGTATACACAGCTTATACGCGCGTATAAAGTGCCCTAAAAACATGGCGGAAGTTAAAGCACGAGCATAAATTTTTTTAACTATTGAAAGACCAATACAAATGAACTATACAGGGTGGCCAACCGAAAACGAACCTCGTCAACATTTTAGAAAAACGCTCAGACCCGTCGATTTTTTATTTAAGGGGGACACTCTTTTCCGGTATTTTTGACTTAACTACTTTTAACCACAACCCAATACTTTAAAAAAAAGTACGTGTTAAAATTCCAATTATTGTAGTTGCTTACTTACTACTTAATTGATTAAATGTTCAAACTGATGACCGCACACTTCGATACAATTAAAAAGATTTTGTTCAAAACGTTTACGCACATTCCTAAGAATTTCCGGAGTAATTCGACGGCACTCGTCAACGATTTTTTGACGCAAATCTTTCAACGACGCTGGTTGTGTTTTAAAGATTTTACTTTTCAGATATTCCCACAAAAGAAATTGAGGAGTGATAAATCTGGCGATCGTGGAGGCCATTTAATGCTGCCTTTTCTCCTATGCCAATGCCGTGGAGTTGGTCTAAATACTGACGATCTTTGTCATACTGTGGATTATTTTCATATATATCAGTTAAGGCGGGGTCAATAGCGTCTTCCAGTAATTGCAAATATTTTTTCTCCAGTTAAATTGCCTGTTACAAAAAAAGGCTTTGGTTTGAATCGGACCAATAGCGGCAATTGTGGTGACCCCCAATGCTATTTAAAAATTTTGGGGTAATTTTTACCTGAAAGGGTTGAAAGTAGTAAAGTTAAAAATACCGAAAAAAAGTGTCCCACTTTAATTAAACATCGACGGGTGTTGGAAATTCCGTTATTTTCAACTGTAGAATGTTTCTTCAATCCATTACTTGATTTAAAAACCTCATTATTAGAGCCGATAAACGCGTGCTATAGGCAACCAATTATTCACTTGGTTCCTTAGATAGGCGCGTGCTCTAGGCAACCAATTGTACATAAAAGTCACAAGCAAACCAATTAAAAAGCTGACGTCAGCGCGGCTTTTACTAAAACTAACTATTGACCGCTTCCGTTTGAGGACTTGGTTTTTGGTCTTCGTCGAGAGGTCAAGCAAGCTTTTAACAAAAATGTTGAAATGTATAATTTTACTGCAGTAATAGAATAAAATGTGAATCCTATTAAAGAAAAAATACAGTTTAGGGCGACAGCCAGTGACAAAATTCTACAGAATAAAAGGGACCTGAATAGAACAGCGACCAACCCAAGCTATCGCAGATTCAACATCGAGTCGAGGCACTGCAAGATTTATCAGAGGCAGGAACTTTAACTTCTCCCCTTCTTCACCTCTGCCATCTACTCGAACCGGGTTCCTTTTAAGGCAGACTTGATCTTCGGAAACAGAAAAAAGTCACATGGTGCTAAATCAGGCGAGTAAGGCGCGTGTTCGAGTATTGGAGTACTGGAACGGCTAAATAACGTTTTACCTTACTTCGCGTCGACAACGAGTCTGAGCGATTTTTTAAAATGTTGACGAGGTTTCTGCAAATGGCTCCGTTTCGTTTTCGGTTGGCCAACCTGTATAAAAATAACATTCGAATAATAGCAAATCCCTTTTTTCCTATTGAGACTATTGTTGTACTATAGAGCCAATGCAAATACTTTCGGTCTTTTGTTCTATTCAAACTACAAATAGGACTAAGTTATGACCTATTTTACTAAACCTATCATATTTAATGGATGCATTCAGACTTTCGCATTATTTTTATTATATTAAACGCTTCGAGAAACGCTAAAAAATGCCATCGTCACTGTCCCAAGTTAATGTGAAAAGTTTTCGACTTGTCCTTGTAAAATTTATCAAATAATATTGGGTGTTTAAATGCGTTCAGCGTTTCTTACACAGAGTATAATTAGCTTCGTTACAATGTTAATATAATTACAGAGAGGCTGCCACTGGCAGCATGCAAGGCTTTAATTAATCTATGACGTCAATCACACGTAATTGTTACATTAGTTATAATTGTTTTAAATTTAATAATGACACCCTCTCGTTCTTAAAATATTTAAAAATATTTTAATATTTATTCACCACTTCGTCTAACTTTCTAAAACTGAGCTCAGAAAAGGCCGATAATACCATACCATTAATCACGTAAAGGCCAGTTAAAGCCTTTATTTAACATTAATAGCCTGTCAGTTAAACGCTGACCTAAACTTCGAAAAATAATGGATGCCATTAAAAACGATTACCCAAAAAAAATCTCATTGAAGGGCAATTTTAAAACCCTCTCTATCGGACCCCGGAGCGTCGGATCTAATATATTGGGGTGGGATAGTGGTGGTCGCGTTTTACAGTTTCTGCATTACCTACTCTTAAATATTTCATTTTTTTTTCCACCCCTCGACAGACGATTAAGAGACGCTAAATATGGATGATCCACGTCCAGAAATTTTTGCGGTTAAAAGAAAGTATCAGCGACATACAAAAAATAAATATTTTCTCCAAATTTCATTTACAAAAAAAGCCGTGTGGTGTCATTGGACACTCGATAGGAACGCTAAATATATATAACTTCCCAAAACGGTGAATACTATAATGTGCGAAAATTATAAAAAATTGCATTATTGCAATAAACTATAAAAGTATAATGAAGCCCGACAGCGAAAATTGGATGTGAAAATTATGACTGCTGTAGTTATTTACCGGGTGGTGCTTGTTAAAAAGTATAGATGTCGCCACTACCGGTCCTTCATGTGTACTTAATAGGAGTCTAGAATTAAATGTAGTTGTTTGAGAAAACCTGCCCTGTACTGATGAGGAGCAATCACTCCGAAACTGGTATACAGGTGGTTTCTTCGAGCAAATAAATTCAATATCCTTTTGTCCTATTTAACAAGCATCTGTATATCTTGCTTCTTGTGATGGGGTAGTATACACGGTTATATTTTAGATGTAATTCAATGCCTGTCGTAGGCATATAGCCAGAGGAGTATGTTGTTTTCTAATATATAATCGACCCACTTATACCTATATATTAAAAATATATACAGCAGTTATAATTTTCACATTCAATTTTCGCTGTCTCGAGCTTCATTATATTTTTATAGTTTATTGCAATAATGCAATTTTTTACATATATATTTATATATATATATATATATATATATATATATATATATATAATTTTTAAATTTTGGAGGGAATTATTATTTTTTTTAAATATAAATGGTTAACTTTTATAAAAATAAATAAAAAAAAATATGTCTTTACAATAACTTGTAGATCCGATTAAAAAAAAAGCTAAAAAATTTATATTTTTTGATTTTATATAAATTTTTTTATTTCATGCGGCTGAGCTATAAATTAAAATCGTTTATTGCAAATATCTCGGTTTCTATTGCAAATATGCCAAAAGTTATTTTAACCAATTTTATAGGCAATTTTAATGTCTACATTTTTTGTTTATGATTTTCTTTCGTATCTTTTTACGTGTTTGAGATATTTTTAAAAAAGTTACTTTGGGGGTAGTTTTTAATTTATTTCTACCCCCTGAAAACATTTCTTTACTATGAATACCAAAAATGTATGTCAAAGTGAACTTACATTTTAAAATGCAGACTTGCTTTTTAAATGGCAATTTAAATCTAGGTACTTTTTACTGGACTATCCTGTTTCTCAAAAATAAATAAATCTAATTTAGTTCATGAAAGTAGATAAGGAAAAAAAACACGGTTACTAAACAACCTAATATCTAAAGAATTTATCACTATTATCAACAATGGAAAGATCTAGCCCCAAGCGACTTCTTTTGTTAGCTAATTCAAAAATTGCACTTGGACGACAAAGATTATCGTCAAGTGAGAAGGCATTTACCTTGGTATACAATAATTTTGCAAAAAAAGAAGCCGAGTACTATTTGAAGGGACTATTTTAAAAAATATAGTAGCTTTATCGTACCAGTCAAACTGACCTTCTTACGAACTCATCATTGAAAATAAAAATTATACAGAGGTCAAATACAAAAAACCACCACTCTAATACACGTAAACGGCGTAAAGTAATCCTCGAATTAGGCACCCCAAAAACCACTATTAACAAAAAAGCACACAACTAAAAAAACAACCCTCCACCATACATACTTTAATCGTCCTTAGAGATGATCCGTTAAGGAAGGGTGCGAATCAATGTAGCATATGGGGCGATCTGCGGACTTCAGAGGCGTAATCAACGTGTAGTATTACTACAATGAAGAACTGATATTCCAAAAGGTATATCTTATTTGACAAAACAAATTACTTCTCACACATCAAAATTGTGACATCTATCATCATCATCATGGTACTACAGCCCTTGTAAAGTCTTGGCCTGCTTTAAGATTATCGAGCATTTTTTTTATTGGCTGTTTTTATCTTGTAATGAATAATTCTAAGCAATTTTTGATCTTCCTTTTCGGGCTAGTCTTTTGGCGTCCATTCGTGTAACAAGCACTCTCGTCTTCTCTTTCTTCCCCACCATACGATATCCTGTGTCCCACATAGTTCTTTTATTTGAATGTTAGGGACTCTGTCTCTTAATATTTTCCCCGTTATTAATCTTATTGTTTTCATTTCTGTTGTTCAAAGTATTCTTTTTGTTTCTGCTGTTTCAGCTCTCGTTTCTAATGAATATGTTAGTATTGGCCTTATACAGGACTTCTCCTTCTTCTTCCTAATTATAACATCTTTACAGATGTGTTGTAACCCTTATTAACAAGGTTCAATGTTTTGGATGGCTCTCTTGATTGCATATCGCCATTTATCTCGATTAAATGACATGTGAACCGCTTGTGGGAGAGTATCATCTAATAATTTTTTGGTAACATCCACCCATCGATTTGGTGATCGGCCTCGCCTTCTGTTTCCTTCAGGTTTTCTCTGTTTAATAAGCCTTTTCATATGCTCACTCCGAATGATGTGTCCAAAAAATGTAAGAATTCGAGAGTACACGATACTGGACAAACGTTTTGACGGACGTATTTCCTGTAAAACCGAAGCATTTGTTCTATGTGCGGTCCAGGACACTCTCAACATTCGTCGCCACGCCCACATCTCAAATGCATCAATCCGACGACGATCTACTTCTTTGACAGTCCAAGATTTTGAAGCATATAGAAAGACCGAAAAGACCAAGGTACTCACTAGATTGATTTTAGTTTGTTTTTGTGATATTTCAAACCCTTCATACTTTATTTAACTGTCATTGCTGACCTAGCAAGCTGAATACGCCGTCTTATTTCACCATCACATCCCCCGGTATTTTCTATAAGGGCTCCAAGATAGACGAAACTGTTGACAACAGAAGAAGTCACTTATAAAATAAAATTCGTTACCTACGAAATTTGTTTAAAAATTTTAGGGAAATTTACTTTCGTACTTCTTAAATGTACAGTTGAATACTGGTTATCGAGTTTCTAACGATAATCCGAAACCACCGTATATTCGTGAAATATTCTATATCACAAATTATAATCCATAGACAATACGAAAATAAACATCAAGTATAAAGCAATACCATAATGTTAGTTTTATTTTCGTACGGTATCAAATTTCGATAATACGCACACGTTCTGAGTCTCTATCGATGGCATTAATTTTTATTTTACTCCTGTCCTGCACTCTTTGTGTGTTGCAACAAAAATGTTAATGTGCGGAAGTGCGCACATGCGCATGCGGAAATGACTCCAAAACGGAAGCGCAGCTCTTCTTTATACGACTTCCGGTTTGCCATTGCCCACGGCGAAGACAATGGTCTGAAGGACATTGTTTCGGATGATGTAATGCGTTTAAGCGTTTCTAAGGGACGATTTCGGGCTTATGAGGGATGATTTTGGGCATGTTCCCGATTGTAATTGTCAAGGATGGTAACGGGCGACTTATGGTTGCAGGATTGTTTGATGAAAGATAACGGCATTTGTTTTGTCGAAAATAATGACCATGGAAAGGAAATCGGTCAATGATCCGTTCGAGCTTTCGGAGGGTGTAAATATGAAAATTTACTTTATAATATGAATAATTTAGTAAAGATCTTACTGATATGCCGGGAAACTTGGTGGGACTTTTTTAATATTAAAAATTAATATCGTTCGAAAGTAAATTCAAATTATAGCTTTCATTTACCAACCGACTCTGCATATACTGGGTATCCCATAACTACAGCAGCTGAAGAAAAATGGGATTAACATAAATATGTCTTCATAAAATGTTTATATTTGTATACTATAGTTTTCAAGCGGTAGTGTAATACGAGCACTGAAATCACTTTATGAAGATTCCTTTGCTTGTGTCAGGATAAACGGAGCTTGCACGGACTGGTTTAACATAAAAAAAGGTGTGAGACAGGGATGTGTGGCTTCGCCATGGCTGTTTAACTTATACATAGACGATTGTTTAAAAGATTTGAAAGAGAGTGCGTATGAATTGAAAATGAATGATTTGATTGTCACATGCATTTTTTACGCCGATGATCAAGTCATATTAGCGTCATCTGAAGAAGAGTTGCATGCGATGGTTAATGTCATGCATGATGCCCTAAAAATTAAAGGGATGAAAATAAATGCAAGCAAAACGAAAGTAATTGTTTTTGAAAGAGAAGAAAGCATGACAAACTGTAAAAATTCGATTAAGGAAAAAAGAGTGGAACAAGTAAATGAATTTGTATACTTGGGTTTAAAGTTTACGAGAAATGGAAAGTATGACAGTGACATTGAGCGAAGGGTGTTGGCAGAAAAACATATGAATGGGGCATTGCATAGCTTTATGAACAGCCAAAAAGTGTCAAAAAAGGCACGTCTGGCTGTGCATAGAGGTGTGTTGGTTCCTACACTTATCAGTATGGTAGTGAATGGTGGGTTTGGCAAAAGAAGCATAAAAATAGGATTAATGCTACGGATGAGTAGTTTGAGAAGTATAGCCGGAGTGACTCGGTTGGATAAAGTAAAAAAAAAGTAATGTTGTGGTGTAAAAGAAGATGTGGTTACAAAGATAGATAAAGGAATGCTTAGATGGTTTGGACAGGTAGAAAGGATGGATAAAGGAAGATTAACGAAACAAATTTATAAGGCGAGTGTGAATGGACAAGTCGGTAGAGGTCGACCTCGGCGAACATCGATCTCGATCAGATCAACATGTTTTTGAAGAAAGGCCAGGTCAAGAGTACCAACAACCGACGAGCATGCATGAGAGCCCTGATGAAAGTAAAAGAAGCAAAATATGTGTGTAAGAACCGTAATGAAAATGTGTGATTATTTTTTGATACCACTCCAAGAGGGCGCTTATAGCACGGGTCGAATTGGGTGAATAGTTATTTTTTTAACCACTTGCATTATCGCCATTTTTGTGTGAAATAATATATACTTGTTTGACTTTTATAATTTACGAGGTATTCGAGATATTTCTATTTAAATATTACAATACATATAAAAATTCATTAAATAAAATGTTTGTTTTCTCGACATAAAAACACTTTATTTAAAAAACATAAATTAGAATAAATTGTGGCTACTTCCAAAATTTGATAAATTAAATCTAATTACTGAAGTGGAAACTTCTTTAGGTGCATTGGGCAAACTTATGGTATCGCGTCATTTAACGTTAGCGTCTGCGACAGATGATAACATTAGGGCTTCTTCTTCTGTCAAAAAGTGGCCCCAAGCTGACATCCCACTTTTATCAGCAGAACTTCTACGGTTTTTTCTTTCATATCTGGCTGTATTTGGGCCATCTTAATTGGATTTTGAAGAAAAACCATTTAATTTTAAACTTGACCATTCTGTCGTGCCTTTGTGGTGGATATTTTGGTTATTGGGGTCGAGTTAAAATGACCGCGTGCGGGATTTGATGGAGGGAAGCCATTGTTAAGTACCAGGTGCAGTTCCATAATTCAAACCGGCCAGGAGTAGGCCACAGGATTCGTGAATTCGTGTATCCACAGGTTACAAGTGATTTATTTTAGAATATTTAAACGACGTGATTTGTTTTTGACACCGCGATTAAATTTGTTTTAATTTATTAATATGGTACACGGTTGAAAACTATTTATTGCATTGGATAATATGCCGAGTCTGAACTTTGTTTAAAATAATATTCTCAAGAGTTCTTTGTGTCCAAGTAAAAACATTTATTCATACTTATTTGTAAATACCCTACAATATTGCTATTTTGAAGGACAGCCATCGTAAAAAGAATTATTTTTGAAATAAGCTCGAGTGTTTTAACAGTGTAAATCTTTAAAAATACTACTTGGTGTTTCTGTTCTTGGATCATCGATGTAACAGTGGCGTCTTAATGAAGTTTTCAATTGGTTACATAGTATTAAGTTTAATTTTATCAACTTATCAGTTATTATGTGCTTGATCCAAGTTTTTCAATAGTTTAAAAGTAACAAATTATTTTTCATCAAATTTGTACCTGCTCCAAGTTGAATCTGAATTTATATATTACTGTATATAATTTATGTGGTTATTGTGAGGGTTTTAGATTATTATTCTTGTTGCAAGTCCATTTATTTGTATTTTTTTTTTGTGTTAATCTTTTGCTATCAGGAATTCTATATAAAACCAATTATTTTTGAAATTTTAAATATTGTGAACATTTTTCTTTTTTGTTGTTTTTAATTCTCTTTTGTACCTCATTAGGTTTTTTTATTATTGTCTGAAAGATTGTTATAATTAATTTAAATATTATTTTAAGAAAAGTGTATTAAATCCGTTTAATCCACTTTACGAAAATACAGAATTTGTTGTAAAAAAATCAGAACATCATTTTTACTTAATTAATATATTGCAGGAATTGTAAATATATTTTTATTTATCTAGTTCACCATAATTGTTTGTTGTTTATCGTGTGGCTCTGCTAGTGCCTACTAGACCTAGAAGTTTCCGGCTTGTACCGTCTAAGTCGGTGGCGCGGCTCACTTTTATATTTTTTTCTTCTACCCTCTACGGCTGAGCTCGGGCATAATTTGCCAGTAGAGAGACCACTAGCGGAGTACTCTTTAGAAAACTAAAAGACGTGGCAAAGACTTTTATTGAAAAAGTGTCCACCAAAATGTGGTACATAAAGGTGACGCTGGTAGACGTGTTTAAGATGAAGTAAAGTGCGTCAAAGAGAAATAGATACTCAAATTAATTTGAAAATCCAAAAAACCACTGTTATTTCATAGTTACAAGTATTACCTTCAGTCGGCAGTCCCAATTTTTTGGTTAGCTTACCTCCTTATCGCACGGTACGACCTGGGCGGATGGGGACTAGACGAAAGAAAGTGTAAGATTTTTCCGTTACGAAACACGAAACAGCTTACGCGTATGCCGATGCGATTAATCTTTCTTTATCTATCCTTTCTACGTGTCGAAACCCTCTAAGCATTTATCTATCTTTGTAACCTGATCTTCTTTTACACCACAGCGTTCTTTTATCTCACTATTCTTTACTTTTTCTAACCGAGTCACTCCGGCTATACTTCTCAGACTACTCATCTCCGCAGCATTAATCCTATTTTCATGGACTAGCTACCACGCTTTATCCAGCCTTTAGCAATTTCTGTCGCACTTATTTCACTTTCATTGCAACTTTCACTTATGTCTCCGAATGGGATACGTTTATCAATAATAATATACTAACGAGTATTCCACGACACCCACGTTAACTTTTATTTTTTTTTGCTTACGTTTTATGTTAAAAAAAGACATCTGACAAATATTCATTGAAATTGAAAGTGGTCGATTTGACATGGCACGACCCGTGTTGGTTCTAAAATTTTTGTAAAAAAAAAACCAAATCCACCCACTTTTAAGTAAATTGCCGCGGATGGCCACCCAAAAGCCCCGATTCCCGATCTGTATTAATTTAATGGAAATGTTAACATAAACACGTCTACATCGTTTAAGCAAACATTCATTTACTATGCGAGCAATTACATAAAACGAATCTAATACGAAATGTCACATATTCGACATTAAATAATGTATACGTCTCGAGTTAAAAGAGAGAGATAACAGCAAATCGTATTATCCCTATCGAGTAAACCCGACTGGCTTCCAACTTAAATTGTAAAGGATATCAAATTTATTCATAATTAAAACACAACTCACTTACGTAATGTGTCTGAATATTCCGGACTCGATTTTGCTATCCTTTGAAATCCGATATAGGATCCGTACATCTAATAATGGATGATGTGCTGAAACAATTTTCGAAAGACGCGTGACATTGAAACGGTACGCCAAAGACGTGTATCACTCGGTCGTTTTGACAAGCTCTACGAAAATCTAATCACGTAATGCTTCAAAAGAGGTATCCTTAGATTCCTTGCTCAAACCGGAGGATCAAATCGAACGTCTGATTCCTTATCGAACTTACAACCACAATCTCAGGGAAGGGTCTAAAGTTACCTTGGCTGTCGACCACTGGTCGTGCTTTATTGATCAGCTCTCGAATGCTCTTTACACCTTCGGAATACAACTAATTGGAACTTGATGCTTTAGAAATATACTATATCCCAATAGTATTATAAGTTCTTTCTACTGTACGAGAAGCTAGTGTTGGAACATCAAAAAAATATTCATTTTTGGAGGCCAAAATTTAAATTTACCCTTATCGAAAGTCTTTTTGGTTCTTATCATTATCCTTAAAAAATTATTTACTGTGAAGAAAGGAGTCCAAGTAACAAAATAAATCATCTATCTGGTGTATAAATAAGATTTTATTTAAGGTGTACATTCATACATACAGTCACGTCTTTTTGTCGTAGAAGTAGGCAGAGACCACTTCCTTTCGCTTGCTACGGTTCTTACACAAATTTTCCGCTTCTTCTACTTTCATCAGCGCTCTCATACTTGCTCGTCGGTTGTTGGTACTCTTGACCTGACTTTTCTTCAAAATACTGTCGATCTAATCGAGATACGTTCGCCGAGGTCGACCTCTACCGACTTGCCCATTCACTCATTCGCCTCTATCTAATCTGTTTCGTCAATCTTCTTCTATCCATTCTCTCTACGTGTCCAAACCATCTAGGCATTCCTTTATTTATATTTGTTACTACATATTCTTTTACACCACAGCGTTCCCTTATCTCCTCACTATTCCTCACTTTATCCATTAGAGTTACTCCGGCTTTACTTCTTGGACTACTCATCTCCGCAGCATTGATCTTACTCCTATGCTTCGTCTACTAAATCCACCATTCACTTCCAGCATTCCTCTATGCACAGTCAGTCGTGCCCACTTTGACACGTTCTGGCTGCTCATAAAGTTATTCAGGGCCCCATTCATTTGTTTCTCTTTGCTTGATATCACAGTCATAAACAATCTAAATAGTTCTTTGACTTTTTGTGGTACTATTAGTCCTTAGCTGTCAAAATTCAATAAGGGTTATATTTCTTCTGTCAGCGCACGGAAGAAACATCCTACTATAACCGACGATTTTTATGATAAAGGTTCAAATCGTATTAATCGATTTAATATTTTCATTACTTATAACACATCTAGGTCTTAAGTTGTTGCTGTAAGTGGTCAGGAAGAGGAAGAAATATCGCAAGAATATGCCGAAAATGCTCGAAGACGTCAGAAAATAATTTCTCCGTACATTAATTTAATTGTCCGTTCCCTAGGGATGAGCGTTCGCACTTAATGAAGGGATTTGTAATGCGTCGGTCGGATGGTCAAAGGCAAAAGTGAGACGTGTGAGACGCCCTATACAGCCCCACTTTACAACTGTTACAGAGCAGGACCGGCACGACAAACTATGTATTTATTTGATTTAATTCATTGGTAAAAATGTAACGGGCAAAATTCTCTTATTCGTCAACTTGGCTTACGAGCTATCTTATTTAGTAGTAATCAGACAGGATTCCGGATAAGGTCGTAAATATTTTAATTTATGCGACATGATTTAATTTTACTCCTTACGAAAGACTCTTTGAACGTTTCCTCAACTAAAATCACCCAAAAATAGCCCTGCCCATTAAAGAAAGCACGAGACAACCTCTAGAACAACTGTCTCTTTCTCATCGGGAGCCAACTCTCAGCACTCTCCTATGTCTATGCTTTTTACATAGCACAACGTAACCAAAGATGTCAGTCGTGAGGCTCGTTGTGAAGTTCACTAACGCGTTCTTTTGACCTCAAAACGATTTTTTTAAACAATCTATACTTTTTTACGGTATGGTTAAAAATTTGCAGTAAAGTATATGTTGTTCTTTTTGCACTAACCTACTTTTGTGTATAATTTCAAGGATTTTGCATTACTTTTTCGTACATTTTGGTGGCTGAATATCCCTAAAGCCATCATTTCGTATTGTATATGTATAAGTCATTGATCGTATACAAAATTTGCAATTTTTGATAAACGATATCTTAAAAACGGTACGATCTCAAATTTTGCATAAGTATTCTTCAATACTTGAAGAAGACACAGTGTGTCGAAACGATCGTTAAGTTTTAATATATGTACAATTTTGTGGGAACAGTGTTTCATTTAATAGCAATAAATCTATTACTTCCCCTACTTTCATCAATGCTCTCATACATGCTCGTCGGTTGTTGGTACTCTTGACCCGGCCTCTACCGACTTCCGTCCATTCACACTCGCCTTATAAATTTGTGTCTACGTGTCCAAACCATCTAGGCATTCCTTTATCTATCTTTGTGACCACATCTTCTTTTACACCACAGCGTTCTCTTATCTCACCATTCTTTACTTTATCCAATCGAGTCACTCCGGCTATATTTGTCAGACTACTTATTTCCGCAGCATTAATCCTTTTTTCATGCTTCTTTTGCCAAATCAAACATTTACTACCATACATAAGTGTAGGAACCAACACTCCTCTATGCACAGCCAGACGTGCCTTTTTTGACACTTTTTGGCTGTTCATAAAACTATGCAGTGCCCCATTCATTTGTTTTCCTGCCAACACCCTTCGCTCAATGTCACTGTCATACTTTCCATCTCTCGTAAACTTTAAACCCAAGTATACAAATTCTTCCTTAATCAGAACTTTACAGTTTGTCATACTTTCTTCTCTTTCAAAAATATGTATATACCGCTAAATTTTTTTTTCGGAAGCATGACACCAATTTATGGGTCTTTTCTAATACGTCCGTGTATTTTCAAAGTACTACACCAGGCACTGCTGGTGTTAGGTTAGGATGTTAGGTTAGGGTAGGCTAATGATAATCGGTATTAATTGAGGCAGTAAAAGTAAAAAAATGAGCCTAAACTAACCTTACGTCCTAACCTAACACCAACAGCAACTTGCAAAGTTTGAAAATGCGGGGACGTATTAGAAAAGACCCCAATTTATCGCTAACAATAAATTTGAGGTTAAAACAACTTTTCGTTTCTATAAGATATAACTTACTTTACCATATTTGATCTACAAATTAATAGTAAGTAATACTTATGTCTGTAGCACAAAAAAAAGGTCAAATCACAAAATTATAATAAAATATCGCAATTCAAAAAGTAAAATGTAATTGACATTAGCATCATGACAATCACTGAACAAAACGCGGGAAACAGGAGACAAACCAAACATGGAGCATGCGCAGATTGTTCCGCACTGGATTGGTCGGCATGACTGTAACCTTTAATGTAGCTACTGGATTCTGTCCAAAAAAGGGCAATTCGTCTCGTCGGTGATGCCTCGCTTACAAACTCGCTCACTTGTCTGGAACACCGTAGAAAAGTTGGCGATTTGTCTCTATTTTATAGATATTTTCATGGGCGATGCTCTTCTGAAATATCAACAATCGTTCCTCCTTTGGCAGTCTCTTCGAGATTAACCCGTCAAGTTCAGTCTTCACACCCCTTCGTGGTCACTTTGGAGACCTGCAGAACATCACTTTCCAAAGACTCATTCATCCAACGAATTGCGAGGCTTTGGAACTCATTGCCTAGGGAGGTGTTCCCCGAGGCATACAACCTCCAGAAATTTAAGAAGAACGCCAACTCCTACCTTCTTTCCCTTGGTTCCCACGATGTTCTCTGAACATTACAGGATATCCCTTTTCGTGGGAACCAGAACATAAAAAAAAAAAATGTATGCTTATGAAATGTCCCTTATATCATTCGGTGGTTAGTATCTACGTTCGACACTGTGTTTGAAGCACAACTGACATTAGCATTTTTCATGTCCTGCTTTGACACATTTAATAATGCTTAAGGCTAATTCAAATTATTATAAGTACTTTTTTTTTACTGAAAATAGTTGCAAAAAGGGTAGACCTATCGTGTGGGCCGCGGACGGCCCGCACTGCGACTATTAGAAGGGGGATGGAATGTGGCCAGTGGTGGTACCAGAGTTTTTATTTCTCTGGAGCATCTGCCATGGAAATATCTGTAGAGTAATGTCTGGTCTGCAACTTTTCTTCTATGTTCTAGTGGGTGAAGGGTATCTGTAAGAGTTGAATTAAGTTGAGAAGAGAGTCGCAGCATCACCAATCTAGATCTTGAGAAACAGCAACTAATAAAAATGTTATTTGGTATTTTTGTGACATTTTTGGACAATATTTTTTTAGGTAAATTATGCATTGAAAATATTTTAAACCCGCTCCTGTATCGCGTAGCCTTTCTCGCCGTACGGCGGTCTAATTCAATTCTGTATAATTTGCATTAATTGCTACATGATGTATCATAATCGCCTGATACATACAACATCCTATTTCCATTTGCAAATTATATCAACGCGAATTAACATGCATTCCACATCGCTCTCCATAATTTTATACGAACTGATATAGTTTTACACGAAGCAACAGTATCACACAGGAAAATATTCAGAAGAATTTTCATTCAAACAACATTCGAATTACTCGTCTCTCTTGATTGCTGTAAAGTACACCCACATGGAATGGAGGGGACTTTTTTGTAGGCACTTTGGTTAACAGACAAAAACAGCCAAATACTTTGTATTGCACAGGCTCATCTTATTGATATGGGAAGATGAAACAATACCAAATGAATGGAGGGAAAGTATAATCGTTCCTATACACAAAAAAGGAGATAAAAAGAAGTGCAGAAATTACAGGGGAATCTCCCTTATCAGTACTACATATAAAGTTTTAGCCAACATAGTCTTGGAATGCCTAAAACCAATTACAGAAGAAAGTATTGGAGACTATCAGTGCGGCTTCCGAAGAAACAGAACAACAGTTGACTAAATTTTTACCATAAGACAATGACCGGTAATGACCTACGTTACTGAAACGAGTGCAGAAACAGCAGCAACAAAGAGAATTTTAAGAGCAGCCGAAATGAGAACCCTAAGGACTATAACAGGACATACTTTACTCGACAGGCAGAGGAGCGAAGACATCAGAGCTACCTGCGGCATTCAAGATGTAATAAGATGGACCAGAGTCCGAAAGAGAGCTTGGAGGGATCATGTGGACAGAATGCCTGGAAACCGCCTCGTAAGAGCTGCTAAGCACAACAAGCCTGAAGGTAACAGACCACCAGGACGACCGCCCAAGAGGTGGCACGAGAGCTGGACATCAGAATCCCAGTTGCGGCTGCTATGAGTGCTAATATATGAGGAAAAACAAGACAAATGTCTTAAGAAAAAAAAGAAGAAGAAGAAGACAATTGCTGGAAAAATTCTGAGAGTTTAACCGGGATGCCCACCATCTTTTCGTAGACGTCAGACAAGCATACGACAGCATATTGCGTGTCAAACTGAGGCATGCAATGGCGGAAATGGAAATATCTAAGAAACTTATAAATATAATCAGGTTCCCGAAGTAGAAAAGTAGAATACGAATCGGTGATATACTTTCTGACCCTTTTGAGGTAAACAGAGTGCTACGCTAGATTTTTGGACCACTGCGAAGCCCACTAACCCAACAGTACCGAGTAAGAACCAACCAAGAAATATCAGAATTATACAAAGATCCAGATATTGTAAAGGAAATAAAGGCGAGAAGGATGCAAGTCATGTGCAAAGACATATGTCTGACATACGGATTTATTTTTTTTTTTTATGTTCTGGTTCCCACGAAAAGGGATATCCTGTAATGTTCAGAGAACATCGTGGGAACCAAGGGAAAGAAGGTAGGAGTTGGTGTTCTTCTTAAATTTCTGGAGATTGTATGCCTCGGGGAACACCTCCCTAGGCAATGAGTTCCAAAGCCTCGCAATTCGTTGGATGAATGAGTCTTTGGAAAGTGATGTTCTGCAGGTCTCCAAAGTGACCACGAAGGGGTGTGAAGACTGAACTTGACGGGTTAATCTCGAAGAGACTGCCAAAGGAGGAACGATTGTTGATATTTCAGAAGAGCATCGCCCATGAAAATATCTATTAAATAGAGACAAATCGCCAACTTTTCTACGGTATTCCAGACAAGTGAGCGAGTTTGTAAGCGAGGCATCACCGACGAGACGAATTGCCCTTTTTTGGACAGAATCCAGTAGCTTCAGGATATGTTTAGGTGCTGCACTCCAAATATGGGAACAGTACTCCAGTACAGGTCGGATCTGTGCCTTATAGATCATAAGCAGCTGACTGGAGGTGAAATAGCTCTTGGCACGAAACAAAAAACCAAGTTTTTGGGATGCACTTTTGGCAAAGGACCTCACGTGATTTTCCCAGGAAAGGTTATTGCTGATAGTAATACCAATCATCGATATGGATGACTTCAGTGGTATGGTTACTCCTGACAAAGTTATGCTAGGCACAGTGAGATCGGCTTTTCTAGAGAAAAGACATGCTTGTGTTTTGTTTGCATTGAATTCTACCAAGTTATTGGATCCCCATTCGAGAATTGTTGCTAAGTCCATATTTATATTGTTAACATTTCTTCCTCGTTCATTTCTGGTTTCACGGGCTGATATAGGGGCCCTGGAAGAGAAAGCGGTATTTAAATCAATAAATTATACCGTTGAGTATTTTTAAAAAAGTGGTACAAAAAATATTTTTCATTTGAGACAGACGTGTTAGCGATTAAAAATAATTTTCATCTGAAAAACTGTTAACAGGTTGGCACAAATAGAGAATATACAGACCAACTATAGGTAAGCATGAAACGTCAAATGGAAATGGCACGTTCCTAATTGATTTTGTAAAAGAAAAATATATTATTATTGCTGGTATAGTTCTTACGAAGTCAGTTGGACAAGTATAAAAACAATATTTCATTCGGCGTCTAGTCGAACTTTGTTGTTGCATAGGCGTCACAACAAATATTTTAATAGTAGTTTTACTGCATTAAATAATTATTGGGTTAACAATGTTCTCAATAAAGTATAAATTTTGAAATGTATTTTTATGAATATAAGGGGTTATGGATATACCTATTTAAGTTCAAAACTTATTTTATTAGGTTCGTAGATTGTCATGTATTTTTAAACTCAATTTAAAAATTTTTCAAAAACTTTAAGTAAGTATTGTTTTGACTTATGTGATAAGGTTGACCACCCTAAACGAAACACTATTATACATTAGTCACTATCGAAACACTCATTAGTACTTGAGTCTTCTTGGGTATTTATCACTATCGGTTCGATTTGTGGCAAAACACAGTATTGTTTTTCTTTTTCTTTGACGTGGTAAACACATTTTGTCCATAAGTCAGTTTCGGCGAGTTCATCAATTACTTTTCTTATATTTGTTAGAACGGAATCGCTTAATTGAGGAGCTTGATTACACTTTCGTAATTTGTTCTTTAAAGCAGCCCAGATCACTTCAATAGGGTTGAATACACAATAATATGGAGGCAAACGCAAAACTGTATGATCGTAAGATTCAAAAAGTTTGTCTATGACGTATTCTTTCTTAAAATTTTGTTATTTTACTAGTCCAACAATCTTTTTTGTGCAGTTTTTAAATGTATTTCTATGTTACTAACGATATAACAGATACTCCAATAAAAAAAAAAAAATATAATAGGTATGTACAAAAATATGTATTTATAACAACACGGCACTGGTAAATAGTTGTGTAAACAATGATTTGTTTTTTGCCGGCATCGACTTTTGCGGTGAGAAAACTGCCGATAAAATTTGGCCAATTAGAGTACTATCCAATAAGATGCATAGATTCACAAAAGGTTCGCCGACAGTCCATGTGGACAATACCGGCAGTAATCAATTACAAACGGTTCGGTTTAGCTTAATGCTCGTGGCATTACTGACCGTACTCCGATTTTTGCGTTGTCCAACTGAGTTCGTATAAAGTATACCTATAAATCAAATTGAGCATGTATTAATAGAAAGAAACAGAAGAAAAAACCATTAAAAATGTGATATCCTATATTACGTTCAGTCGCTAGCTCTCGACTTAAAACTATCAGAAATTTGTCCAACTTCACCGGTTTAAATCGCCAAATCAGTGATTCTCAAATGTTCATTTAAAACTTAACTGATTGTCACAAACGTTAACGGGTTTTTTTTAAATTTATTTATCGTGACAGATTTACCCGTCGGTATGGGGTCGGAAACAACCATCACCGATATAATCCGTATTTTTCTCAATGTTTGATGTGACGTTAAATCGTAAATTAATTCCGAATCCGCATCAAAACAATGTCAGAATCCTCGAAAAGCGCGAGTCGAATTCGAAAACCATATCCGTATCCATTCTGTTTGTGAATAAACGGCTGACATTAGTCTATTTATTAAATTACAAGCCTTTTAATACCCCAAATTGCGTTGTGTAGGTTTACAGAGACCGAATTTAGAGAGCTTAGAGACGCCAATATGGCGACGAACATTTAGTCTGGAAGCTGCACGATTATGATTTCACTATCAAAAATATACACAAACTTCTAATTTTTATTTCAAAGTTATCTATCAAAAACTCTACATCGTAATTTTATTTAAAGGTACGCTGGATTTGTTCGCCCAAAGATGCCTGGATACCCTTAAAATTGTACCAAATTAATAACCAAAAAAGAAATATTTTCTATATCTCAATAATATTTTTCCCAGGATATACCACCGACTTCTGTACCAACTAGACCGCTAAAACTCATATTCCCACAACCGGAAAATATCATCCAATTGAACACTCTGAAAACCGTACTGCGCAATGCGCAGAATGATCCAAAATATCATTGATGACATTGACATCGGACAAGAAGCCATTTTGTTCATAGTCGTAGGCGAACGAACGAAAATAACATTACGTGTTGGTTTTTGCTGTTTATTAGTGTTTATACTTTTTCAGAGAACCATACATCGATTCTCGTAAAACTTGTCATACAAATTTATAGCAAACTAAGATTTTATGAAGTTTCAAAGAAACAAACTGAAATCGAGAGAGGTACTCTTATTAGGAAACAATTTTCGAAACTTATATTGTTTCAAAACCAATAATCATTCTGAATTATAATTAAAAATGCTTTTTACCTGTGTAGGTATATTATTTTGTTTTAGGTAAATTTATTTAGTTGTGTATAATAAATATCACTTGTGTTTCAATGATTTTCCAAAATTCCTTATATCTGGTACCTAACTATTTAATTACTTCCATTTTGGGTTCCAAAATGATATAAAAGAGCTGCAATCCTTGTCCAATTGATGAAACATTCACAAGTAAGGTTTTAATACTTTTAATACACATCATTTATTGAGGTTCTCTCTTGTTATAAAATATATTACAGTTAATTATGCCTGAAAAAAATAATTATCTGCTCAACTTTGAAAGATTTTTCTCGAATCTTATTTGTGGGGTAAACACTGTCTCCTCTTTCCTTGCGGTACGCCAATGTGATTTGCTTGTATGACAGGCGATGAATGCGCATGCTCAATGGGATCCAAGCTAGTTTGTATATAGAGGTCGGTGGGATATACAGATACAGTAGCAAAAAAAAACAACAAAAAGAACTCCCAATTATATTAACTGTTACTGTTCAGATTTACTTAGGTGTTTTCTCGAAGTGAGTTATCTGTCAAAAACTGTAGGACGTTATAAGATATCCAGTCGAAATATTTTATAGCACTTCCGAAAAAACAGCCTGATGAGTCATACATTGAAGGTTTTTCTCCGCATAATACATGGAAGGATGAGGGGTCGATGCGAGGTGGATCTGGATGAGACTCAGTTTGGCTTCAGGAAAGCACTAGGCACCCGGGAGGCACTTTTTGCCCCAAACATACTTTTCCAAAAGTGCCGTGACCAGCGCAAGGATATTTATGTATGTTTCATAGATTATCGACAAGGTACAACATGGAACACTAATAAACATATTAAAAAACGTAGGAATCGATGGTAGAGATCTGAGAATTATAGAGAACTTGTATTGAAATCAGAAGCAGTAACCCGTATCGATGGAAGACTGAGTGTAGCATCCAACGAGGCGTCAGACAGGGATGCATTCTGTCCCTACTATTATTCAACATCTCGAATATAATCTTCAAACAGGCTTTGCAAGATAAAAACCTTGGAGTAAAAATCAACGGGGAACTGATTAATAATATTCGATATGCCGACGAAACGGCCATCTTGAGCGATAGTATTCAGGGCCTTCAAAAATTGTTGGACTGTGTAAATACGACAGAAAGAGAAATGGGTCTGAAAATGAATGTCACTAAGACAAAATTTATGATATTCAGTCGCCAACCGCACGCCGATGCTTTCCTACAGAAATACCCACAAAACATTGAGAGAGTTACCCAATTTAAATATCTTGGTTGCTATATCACGATATTAAAGCTTTAAACTACTAAAATCTATTAAAAATTCACCTTTTTGACACATAGAAAAAAATTAAAATAACGAGTCATACGTGGAGCGTCATGGAGTCGCATTTTCAGCGTCCGTACAGAGTAACAATGTTCGTATCTGTTGGTTTTACATTCAAAGAGGTAAATCTTAAATTACATACAGTAAAAAGCGCTATATTACTTCAACTGTAGCAGTTTAAAATCACTTAACTGTTTTGCCAAGAGACAATATTGTCTCAGTACTATAGCATAACACGTGTTGTTAAAAAATCGCTGTGACTAATGTCAGGAGAGTAAGACAAATGATCCAATGCTTTAAGTGATAGTAGTTGATAATTTCCATTTCTGAATTGGTTCTTCGAAGCATTGGGGTTACTTTAGGCAGACAAACAGCTGCGTATTAATTGTTCTTTGTCATTTTAATGCAATTGCAGCTTTATAAATAATAAAATATTACGACCATCATCTTCAGCACACTTCAAGGAGAGATTAAGTATATTTTATATTTACTGCAATAAATTCGTGTTTTATCACACATTTTTAATCTTTCTTTATTAAAGGAGCTTAAAATTTTGTGGCATCTATCGACGCAAATAAATCACCAGTCGAAGTATCCAACTTTCTCACACCGAATTCATCACGAAAGAGGTATTTTTGTCAGTAAATGTGAACGTAAAATAATGGTTTCGGCTAAATAAATACTTTGTAGTGCCCCCATACTAAAGTAAATAGACGACACAGAGGCAGGCGGCTGCGGTATCCAGAAACCTGGCCCTCTTTGATGCTTCCATGTCTGCTAATTAGCTGATTAATTAATTGCACGGCAACTCTAATTCAAAACCTATTTATTTATGAGCATCGGCATTAACGTAATTAGCGTTAGGTGTTGTGAAACGTTTTCCAGTTAACGGCAGCCCTTAATCCTTTTGCCAAAACTATTAAACGATAATGGGATTGGTACCAGAAGGCTAGGTGCCAACTTTACCTAATGGCTCACTCACGAAATTAACTACATTTTGCAACACAAATATTAATTTAGTACAACGATGTTATTTAGTGTTTTCAACAAAATTATACCGAATAAATGTTGAAACTAATTAATATTAACGACAGAAGAATAATCTTAAACTCACACTTACGACAGTGCTTTAAATAAACCGCCTCATTTTTAAATAATACGTAAATTTAAGAAAACAAAATTTAACAATCTTGATTTTCAAAACTTTCCAATAAGTACAAAATAACTATTTTTTTATGATAATTAGAAAACTAACTTTATAAAGCTGAATATTCTAGATATAGAAAACAGAATAATTTAAGTGTGGTATTCAAAGATTTGCTCACCAAACACACAAGTGCTTTAATTAAATATTTTAAAGACATTAATTTGTATAACAAAATTTAAAAATGATCTATAATACAAATACAACACATACTACTTGTGTAAGTCCTCCTGCTAATAACTCTTAGTAGTTGATGCGAGCAAGTTTGTATTAAATAAAAAAAAATTTTTTTTTATGTTAATTAAAAAATTAACTTTATAAATGATAATTAAGAATTAAAACAGCTACATCGTGTAAGTTTCTAAAGCTAATCATAAACTTGAAAATACAAGAGTTTTATTAAAATCGATCTAGTAGTTTTGGCATGATGCTTAAACAGACAAAGAATATAATAAATTATAATTTAAAAAAAACTAAAAAACACGCTTTTAGAATCAAAATAATTTTTAACATAAGAATAAAATTACTGACAAGAAAATTAATGTCACTGTTCTAAAAGCGTGGGGTGCTTTCATTCCGAAACGCAGACTTAGTTTAAACATTTCATACAAAGCACCCAACGCTTTAAAAACAGTGACATTAAATTGTTTTTTAAAACTCTCCCATAAGTACAAAATAACTATTTTTCTAATAATAATTAGAAAACTAACTTTATAAATGATAATTAAGAATTCATTCATTGTCTAAGTTTATAAATCTAATCATAAACTTGTATATAAAAAAGTTTTATCAAAATCGATCTAGTAGTTTTTGCGTGATGCTCAAACAGACAAAAAATATAATAAATTATAGTTTAAAAAAACTAAAAAACACGCTTTTAGAATCAAAATAAAAAGTAAAAAATATATTTAACATAAGAATAAAATTACTGACGAGAAAATTAATATCACTGTTCTAAAAGCGTGGAGTGCTTTCATTCTGAAACGCAGAGTTAGTTCAAAAATGTCATACAAAGCACCCAACGCTTTAAGAACAGTGACATTAAATTTCGCGTCAGTAATTTTATCCTTATGTTAAGAATTATTTTTTACTTTTTAGTCTGATTAACTCTAAAAGCGTATTTTTTAGTTTTTTTAAACTATAATTTATTTTTCGCTTTTTAGTTCGATTTGTTCTATTCACCCTCTTGCCATTCATCCCTCGGTACGTTTCTCACCGATATATTGGATTAGGTGAATCAGGTGAAACTAATAAAAGCGTTAAAAACTTTTCCATTTACCAAGAAAATTATCTGTCTCCGTTTTGATATGCCAAACAATTTTAAAATGTACTTCACGAATACCTTAATACAATTTAAAAAATTATGTTTTATATGGTAAAAGCACAAAAAGAATGCATCAGCCGGGAATCGAACCCGGGCCGCCCACGTGTCATGCGAGCATTCAACCACTAAACCACCGATGCGATGAACTATGTTAATATTTGTTCTGCGCGCATGCGTAGTTCACGCACTAGTTCTATCTCTCTTACTCTCATGCAAAGGATCCCTGAAAAAATTTATGAATCCTGACGAAAGTAATCAGGATAATCGGATATTTGATCGAATTATTGCATTGTCACAAATGTGCGAAGTTTAAATTAAAACTGATCGCTTAAAGTAGGGCAAATTTGAGGCCAAAGAGTCAGTCACAAACATACAAACCTACACGTGAAACTATAGTACGACCAGGAAGTATTTTGAATTAGAAAAATGCAACAAAGAATATTACTTTTATTTAAACAATTTATAATATTTTTTACCAAACAAATTACTATCGTACTTGCTAATACACGCACTATTTAGACGTCAACATTTTTTAAGTCGACGAGGAATGTACATAATTGGGTTTGATGCGTGAGCACCAGTAACAACTTGCCAAGCATTAGTAACGGCTGCTACAAATTCAACTTTGGTTCGAGGAGCTGCTCATTCCACTTCGATTTTCATTAGTCCCCAAATGTTTTCGATGGGACTAAGTCGGGAGAAGCTTCTAGCCATAATACGGTTGCTATCCCGTTATTTTTCATTAAAGTTCTTAAATATAAGGAAGTGTGACAGCGTGCGTTGTCTTGTCGCAATCGCCAACCTTATGGAAACAAAGTATTCGCTGTTTGTACAAGGTTTTCATTCAGAATTGTACAGTGTACCATCAATAATGGTCAAGTTAGTGACACCACGTGATGAAATCTCTCTCCAGACCATAATCTTTATTATATTGAATGTAATGGCATTTATATAAGTCAAAATCCTGTCAGTCAAAGCCTACTACGATATTAGTTCGCTTAATCGATATAAAATTTAAATGCTAGTATGCATTAGTGCAGAATCGGGGTTAAAACTCAACAGGAGCAAGTGTTGTCTCATGATGGTGGATTAAAGCGAAGTTTTACCACGAATCCTTTCTTCAATACCTGACATAGAGTGCAAAGAGCCAATTATATACCTCGGTGCATGCATCACGAACAAAGGTGGCAGTGAAAAGGAAACTAATAAAAGTATGGAAAGATCACAACATAAGTAAAGCTACAAAACAACGCCTCATGAAATCCCTTTATTCTCAATCGCTACCTACGGCTTCGAGTCATGGACTATCAATGTGGCATGTAGACGCCCCGATCGAAGCTTTCAAAATGACTTGCTATAGACGAATGCTTAGAATTCCATGGAAGGCCCGAAGAACAAACGCTTCAATCCTTCAAGAGCTAAGAATTGCGGAAAATGAACGGTTGTTACCAGACATCCAAAGAAACACCCTCAAATACTTTGGCCATGTCATTCGGAGAGATGGGTTAGAAAAACAAGTTGACGGAAGGCGCCGAAGAGGAAGATCACCGAACAGATATTTCGATCAAATAAAATCCTGGACAAACCTCTTCATACAAGAAGTGATGCGGGGACTGCTGAAGACAAAGAAACCTGAAGAAGCATGACTGTCCCGGGCATACATTCAAACGTCTGAAACCAGAGAGATGCATTAACAAAAATCATAAAATTCCAGATACTTTCTGGTCATATTATAATATAAGCGTGTTAAAAAATCGGTGATTTGGGGAGTCAGGGACACCTAAACACCGTAAACTTCTGTTTGGATGTTATAAAAGTAGAGATGCAATTTGTCACTCTTTTTACTGTATTTGTTTTTTTTTTAATTGTAAAATGAAGACTGGGCAAAGTCGCATAACCTTTAAAGCAACAAAAGAATTCTTTAGTTCTTCTTCGTTTTTATGATTATTGTTTTTATTTTTTTAATTACGTTACAACAAAATGTTTGAACGGATCTAGCAAAGTTTCCGAACGTATTACGTGCCAACAACGTCTTAATAAAAATTAGAGTTTCCTTTTCTGCATAATAAGACGCGAAGTAGAAGGATTATTCTAATAGGTGGAAAGTAAAGACAATTTTCCTTATGAAATTAATTTTCTCAAAGTGGAAATTATCCAAATGAAAATATAACTGTCGTCGAGCTGCTACAGTGCGGCTCACCTTTCCGGGCGCCAGTTCATTTGAAAAAATGAAAATACGTTAAAATTGTTTTATTGTTCTAGCAAATAGAATAGAGTTAGGACCGAAAATCTCCTTCTTCTTAGTTGCTATCTCGTATTCGAGAATCGTGCTTTCAAGAGTTGCTCTCCATTCCTCTCTGTTCTCTGCCATCCTGAATGTAGAGGCTAGACTTTGTCCCGTGATCTT
Source organism: Agelastica alni (assembly GCA_950111635.1). Lineage (NCBI taxonomy): Eukaryota > Metazoa > Arthropoda > Insecta > Coleoptera > Chrysomelidae > Agelastica > Agelastica alni. The sequence continues at coordinate 7,961,737 of OX467712.1, read as the reverse complement.
AGTGATGAGGTCCGTATATCTAGTGGTAGACCTACCTCGGAGTCTTTTTCCGGCTACCATGCCCTCAACAGTTAGTCTTTCAAGGCCGTTTCCTCGTACTACGTGGCCAAAAAATTTAGCGATGTTTTCAGCTACTATTGTTCTTCGTTTCTTTTTTGGTTTTATTTGTTGAAGTATTGATTCATTGGTTGTCCTTTGTGTCCACAAGATTCTCAGCATTCTACGCCTACAGAACATTTCCAGGGCGTCAATTTTCTTTTTGTCCGTACTTTGAGCGACCAGCATTCTGACCCATAGAGAAATATTGAGAAAACCAGGCTCCTTACCAGTATCATTTTTGTTGCGAAAGAGATTTCATGACTTCTCCATATGTTTGTTAGTTTAATCATAGCTTCCTTTGCTATAGAGCTTCTCCTTTTGATCTCTTTACTGGCTCCGCCCTCGTTGAAAATTAGTGAACCTAGATAAATGTTTACTGTGTCGATGTTATTTATTTTCTTTATTTCTGGTCTATTGTTGTTAGGTCGGTCAACCGAAAATACCGAATATAAATACGAGGTTTGGCTATTAAATAACGAGACTGATTATGAAAAAGAGTTTTATTTTAAGAATTATTCTGCAATCAATTGCTCCCCTTCAATGTACTCACCTCCCCTCGCCACTCACCGTTCCATTCGTTTTTTCCATTGGTCAAAGCAATGCTGGAAGTGTTCTCTTGTAAGAGCATTTAGGAGCTCCGCCGATTTTCGCTTTACCCCTTCCATCGACTCGAACCGGGTTCCTTTCAAGGCAGACTTGATCTTCGGAAACGGGAAAAAGTCACAGGCTACTAAATCAGGCGAGTAAGACGCGTGTTCGAGCACTGGAGTGTCTCTAGCGGCTAAATAACGCTTCACGGACAGCGCGTTATGGGCAGGTGCGTTGCCCTGTTGCAAGATCCACGACTTGTTTTTCCGCAATTCCGGCCGTTGACAAAACTTTCAAATGGTAAGTTTGATTTACAGCTTTACCCTCTGGAACCCATTCAGTCATTACGATGCCGTTGATATCGACCAGGACGTTGGTCATCTTTGGTGCTTTCTCGGCCTTCAGAACACTGTTTATACCATTCGAAAACAAGCGCACAAGATAGAGAATTCTCACCATAGGCCTTCCTCAACTACTTATACCACTTATAGTCGGATCTTTTTTTTAATTTAACGAGAAATTTCAAATTCATCCATTGCTCGTGGTTTTCGTCACACATTGTTATCGGCACAAGTAAAAAACACGTTCGTTTCTAACCTCTATAGAAAATAGTAGACACTTCCAGCTATCCAGCAAATTTACATCTTTTCGAATCACCTTATACATGCGTACAATACTATGAGCCCGAATACAACGGTTAAACTGATTTCATAGCTTTTCTATTAAACTGCTTTTTTTTTTTCTTCTTTGAGTGCTCATCCGTTGACGGATATTAACGATCATCATGACAATTTGAACCTTTGAAATAGCTGCCCTGAAAAGGCCGGTCGTTGTGGTAGCAAATCAAGTTCTCAAATTTTTTAACCAAGAGATAATCTTCTTGCCAGGTCTCCTCCGTTCTAGGACTCTCCCCTGGAGAACTAGCTATGGGAGCCCATAACGTTTCCCATTCCGCATTATGTGACCCAAGTACTCAAGATTCCTAGTCTTGATCTTCTTTATGATTTCCATATCTTTATTTTTTTTTCGAGCACTTTAACATTTTTGACATGGGCTGTCAAGGTACCTATTTTAAGTATTCGCTGATGCAGCCACATCTTAAATTCCTTAAGCTTTTCTGTGGAGTATCGAGTGAGTGTCCATAAAGCAACACTGGGAACACGTAACAGCGTTCTTACTTTTGTCGTTAGATTAAGGTCGTGGCATTTAAAAAGGTTTGACATTTTTAGAAACGCTGCTCGGGATTTTTCAATCCGCCATTTAATTTCACGAGAATGGTTCGTTTATTGTTGTGCCTGGGTACGTGTATGAAGCAACTCTTTCGATTTGCTGCTTTTTGGGTCCCTACTGGATTATCATGATTTTGGTCTTATCTATGTTCAGAGCTAGACCGTATTTTGCACTGGTATCTTTGACTTCTTTTTAATACCAACAATAAGCGCCTATATTCACATTTTTAAATTATCGACTAAGACAGCAACATGCTGATCTTTTTAATCTTGTTTTGTTTTATGTAAATAATTATATTATTTTTAATAGCTACAATATTAACTACACCACAATATTTGTAGAACTTGAAAATGGCTTATATTATGCCGAAACGGACATCGTTTAATAAATAAATATAATCAATAAGATTCAATAATAGACTTTTATTTTATATTTTATTTGGACCGAGAAAAAAACCCAAAGAATTACAAACCCTACTTTCCATAAAGTTAACTGCCCACCCTCAAAACCTACTTGTGAATTGCCTACTTCTCGATGTGCCTTTCATTCTTTCCATGTTTTCAATATTTTATCCATAGAAGAATTTGGCTGAATATTACTGTACATTTACTTATAAAAATCATTCTAAGTGAAGGTTTTTTTTTCTTACGAAAGATTATGAATTATTGGTCTGAAATTTAGGAGCAATTTTTTTGGATGATTAAAGAAACGGTGGTCTCTCCCATTTATTCTTGATTTAAATCAAAATAATCAGTAACTGTTCCTAATTCTTACTTATAAATTTTTACGTTTTTGTGTTAATTTTTCTTACCTAAAATAAGCAACACAAAGGGAAGATTTGGAAGATGATCCACCCTGTAAATGCAAATGAGACGTTCGCGATTTTATTCTTTTTGTTTGAACGAATGTAAAATGCGTTTTATGATATTAGGATCTTTATGTCTGTCTGATGAATATTTAAAGGTCTTGTCAGATCTTTGCTAGCTTTCAGAAGATGTAATATGGCACTTCTCAGAAAGAATATACAATTTATATGTTTTATAGATCCGTTTTGTGTCAGAGACGTACAATCGGACAATGTTTTTCGCCAAACAATACGAACTTATTTAGATAGAGCTTGAGGTGGCTTAAGGTCCATTTTACCGCGAGTTTTTCTGCAAAGCATCTTAGCTCATCCTATGATTTTTAAATGCCTATCAAGATAACAATGTCCAGTAAGCAGACTAATTATGGTTATGCCACTATTTCTGTTGTTTAGACAGAGGTTGAGGTGGCTCAAGGTCCATTATACCGCGACATTTTCTTCAAAGCATCTTGGCTCATCCCATGATTTTTATTAAAATAACAATGTTTAGTAAGCAGGCTAATTATAGTTATGCCACTATTTCTGTTGTTTAGACAAAGCATGAGGTGGCTCAAGGTCCATTTTACCGCGAGCTTTTCTGCAAAGCATCTTAGCTCATCCCATGATTTTTAAATGCCTATCAAGATAAAAATGTCCAGTAAGCAGACTTATTATGGTTATGCCACTATTTTTATTGTTTAGACAGAGCATGAGATGGGTCAAGGTCTATTCCGATGCGACCTTTTCATATCTATCGATCCCGATTAAATTTTCTAGGATGGTCATTTTTACAAACCTTGTTTGCTCAAAACTATAATCTTTAAATACCTATTAAGCTTACAATATCCGGTTGCCAGGCTAACTATGACTGTTACTATTTTTGTTGTTTAGAGGGAGCATAAAGTGGCATAAAGTCCATTTCAATGCAATATTTTCACATCTATTGCGCTCTTTAATCAATCTATATTAAATTCTCTATGTTGGTCTTTTTTTACAAAACCTGTTTGCTCAAACCAATGATTTTTAAATGCATATCAATTTTGCAATGTTCGTTTAGCAGACTAACTATCGTTTTGACAGTTTGCCTGCCTTTGCTTATTAGATACTGATGTAAATTTTGGCGACAATAAATTGTTATGCCTGTATTTATCCTGGTGTTTTTCCCACTCTTTTTGGATTATCCATTTTTTCGTGGTTATTTTTATTATGGACCTTTTTAGCTTTCCTATAGGTAGATGCAACAAGAATCATTTACTTGAATTATATTCTCGACATTGAATATTCGTTAGCTCGTATTGGACCGTATTATGTGGTTTTTTATTTAAGTTTAAAACCAAAATTGCTGCTGCAGAAATCGTCAAATATGAAACCTAAATGCAGGATCCTGATCAACTGTTGACAACGTACAAGGCTCAAATACGACCTCTGCTGGAGTATTGCTCGCACATTTGGGGTTTAGCACCAAGGCATTCTCTTCGCCTTCTAGATTTCATTCGGTTGATAAACAGCTCAACTCTCACAGATACCCTTCACCCACTAAAACATAGAAGAAGAGTTGCAGACCAGTCATTGCTCTACAGATATTTCCATGGCAGATGCTCCAGAGAAATAAAAACTCTTGTACCACCATTGGCCACATTCGGCCGAAGAACTCGGCACGCTGATCAGTCTCACCCATTTACTCTCAAGATTGACACTACAAGGACCAATCTCCATCAAGAATCTTTCTTTTACAGGGCTGCTACAGAATGGAACAAGCTTCCAAAATCAGTTTTTCCAGAGAACTATGACCTGCAACTTTTCAAAAAGCGTGTCCACAATCATTTCCTTTCTATAATCCTCCCTTCCGCTTCTAATAGTCGCAGTGCGGGCCGACCGCGGCCCACACGATAGGTCTATCCTTTTTGCGACTATTTTTAGTAAAAAAAAATTAAGAGCATTACAGACTCCACAGGTTTGGCTACTTTTTTGGTCTTCTGACCTATTGTGTATATCACTATTTTTTGTATTATTTTTTTACGTTTAAGAGGCTTGTGTTTCTTGTAGTTATTACTTGTGGTTTTTCATTTAGATGAGTAAACAAAGTGCGCCGCTGTTCGACACAAAAGATATACAATTTATGTTATATAGATCCGTTTTGTAAGGAAGACCAAATATAGTTTCCCTTCTGTCTGCATAAGCTACTTATTAAATTTTAAAAAACATGAATTCCCGTTTCATACGGTATCGCATGCTTATTCTTGGGGGAACGTACGTTACGTTTTGATGTTACATATAACATGGCCGTCCCCGCTGCTCCCTATAAGGACTGAGAATCCGCCCCCTGCCATATCATTACATTTTCTTATCTAACACATCTCGTACCATTCCAAACGGGACGCTGCCTCTTTGTGCAATCGCAAATTTACTGCTTTTGAGAACGGAGACCCACTGAAAATCTTACCTACGAGTAGATTCCTTTTTTGTGATTGTATCCTTTAAATAAATATTATTACCGCGATTTTTACTCACAAAGGAAATAAACTTATTGTTCAAGGAAGCTAAATGTTTTATTAATCAAAAAATATGTCCAGAAAGAGGTTGTATGTACTTTGTAATATTTATTGTATATGACAAACTGCCAAACGGCTAGTACACAATTCTTTGAAATCAATTCTCAAACGTTTTTTGGCAACATTGCCATCATAAGGAGAGAATTCTTTACAAAGGGTCAACATAGGAAATGAAGATTTTATTAACATCTTATCTGTAAGGAAAGAGTTAAGAATTTTAACATAATAAATAAAAAATTAAATTATTAATATTTCTTGTCTTATAGCGGAGGTACCTAGGATTACTAGGTTACTATTTTAATTTCCTTAAAATGGAGAGTAAAAAATTCGGGAATATGGTAATAAAATAGTAATAAAAGAGTAACAAATTATGATGGATTATGGATTTCGACAACTTCGGTCTACTGGAGATTTGCTGGCTTATGTCACTCAGCTCTGGACAAACACTATTGAAAAGTTTGGTGAATCCCGTGCAATAGCCTTGGATATATCTAAAGCCTTTGACCGCGTTTGGCACCAGGCATTGTTAAGTAAATTATCTGCCTACGGTCTCCCAACCAGTCTGCGCCAATGGCTCTTGAGCTTCATGCAAGATCGCTCCTTACATGTGGCAGTTGACGGTATTTCTTCTGATGCGTTTAAAACTAATGCCGGGGTCCCCCAGGGTTCCATCCTGTCCCCCACCTTATTTCTTTTACACATCAACGACCTCTTGAAAACCACCACAAACCCCATTTACAGTTTCGCAGACAATAGCACACTTGTCTCAACTTTCACATCCTATCGATCACTTTCGGTGAATGATACAAATAGACTCAGGCAGGAACAGGTTGATTCCATCAATAGAGATCTTAAAGCAATCGTCGAGTGGGGAACCAACAATCTTGTTCAGTTCAACGCCCAAAAAACACAAAGTGTCACGTTTTCCAAGAAAGTGAATTCCTCAAATCATCCCATCACAATGTCCGGAAATACCCTTGAACCAAGTCCATCTCGATTTTGGGAGTCACGGTGTCCAATACTATGTCTTGGCATGACCATGTTGCAAACATAGCAAAGTCGGCAAGTCAGAAAGTTTTTTACTCCTGATCAACTGTTGACGACGTACAAGGCTCAAATCCGACCTCTACTGGAGTATTGCTCGCACATTTGGGGTTCAGCACCAAGGCATTCTCTTCGTCTTCTAGATTTCATTCAGAAAAGAGCCATTCGCTTGATAAACAGCTCAACTCTCACAGATACCCTTCACCCTCTAGAACATAGAAGAAGAGTTGCAGACCATTCATTGTTTTACAGATATTTCCATGGCAGATGCTCCAGAGAAATAAAAACTCTTGTACCACCATTGGCCACATTCGGCCGAAGAACTCGGCACGATGATCAGTCTCACCCATTTACTCTCAAGATTGACACTACAAGGACCAATCTTCATCAAGAATCCTTCTTTTACAGGGCTGCTACGGAATGGAATAAGCTTCTAAAATCAGTTTTTCCAAAGACTATTACCTGCAACTTTTTAAAAAGCGTGTCCACAATCATTTCCTTTCTATAATCCCTTCCCCTTCTAATAGTCGCAGTGCGAGCTGTCCGCGGCCCACACGATAGGTCTACCCTTTTTGCGACTATTTTCTTAAAAAAAAAACCAATATCAAATATGGCTCTGCTAGGTTCATATAAAGCTAGCAGAGCTGTCGGGTTTTTCGTTTTAATAAAGGGTAATAAATTTGCCATTGTGGTGATAAATTAATAATAAATTACTGTACTATTGTGATTTTAAAATAAGCAAAAGGCTCTGCTAGGTTTGTTGGGGTAAGAAGTGGCAGTAAATTATTGATTTTTTTGTAAATATTTAACTAAGTAGCATGTATCAGGGCTAATTCACGTATTAAAAGTAAATTATTTTTAAATTTCGTTTGTTTAATTCGTTTTTGTTTTATTTCAGTCATCCTGGAGGATTTCGACCAATCATTGACGGAAATTCCGGTGCGAGAAATACGCCACCTTTATTTTTTTCACCACATCTTGCTTCGCATCTTTCGTCACAATTCTCGCCCCCGTTGTTTTCAACTCTTAAAGGTAAGTTGCAATTTTATATTAACAATGAAAGTCCCATTTTAAATTACTGTAAGCAAGCGCCAAACTATAAAAAAGGACAAATACCATGATTGGTAAACATAATACAAAACATTATATTGTTGCGATACGATATTTTGGGTTTGGCAATTCTAAACTCCCAGTACAATTACAAACAACTTTTTTACAATAACTAACAAACATTTTATAATTATTTTGAAATACTTGACTATAAAGTTACTTCTACTTAAACTTAAACTTTAAAACTAAACTTCTTCGCGACCGCTGTTCTTTTTATATTTCCAAATAATAATTCTAAAAGAATCGCCACCATTCGAAACTATTGGACCTTTTTCTAGAAAGTGCCCGAATAATCCTTTTACCGTTTCGGAACCATTAGACGCAGTTATTCTAAAATTTGCCGGTCTTTTCTTTTGTTCCAATCGCCGCGCCGGCAGTCCCCCAATTGTGATCGACGCGCTGTCGTCACAGACAACGGAACCGGGTCGTAGTAATATTCATCTTGTAACTATGTCCAGCACACCAACAGCAGAGATTGAACAACTCCTAAATATTTCTCCCCTAAATATTCCCTTAAAAAAGGAGGCCAGGATAGTCTCCTACAGATTTTTGTCTTTGGAATGATCAATTAATAAGAAGCAACTAGGGGAACACTCCGGGATACTGAGTGAAACAAAAAACCACCAAATTCTCGGAATGATTCCTGACATGCTAGCTACAAAAATACACGTAGAAAAGTCGTTCAAAGTCCTCTTTCCGAAGAGAGACAAATGGGTGAGGGGAGAAATCCTCTTTTCAGAGACTAAATACGTAATGTACACAAATGGCTCAAAAACCCCAGATGGCTTTGGGGCCGGTGTTTTCAGCAGGAAACCAAAGATAAAAATATCTACCAGTCTTGGCAGGTATGCTACAATATTTCAGGCTGAAGTCTTCGCCATCGAATTGTATGCAAGAGACCAGGTAGTGGAGGGAAACGAAAAAACCGACACCCTTTCAAAACACCAGAACCGGTTTTTGGAGTCACCACAAGTGCCAAAACAATTATTTCGGACTGGGCGGAGAGGAAAATACTCACGTACTGGTCCGATCTACCAGAGTTGACTCACTCGAAGGCGTTTTTACATAAACCCTCGAGAAACACAACTAGGAAGATCCTAAAATGGAGCAGAAATACCTGCGAATTCTAACGGGATTGTTTACAGGACACTGTCGTCTGAGATACCACCTCGGAAGGATAGGTCTGAATCGACAAACGGACTGTCATTTGTGCTGCGTGGAAGACAAAACTGCTGAACATATACTATGTTCATGCCCCGGCCTGGGAAGAATAAGGTTTAACATATTTGGTTACACGAATCTAGAACCTACCGATTTCAAAAAAATCTCACCCTATATGAAATTCGTGAGAAAGGCTGGATTGTGCGGTGAACTGTAACCTCTTGGGGTGAGCCACCTACTAAAGGTCGCAGTGGAGGGGCGACCACGCCCCACTCTCATGATACCTAACCTAACCTAGTCCTTCATCTCCACACACAAGATGGAACTTGTGACACATTATGTACTGCTATCGTCTTTAGACAGAGAACTTCATAGCAGTAGTTATACCAAGTTCATATTAATTGATTTTAGGAAGTTGGAAAATCATTTTTCATTTTATCATTTTTACTATTTTTTTCCAATTAGATAGTTTGCAAACAAAAAATAAAGCCTGCCTCATTTTTTATTGTATAGCCCTATTTTTTGTGGGTGTCCTCTCATTGGACTGTGACTAGTTAGAACACATTCTTACCTGATTCCTACTCATCTTCAGTAGTTCTTAAGTTCTGTGTTTTGTCGGTTCTTTAATGAATGTTTTCCCCGCTGTGCATGAGAGGGGCTTCTTTCCACCGCTCTATTTGTCATCGTTGGACACAGTCCCGTTGCATGAAGTTTTTATTACTACTCATTAGTTTGTCCTTAAACCCCTGCTTTATTAAGCAACTTTTGACTCAAGATCCATAGCACTTGTCAAATAGTACAACAAGGTTCTCCAAAACCCACAACTACCAATAAACACAGATATCGACGACATAGGAAGGAATAGACTATGCTCAAGAAACCCCCCTATCAGAACAGCCGAAAAACTGGCGACCGCTGACTTCAACCCAATAAATGATTGAAGGCAGAAATAGAACCAAGCAGCCCAACCGGAACTTCATAACATGCCGTGCATAACAACTACCCCGGCCGGCTTCGAGCTACCACATAGGACATGGACTACCCTCAACCGAATCAGGACCAATCATGGCAGGTGTGCCGATGCATTCTACAAGTGGAACATAATTCTATCCCCACAATGTGACTGCGGCGCTGAAAGACAGACGATCCGTCACATCACGAAACACTGCAACCTAAGGGCATATGGAGGACACCCGAATGACTTTCTGACGGCGACACCATACTCATACATATAGTCACGCCTTTTTCCCGTGGGGGTAGGCAGAGACCACTTTCTTTCACTTTCACTACGGTTCTTACACACATCTTTTGCTTCCTCTACTTTCATCAGGGCTTTCATGCATGCTCGTCGGTTGTTGGTACTCTTGACAGCTGGCCTTTCTTCAAAACAATGTTGATCTGATCGAGATCAATGTTCGCCGAGGTCGACCTTCACCAACTTGTCCATTCACACTCGCCTTATAAATTTGTTTCGTCAATCTTCCTTCATCCATCCTTTCTACGTGCCCAAAGACCAGACTTAGTTGACTATATTAATAATTTGGAAATTCAACTATGAATAAGTTATATCTTTGTGTTTTACACCGTGCTATTTGTTGTATCATTAACTTGCACGGCATATTATGCGATGTGTGCCATACGATAAATAAATAAACTCAAAATTTCGTCTTAGTTTTTAAGTAGCCTTTACCAATTTAATGACCAACTTAACACAAAACATAATAATAATAGCTAAAAGAGCTCGCTAGTAGTCTAAAAAACCCCAACGGCACATTACCTTTATTTTATATTTAATCTTTCGGTCTAATCTTCTTTTCGCTCCGAATTATTAAGCACATAATTGTGCATTAAGGTTTCAACTAAGAAAATTACCATCCCGTAAAAACTTTCACATCGTTGTAACAATTTGCAAACAGCAATTTCCAAACTATCTAATTATTAAGTTAAACCGGAAATGATGTCGCGAAGGTGCTTGGCCCCCCTTTAATGAAATTCCAACGGGAAAACGGCGGTAAGTCGATAAATTGAAAAGTTCTCAGGTGCAAAATGGCAAAATGTGCTGCCGTTAAGTGGATAGAGACCTCGCACGCGGCGTTCACTTAACACGATAACAGGAGTCATTGCTGGATTTCTGAATAAATCTTGGTTATGTTATGTCTCGTCAAAGTGATCGACTAAGAAATTTTGACGGTTCGGGGATGAGCGGCGGAATATTAAAGTAGATTTTATAGTGTAATGGAAAAAGTTTGCGCTCTTCCTAATAACGACTAACTTTGACGACGCTTTTCAAGATTAATCATAAAAATTTACTGCTTCCTAAATCACGTCAACACATTTAAGAATCCTTCTTATTTATCAATTGTTTTTCGATTTCAGGCTTTCCCGGTTTGTGTTCCTGCTGTCCGATCAAGCCGCTTTCAAGCCTAGGTTCAACTTTACTCCCAACCAGCGACGCCTCCGACGTGTCACCAGGAAGTGGCGATCAACGCTCTTCCAGTGTCGCGGAACTAAGACGAAAAGCACAAGAACACTCCGCAGCCTTACTGCAAAGCCTGCAGCACGTCGCCAACTTCCAGCAGGCCGCTGGTTTCGGAGCGGGATTGAATTTTCCCATTCTGCCTCCGTTGACGCTGCAAGCTCTCCAAAGGAAGCACGAAGCTATGGAAGGGAACGGAGGAGAGACCGGTTCTAATAAAGAAGCTTCGATTTAGGTTCATAGAAGCCACCGGTAAAGAACTTCGGGAAAGGGAGTGGGTTGTAAGCGAAAAATGTATTGCAAACATCATGGATTTAAAAAAAAAATGACTTTTGTGTTGCGTTTTTTTACAATTGCATCTCTTAGGGAAAAATCAAACAGGCAATTTTCGTAAGTCAAATGCACACATATTTTTAATCTGCTGTGAAGAAAAAATTATTAATGATTTAGTCAAATTGCAAAAATATTTCTCCTACTTCAACTAACCACACCTAAATTTTTTTTGTGAAAAACACTGACGTTTTTATTCACTCTTTTTATCATTTACAAACATTTTTTGCATCAATATTTTTACTCGACTGATGATAAATCCCGAGACAGTATTATTTTTTTTTTTTTGGTGAACTTTTAAATGCGTTCGTGTTTTTCATATACATAACCAATATTTATAAAATAGTTTTAATAATATTGTAGAAAAAGCAAAATACATAAGAAACAATAGCAAATAACAAATGTGTAAACTGAAAAGGTTTAGAAATAACGGGTTTTCCGAATGTATTTTTAACGATTTTTAACTAATTAGTATTAAAAAAAAGTTACAGTCACAGAAATATACCGTGAATTTTTAAATGTGAATATGAATAGAGTCAGATGAATTCCATAATCTGTTCCTTGTAGTAGTCATATTCAGCTAGAGAAAATATATTATGGACAGCTCTTCAAAGCACTTGTAGTACTTAAAAGTAAAAAAAAAGAAAAAATTCTGGCACATGGACGACTGGAGACATAGAAGCCAAGAGACAACTACGCTTATTAACTCATTTGTCTCTTAAAAGTTTTAGTTACAAAAAAATACTGTGAGTCTTCGAATGAAAGTATTCATTGGTTAATAAGAGTCTCAAAAAGTCAGGTTAGTTCCAAAATCTGGATGCCTCAAAACTCCTTACAGTCGTCATCATCAAATAAAAAAAATATATTAAATTCTGCCCTTCAAACCACTTGTGGTATTTAAAAATTGTTACTTGATGTACCTCCAAAAGACAAATTCTGGCACATAGTTGAGTGGAGACCTAGAAGGTCAACAAGACAAACATGTTCATTAACTCATTTGTTTCTAAAAGTTTGGTAACAAATCGTAACAGAAAAATACCGCGAGTATTAATTTATTAATACGAAATGTAAGAAATCGGGAGATCAGTCTTTTTCTTCTTCTTATTTTAAGAATGTTTTGTTTCTCCTCTTTTGCAATTTTAAGTAGTCAATTATCAGCCATTCTGTCGACGTGGTCTCTCCATGCTCGTCTTCTTATTCTGGACCATCTCGCAATGTCTGAAATGTCACATTGGGCTTTAATATCGCTGTTTCTCACCCTGCCTCTAAGTGTCAATTGATCTTAGCGTCTTTATTTCGGTGGTTATTAGCAGTCTTTTAGTAGCGGCTGTTTCTGCTCGTGTTTCTGTGGCGTAGGTCTTAATAGGTCTTACACATGTCTTGTAAATTCGCGTTTTGCCTTCAATACTCACATGTTTGTTTCTCCATATTATGTCCCAGAGATATCCTGATACCCTAGCTGCCGCTATTGTTAGTGTTCGGACTTTTTCTTTAAGGTTTCTATTACTTGTGATCTTATCCATTAAGACATTATGGGCTATGACTATCCCTTTGCCTGATTCCTGTTGAGACTGGTGTCTTGTTGGAAAACTTATTGCTTGCTTTTATAAAGGTGCTACTTTCGATGTTAATTTTTTTAATGATATCAATCGTTTTGGGATTCAAATTCCTCTGCTTTAATAATTTCAGGACATCATAAAGTCTAACCTTATCAAAGGTTTGCGTAAGGTGAATAAAGCACATAAAGGCAGTTTTGCTATACTTAATGGCTTTTTCCACTATTTGTCTTAAAATGAATATTGCATCTTTGGTGGATCTATTTTGTCGAAACCCCTGCTGTTTTTCACTGATGCCAGTCTGCTAGGATTTTTGTGAATACCGCGGGAAATTTAAACATTGGATAAGCGACGTCATTCGGCAGAGCGAATGTGACGTAAAAGTATGTATCAACAAATGTCAATAACATCGAGTATCGAGTAAGTCTAAGTAGTTAGGTTGGATAAATATTTGGTATTTGCTTAGAAGTGTTTGTGATTCAGCCAGTTTTATTACGATTTAATTGCATATTTTGAAGTAAAATTACATTTGTTTTGTAAGAAATAACTCGAAAAACTTTGGAAAATGACTGAAAGCGGTTTTGTGAAGGCGCAATCAGATAATTTGCCAAAAATGGATGACAACATTTTTAACATCAAATCCCGATTTGACGTCTGTTGAAATCAAAGAAGTCACAGCCTTAAAGTAATCACGTATTATTTATAATAAAATATAATATTATTTATCAAAATTTTTTCAACGAATAGATGCATTCACAACATCAAAATCAGATAAATAAATGCGATTTGAATCATTTCTCCATTTTATTTAGATAAATTGTAAATTCCGCTTATTTTATTGTCAATCAACCAAACATATTTTTTAAAACTAGAGGATCGTTTAGCGAAAGAATAAATAAATTTATTGAGGTAAATGGGGGTCATATTGAACATTTGTAATAAAAGGTTTCTAAATTTTTATATCCTTTTTAATATTTTCTTCTTAATAAAATTGTACTTTTATTTAGATTATAACATTTTCAAACCCACAACTATCGCTATGGATAAAGAGTACAATATTCACGTAGAACGTATTGGAGAATCGATAAATTGTGACGAAATTGCAATTTCGCCAGTGGCGTAGAATTGGGAAGGGATCAACCAGTCACTTGCCCCTGTCGTACGCCTCTGGTAGTAGCCAGAAACGGTAATTTAACATAATTTGGTTGGGTGTATAGTACTTACACTTCCCACCAAATATGACAATAATACTTCGAATAGTTTTAAAGCACTGGGCACAAATAATTTTTAAATTTTCAAATAAAACACCCTGTAAATCAGACGGGAGACATATTTTATCTAGGTGATTTGGGTTGAATCTTCATATTTTGAGTTCAAGATTCTATAATTGAAATATTTCCAATTAGTAATGAAACACCCTGTATATATAGAGCAAAGTAAACTATCGAATAAAAATTTTAAAAAAATGCATGCATATTCCCTATTTTCTATTTCTATTTGTATTTTACCCACCGTAATAATGTATAAATATATTATCTCTCTTGTTCAAAGATACACAATTATTCTTTTGAGATGGAAAATTGTATCCCAACCTTTTAAAATGAAAAGAAAAATAACCGTTACGGCTGTTTTAAAAAATGTTTAACTCCCCAAAGATAAACACCCTTTTTTTCCAATTGTAGCGAAAATGAGATAATAAAAATCGCTGAAAATACAGTCCAATCACCCGATGTTATTATTGTAAATAAAATTTAGTGTTCACTTTACCTCTGTAGTACAGTTACCAATTTCGTGATGTGATTTAGTAATGATGATTCTTACTGTTCGTGTATATTAAAACAGTTATGTAAAAATGTGAAAATAGATTATAATAAACCTAAAATGCGTTTCATTTATTTCCTTTTTAACAAGCCACGTACCAGACGACTGGTGCAAGGCTGTTATCGTGCCGCTTTACAAGGAAAAAGGTTCTAAGCAGGACTGTAAGAACTATCGAGGTATTAGTTTACTCAGCATAGTCGGCAAACTGTATGCAAAGATATTGATTCAAAGAGTAACGAATGAAACTGAGAAGATGCAAGCAGGATTTAGAAGAAGAGGGAGATGTATGAATGAGGTCTTTTCATTACGAGGTGTAGTCGAAAAATTCTTGGCTAGAAGTCAGAAGATTTATTGCGCTTTTATAGACTTGGAAAAGGCCTATGACAGAGTGATGAGGAGAGAATTGTGGTCGACATTGTCTATGTATGGGGTAAGCGGTAGTTTAATACGAACACTGAAATCACTTTACGAGGATTCCACTGCTTGTGTTAGGATAAACAGAGCTTACACGGACTGGTTTAACATCGAAAAAGGTGTGAGAGACAGGGAAGTGCGGCTTCGCAATGGCTGTTTAACTTATATATAGACGATTTTTTAAAAGAGAGTGCGTATGGATTGAAAATGAATGATTTATCGTCAAATGTTTTCTTTACGCCGACGATAAAGTCATATTAGCATCATCTGCATGATGCCTCGAAAATCAAAGGAATAAAAATAAATGTAAGCAAAACAAAAGTAATGGTTTTTAAAAAAGAAGAAAGCATGACAAACTGTGAAGTTCTGATTAAGGGAGAAAGAGTGAAACAAGTAAATGAGTTTGGATACCTGGGTTCAAAGTTTACGAGAAATGGAAAGTAAGTATGACAGTGACATTGAACGAAGGGTGTTGGCAGGAAAACAAATGAATGGGGCACAGTATAGCTTTATAAACACCCAAAAATTTTCAAAAAAGACACGTCTGGCTGCGCATAGAGAAGTGTTGGTTCCTACACTTATCTATGGTAGTGAATGTTGGGTTTGGCAGAAGTAGCATGAAAATAGGATTTATCCTGTTTAGATGAGTAGTCTGAGAAGTATAGCCAAAGTGACTCGGTTGGATAAAGTAAAGAATAGTGAGATAAAAAACGATGTGGTGTAAAAGAAGATGTGGTTACAAAGATATATAAAGGAATGCTTAGGTGGTTTGGACACGTAGAAAGGAAGATTAACGAAACAAATTTATAAGGCGAGTGTGAATGGACAAGTCGGTAGAGGTTAACCTCGGCGAACATATTTCAATCAGATCAACATTGTTATAAAGAAAGGCTAGGTCAAGAGTACCAACAACCGACGAGCATGAATGATAGCACTGATGAAAGTAGAGAAAACAAAAGATGTGTGTAAGAACCGTAGCAAGTGGAAGGAAGTGGTCTCTGCCTACCTACAGGAAAAAGGCGAAAAACGTTACAGTTCAACGCACAATACAGCCCTTCTCACGAAGTTCATGGTTGTATGAGGTGAGATGTTCTTAAAATCGGTAGGTTCTAGGTTGGTATAACCAAATATGTTGACCCCTATTCTTTCCAAGCCGAGGCATGAACATAGTATATGTTCAGCAGTTTTGTCTTCCACGCAGCAAAACCGACAATCCGTTTATTGATTCAGACCTATCTTTCCGAGGTGGTGTCTTAGACGACAGTGTCCTGTAAGCAGTCCCGTTAGAATTTGTAGGTCAGTCCTGCTCCATTCTAGGATCTGCTTAGTTGTGTTTTTCGAGGGTTTAGGTAAGAACGCCTTAGAGTGATTCAACCCTGGTATATCGGACCAGTACGTGAGTATTTTTATCTCTGCCCAGTCCGAAATGATTGTTCCGGCGGCACTTGTAGTGACTCCAAAAACCGGTTCTGATCCAGTGAACGCAGATTCGGCCCCCTGTTTTACAAGGGTGTCGGCTTTTTCGTTTTCCTCCACCCCCTTGTGCCCAGGTACCCATAGCAGTGTCACCCTGTTGTTTGCACCAAGGTACTCTAGCGCTTCAATGAAATTCCATACAAGTAGTGCTTTTAAAGCAGCCTGGCTGTCTGATATTATACTTATGTTTTTGTTTGCTAAAGATCTATTAGTCAGCACTCTTGCACGCCATTCGATTTCTCCCCTCACCCATTCATCTCTCTTCGTAAAGAGGACTTTGAACGACTTTTCAACGTGTATTTTTGTGGCTATCATGTCAGAAAAAAATCCCGGGAATTTGGTCGTTTTTTGTTTCACTCAGTATCCCGGAGTTGCTCTCCATTAATTTGCCTTTCCAAAGACAGGAATCTGTAGGAGACTATCTTGGCCTCCCTCTCTGAGAGAATATCTAGGGGTTGAAGATTAAGGAGTTGTTTCATCTATATAGTTTTGCTATGCTATCGCTGTCCCCTCTTTTTTTGGCTCTAGAAAAACCATCCGATTTCGATAATTTTTTTTTTAAATCTTCGTTTTTGCGGCAGATTTATGGAAAAATATCTCATTTAAAGATTTTAAATGGTTTGATGACTTAAAATGCGATTATAAACGCAGTTCTTTAAATATAATCGTTCATAACTTTTTGCAAAGCATCACTCGAGGTTCATATATTTTTTTTGTTAATTTACACAAAAAAAGGAACATTTAAAAAAAATCATACACAAATGTTCATTTATTAAGTTTTTACTTATTTTCTTCTACACAAAAAAATTAATGTTTACAAAAAAAATTATACACAACTGATGATTTTTCAATGTTAAATAACTTTAATGTTAATGATTTCAAAATTTAATAATTTCATGTTCAATGGCAACAAAACATATATTTTTATTAAAAAAAATAGTTAAGATTTCAGATGAATAATGTTAAAATGTTGAAAAAAAAGAAAATTAACTATGTATCATATTTAAAAATAAATCAATCACTTATGTTATCGTCAAAAAATCTTGTGAGACAACAAAACAATTATGCAATCTTTGACAATGATTGCTATTGTAGAAATCAACTCAATAGGGGTACACTTTGAAACAAAAAGCTCTCTATTATATCGAGAAACCTTCACAATGATCCGAGTATATATTCTTTCTGACGGTAATCAAAAAGTCAATTATTCAACGACATTTTCAACTTTTGTTAACAGTAACATACCAAAAAACAATATTCTAAAATAGATATCTTTGATCTGTAATCTGTACATCACTCCCACCTTGTTATTTGTATATATCGAAATGAACAAAATAAAAAATTACAATACTTCACCAGTATGCATTTTTAGTATAAATACTTCAATGGTGTCTTAACAACGCGACCACTTCTTGTCTTGGTGGCCATATTGTTCTGAAGGATATCATCTGAGTTTATAACATTAATTTCACTCTGTAGACAATCATCAGATATTTCTACAGGAATATCAATTAAATTAGATCTTTTAACAGGCCAGGAAATCACATCAGCTATAACGTAATTTAAACAAGATACCATTTTTTTAATGGTAAAGTTAATAAATTATTACTGTGTAAATATTGTATAGTTGCTTACTTAATAAGTAATTTTAGGAATGTTTTTTTTACTTATGGTTTTATGTCGCATTCACCAAGTGATTAGCGACATTGGATTACGTAGATAACTAAAACTTAATTTAACCTAAAATAGAAATACATATGGATCTTTAAGCTTTAGACAATTAAACACTAGATACGGTTGATAAATTGACAATCTCTTAGAAAAGCAATGATCTGCGGTACATAGCTACTTTGTCCTAACAGAGAAAACATGTTCTGAGGAAAACCAATTCTTTGCTGATGAAATTTTCTACATTCTAACAAAATATGTTTAACTGATAGATGTACATTACAAGTTTCACAAATTGAATGTTCATTCTTTGTCCTTAAATAACTGTGAGTAAGACGAGTATGGCCCAATCTCAGACGAGTGATTATAACTTGATACTTCAGATTTTGTGCTTTAGGAAAATTTGCAGAAATATCACTTTTAATTTCTTTTAATTTATTATTAGCTCTGAAGTCGTACACTTGTGAGTCTAAGCTGACTTGGGACTGTATATAGTCACTGGGACAACTGGCAGCAAACAATCAGGTTACTCTGATGTGGGTTCCAGGTCACAAGGGAGTTAAAGGCAACGAGGAAGCAGATTATCTTGCCAAAGAATGGGCAAATACACAATTTTCCGGCCCAGAACCCTTCTGTGGACTTTCCAAAGCCCACTTAAAAGAATAGGTTCGACGCTGGGAAACAGATGAAATGAAATCTCACTGGCATAAAGTGCCAGGACAAAGACAAGCGAAAAGGCTACTAAGTCTTTCGCCAAGGAAAGCTAAACAGCTTCTCGAGTTGGACAAGAAAGACTTGAAACTGGTGACGGGACTCCTCACTGGATACTGCCCTCTAAGGTATCACCTGAAAAAGATGGGCAAAACAGAGAGTGATAGTTGCCGCTACTGCGAGAACTTCGCTGAAACTGCAGAACATTTGCTTTGCGAATGCCCAGCGCTTTTCTGCAAGAGGCTCAAGTTTCTGGAAGGGGTCTTCCTAAAGCCCCTCGATGTCAGAAACTTAGCCCACAGGAAACTGATAAACTTTGTTTGAAGTCTCGGAATCCTGGGCCTCGAATAGATTAAGGGTTATGCACAAAAGATCTGATAGGTCGAAGTGCTTGAGAGGCAGCATAGCCTTCACGACCCACCCTACAATCTACATCTACATATACATCTAGATTGTTGCCACTCATTTTGCCACTCTTGGATCACTAGGTTTTTTAAATGGGATTTTAAATCGGAAGACACTACCTGCGGACATATTTCGGCACTAACACTGTTGATCGCTAAACGCGCACATTTATCGGCCTTTTTTTCCTAGGATTCCCGCAAGCGATGGGATACACATAAATTGTAGCTTTTTTTGGGAAATCTGGGAAAGAGACAGCTCATATTTTATATATAAAATGTTGATTTTTCGCTTTTTTAGAGGGGACCGCGATAGTATAAAATTACCAACACATCTGTAGAAGAGAGATTATTTGATCTCTTGCGTAAGTCGAGTATCTTTCCTGATAAGTCAGACGTACACACCGTCGCGTCGCTAACAGTTTCATACTGATTAGTAACGTCGCAAACACATGTCGACGAAGTGGGGACAATTCAAATTAGTGTCGTGTCGTTAATTACTTGATTATTTATAGCGGATATTTATTATATTTTATGATGGTCGACTGTATACCGTACGTATAGCATTTATGTTCCACAAATATTTTTCCGTATCTATGTATATCGCGTCGTCGACTGAGTTATGCAACCGATAAATTAAAGAGCAAAGGTCACAGATCGAACAGCCGAAAACTGTTTCGGCTAATGAAACCCGAATTACAGCGAACGGTTAAAACGATTTCCCAACCGCCCCCGCCGCCATTCTACCAACACCCGCCCACCACCTTCTACAACAAATCGACAACAGTAACAACCCGTTATTATCGCGATCGCCCGCCCGCTCCCCGTTGTTTGTTGTTGCCAATTAATCTGAAATATCATGGAAATTAATATCCATAAATTCGGGTGGCAAACACCATCAGTCGGCAATTCCATTAGACCGGATGGCCGGATAGGCAGCGGCGCTACCTGCGGAATAATATCTCCTTGATTGCAATTGTGTGTGGAATAACTTCTGACACATGCTGATGCATAGAAACGGTCAAAAAATAAATTTGGATACCAAATAACCATCGCCGACAAATTAATAAGACTTGTCCGAGTTACAATGCAAAGAGTTATATGCAATGTACAAGTACAGGGCAACCTATCACAATCTTTTAAAACCCAAGTAGGGCTACGACAGGGAGATGCGCTGGCGTGTCTTCTCTTTAACATGGTATTGAAAAAAACTGTGGGGGCAGCCGAATTAGACACCAGGGGAACTATCTTTAATAAGTCCTTACAAACCATGGCCTATGCAGATGACTTGGACCTAACAGCAAGCATCACCCGCAAATTAAAGGAAATGTTTGCCAACTTTTCCAACTGGGGAAGTATTAAAACAGCTTCCAAGAAAAGCTATAGTTAAATTAACGCACCTAATCAATGCTGCTTTTAGGTTCAAGATATATCCCTAGACTTTAGAAAATGGCTGAAATCATTATGATTTCCAAGCCGGGAAAACTCTTACTAAAAAGGTTAAAACCCATTATAGAAGCCAAAGAGTTGATCCCTAACCATCAGTTTGGATTCAGAAATAAACACTCTACAATAGACCAAGTTCATAGAACAACAGACATAATAGAAAAAAAATCTTTAGAGAAAAAAATGGTATGCTCTACAGTGTTCCTAGATGTAGCATTTGAAAAGGTATGGCACGAAGGGTTGAACTATAAACTAAGATCATACTTACCGAAACAGTACTCTGAAATTTTGCAATCATACATCTTTGAGAGATATTTTAGAATAAAATAAGAAGAAGCATATTCAGAACTGAAACCAATTAAAGCTGGTGTGCCACACGGAAGTGTATTGAGTCCGGTCCTGTACTTCTTATACACGTGTGACATACCACAACTAGAAAAAAATACTATTGCTACTTTTGCTGACGATACAGCTATATTAGCAGTAGGTAAAAATAGTGAAGAAGCAACTAAAAAACTACAGACAGCTGTCAACTGAATAAATACATGGACTAAAAAATGGAAAATCAGATTAAATGAAGCGAAATCTAGACATGTCAACTTCACCAATAAAGTATGCCAACATATACCAGTAAATATTAATAATACCATAGTACCATTTTCAAACACAGCAAAATACCTAGGTATAACGCTCGATGCAAAGCTTCGCTGGAAAGCTTATAATAAAAAAAAAGAAAAGAACTTGGTATAAGATATAGGAAAATGTATTGGCTGATAGGGAGAAACTCCACTTTGTCATTACATAATAAGCTTTTGCTATACAAGCAAATATTAAAGCCAGTATGGACTTATGTTATACAACTATAGGGGTGTACCAAACAGAAAAATCTTAATATAATGCAACGATTCCAAAATAAAGTATTAAGGAACATTGCTGATGCCCCTTGGTATATTCCTAATAGTGATAATCACAAGATGGAAACTATTGAACAATCTATTATCAATTTAGCCAAAAGACACGAAGAAAGGCTTAATCAACATGTGAACGTCGAAGCAATCCAGCTGCTAGACAACACAGAAATAGAAAGAAGACTTAAAAGGACCAAACCATTTGAGTTAGTGAAGTGCAAGTGTTAAAAGCAGAGCATAGTGCATTTTTACATGTTAAGTTAAGTGTAACCCCATCTGCCAGAACCTAAGGAACACTACTGAGTATACCTTAGTGTAAGACTTAAAAGTATTAATTTAGGTTAGAATTGGTCTATTTTGACTAGATTGTAATGTAATAAAATGTTCAATAAAGTGAATATTTGACAAAAATAGTTATTTTTGTATCTAGTGCGCGAAATGTTACTTTGGTGATCGAGAACTGATTTTTTTAACGAGGCGCAGCCGAGTTAAAAAAAATATTCGAGAACAGCAATCAGAACAGCATCATCGGCATAGCATAGGATTTTGACGTCTTTGTTCCCCATTTTATACCCTTTCAGGTTACGAGTGCTTTTTATTATTTCGTCCATAACGATGTTGAACAATAAGGGGCTAAGGGAATCTTCTTGTCGAATACCTATTTACAGGAATTTCTTTGTTGTGCCATTAATTTTGGCTTGTATTTTGTTTCTCTGGTAAATATTTTCGATGGTTTTTATGATGTTGTATGGGATTTGCCTGATGTATAGAAGGTGTACCACGTCCTCCAGTTGTATTCGGTCAAACGCCTTTTCCAGATCTATAAAACACATGAAGGCTGGTTTGTTATACTCAATGGATTTTTCAGTTATTTGTCGCAGGACAAATATCGCGTTAGTACAAGATCTTTCTGATCTGAATCCTTGTTGTTCATCGCACAATGTGGTAAGTTCATTTATTTTATTTGTTGTAATCTTTGTTACTAGCTTTAAGGTTGTATGTAGAAGATTTATGCCTCGGTAGTTTTCGGGTATCTTTTTGTCTCCTTTTTTAAACAGTAAGATTGTGGTACTTAGGCGCCATTCGTCCGGAATTTTTTCATGTAAAAGGATTTTGCGAATTATGGCTGTTAGCTGCTGTTTCAGGCTTCTCCCGTCAATGCCGTATGTCCAAATGGGTATGACTATGGCTTTGTATAAAAGAATTTTATTCTTTAGCGACATTTTGGATCTTCTACCAAGTAACCAAATGAGTTTTATTGTTTTTATGTCGATTTGTTTTCGCTTTTTTTTAAATGCTCTCTCCAAATCAGCTTGCTGTCAAGATGAATCCGTAGATACTTTACACAGGAGGTTGTTGGAATTATTAACTAAACAAAAATATTACTACACTATTAAATTCAATCTATGTCTAAACTTGACCACTAGTCAATTCACAAACTATACTGTTTTTTTACAACATATTTCTGTAACAATTGATAATTAAATGTTGTTCAAAATTTTTTAACAGGAACGTTTGCCTCCTGTCTGAAAACATATGTTTATGAATCGAAAAACTTTAATCAACATCTTTTTGATTTTTACAATTATTGCTTAATCAATATTAAGATTAATATCCTCAACTATTTCGCCTTTTAAGATTTCGTTGGTATTTTTTAATTTTAAAAATACCCCATTTTTTGTATTACCATAAATTTTTTTGGGGAAGCAGATGGGCGAGAAGGGTGACCGTAGCAAATAATTTTGTAGGTGGTCCGTATGTTTTTTCAGAAATTAAAAATAATAATAACGACTTAAATACGTAGCTATTAATGAAATATGCGCTTTGCATATAATCCGCCCTCTAATTATTAACATCGATGAATAAAATTTTGTCACAGCTTATTTGTCACCGATCACTGACAATAAAGTGGTCTGTCTGACGATGCCAAAAAGCATAGCTTAAGGATCTATGAAGATCGCAGGACGAACATCCTGAAATATTCAGAGTGGCAGTTTCTCTAATCACAACGGCTAAATGGATCGCCAACCTCCATAGAAATAAGAGGACTCAAATAATTTGCATCTCCAGTGACTTTGCACTAACAGTATTAAAACAAAAGAGGATTGTTGTAGTTTCAAGTGGACATTACGTTCACGTTGGTAACGATATGGATAATTTTTGTCTCACTATTCCCTAGCGTAACGTCACTGGGTGTTGAATGAGCGCGCGTTTCAAGTACACTCGTCTCCACGATTTTCATATCTAATTTCGCAATTGGCATCATAACTCAGAGAGAATTAGTCGGCCGACAGGTAAATTCTACTCGCACTTCACTTTTGTTAATTAGACCCAATTACCGGATGTTCTGACGTAATTTATGGCGGGGGTAAATTCACTTCGCCCACATCTATTATCGTGATGGTAGGAACAGCAAAAGGTGCAAGGTTAAGGATCCCTCGGTATTCCACGAAGAGGAATTTTTAATAAGTGATGACACAATTTTTTGAAGATAATTTTGCATTTTTATTTATAAAAGGGGGATGCTTTAACGCCTTTTGCAGCTAGTGTGCCAGCGGGACCTTTGTACTCCCCTCATGCTCCTGGTAGTTTTATTATGAGACTGCTGTCTTGTAGCTGAAAGTATCTTGGATACTCGCAAAGTACCTACCTCCTCATCCTATTTTCCACATTATGGGCTCAGTGTCGAGCCCATAATAAGAGGGTTATAGTTGGAGTCATGGCTTTTTTGGAAGCTGTTTTTCGAATTAAACAAATTTACACTTAAACATTAAACGTGATTAATTGTAAAAAAAATTTACTGTTTTTAATTTTTTAAATAAGATTTAAAAACGACGTGGCTTGAAAATGGACTGTTAGAAAAAACGTTTGAAGTTAGCGAATCGTCAATCAATGCTGTATCCCCATGAACCTAAACGCACTATGGTCACTCTAGAATCCTAAGAGGATACGACCTGTGCACAAAAAACACTGACTACACTAAACCTACCACTATGTTCGAAGGCGACCTATCCCTGGAAATCCGATCCAGAGATGATTGGGCCGGGAATCTAGTTAATCCTCAGTGCGCAGTTTTTTGTACGGGCGGCTCCAAACTAGAGGGGAGAGTACGTTGCGGTGTTTTCTTAGAAAACCCCTCACTTAGCCTGTCGTTTCTTTTGCCTGATTACTGCAGTGTGTATCAAGCGGAAATGACAGCCATTACCGAGGAAGCTATCTGGACACTCCGCAATAAACAAAAGTTCAGCGAGATATTCATTCTTTGCGACAGCCAGGCTGCTATCAAATCACTGAACTCAGTCTATTTGACCTCAAGGGCAGCGGTGCAATGCCAAGCCGCCCTGAATAAGCTAGCAGCTAAGTTTAGAGTTCACATTGTCTGGGTACCCGGACACAGGGACATACCAGGCAATCATAAGGCAGACGAGCTAGCAAAAGAGGGCTGTATCTGTCTCATCTCAGCAAGGAGTACCGATTGCAAATTGCCGGCTCCTCCTGCACAGCAAAGTAGTTCAAAAAGCCAACTTGAGGTGACAAAATGAGCCCACATGCACATTATCGAAACATATTTGGCCTTACCAGATCTACGTCGAACTAATGATGTTTTAACTCTATCCTGGGAGTCCACTGAAAATGCGATCGCGGCCATAATAGCACACTGGGCAGGTGGACACCATGCACGTCCATGGGAATTGCAGAGCTACGACACGGCTTCTGTAAAAGCTGTAACGAAGAGGAAAAGGAGGAAACAATGATACATTTTCTCTGCCACTGCCCTGCCCTAGAAAGAAAACGGCTTTCTATACTAGGGCAACCGAACTTCTGATCTCAGCAGTAGAAGAGGAAGGCACCGCCGTCCATTACGGGCTAAAAGTCCCAAGTGGGTTCCCACCGAACCGCCGTTTTAACCTAACCTAACCTAGCGAATTCGCAAGGATTGCAACTTCTTTAATTTGAAAGGGACTTTCCTTCAAGGCGGATCCAAGCTGGTATAAGGAATCCGCGAGCGTCCACGATCGATCGTTTTCCCTCCAAGGATAAACTCATGCCCTTTGTAAAACGATAAAAGTCGTGGTAATGTCTATATATTTGCGAACACTTGTAAAAAGGTGTACTGATACAATTGTCACGTTTTAAGTGAATGAAATAATGTGATTTTACACCTAGCGCGAAGCGGTTTTAACAAGTGAAAATGCGCAAAAATGGTAAATGTAAATATGATGAATTAAAGGATGCGAATTGTTTCTCGAACAGACATAGAAAGAATAGTTTATTCAGATATTTTTAGATATTAAAAAAAATTTAATATATTTATAGCCTTATTTTGTAATTAAAATAATTAAAAATAAATTGCTGCAGTTATTAAAATTGTTATTTAAAATGTTTTGTAGAGGAAGAAAAAATTAAATTTCAAATCTGATTTAAAAATTAAAAAGAACAGTAAATATTCTGTACAAATCACCACGTTTTATTTTATTGTAAATTTGTTTAATTTTTTGTTTGTTTTTTTTTATTCTGGTTCCGAGGCCGTCACTGGTTGGGTTTTATTGCTAGCGGCTGATACGATCCTTCCATTCGACGGATCCGATTTTCCTTTTGTTCATTTGATTTTATTTTAATAATATTTTTTCCAGCGTAAAATGTTAACAGTTTTTTTTAAATAAATCTGTATTTATATTTCTCGTTTTTAATTGTTTCTGGAAGAAAAAAGAGGGTTATAGCAGCCTTGAAACCGAAATACGTTGGTCGTTTTAAAGTTTTAAAAGTATTAAATTAAATAGTACGATTGAATTTTTTTTTGAGGTTTGATTTTCTTTTAGCGACTTTCAGGTAAATCGTTTGGCGCCCTAACGTGGTTAAGCTTTTTAATTTCAGTTAGCTTGGTTAAAAAAAAAAGGGTGGATACGTTCGTGAACTAATCTCTCCATTCCCTCAAAATTAATTTAATCAAGAATTCACAAAACTCTGAGTAAGAACTATTAGTTTGTTGAACATTAACGACTATTTTATTAAGAAGTATATCGTTACACAAATCTGACGACCAACGTCAAGCAAATTTCGTTACATCTCATAATTTTACATTAATTTCCGCACGAAATATTACCAGTTATATTGTTTTCGAAAAACCAAAGGATCGGGAAAAGGGAAAGACCATCTTGGCGTTGAGCCGTCGCTATGCTGATGATCGATGCGATATTTCCACAAGTTTTCATTGTCCCTATTGGCAAACGACGACTATGGAAGGCGGGATTAGGGGAACCCCATCGTTACCAAAAGGTGGGTAAAGATAAATGCGTATAGTTTAAGTAGCGAATGTAATTGACCTGTTGGCCTGAGAAATATTAAATGTCCGAAATTTATACTAGAACCATTTCAGTATAATCCAATTCAGAAAAATATTACCTAAATATTACCGGCGTTTAACAAGTCGATTATCTTTTTTGTCATCTTTAAAAGAGATTTTTCTTTTCGTTAGTGATTGATACACTGCTATTGTCTCTTAATAATTGTGTAATACACGGTTAAATTTTCCAGCACAAAAACATCAGTAAATATATGTATTAATTTTTTTGTTATTCTAAAAGTGTATCCACCAAAACTGTCATGCCTACTTACCTACAAAAGAAGCTCCAACAATTATTTTGTAGGTACACATGATTTTCAATATTTTTCATTTAATTATTTTAAAAGAGTAACGAATAAAACTGAGAAGATGATATAGAATGTGCAAGCAGAATTTAGAAGACGAAGAAGATGTAATGACAAGGTCTTTTTATTACGAGGTTTAGTCGAAATATTCTTGGCTAGAAGTCTACTGCGCTTTTATAGACTTGGAAAAGGCCTATGACAGAGTTATGAGGAGAGAATTGTGGTCAACATTGTCTATGTATGGGGTAAGCGGTAGTTTAATACGAGCACTGAAATCACTTTACGAGGATTCCAACAATTATTTTGTAGGTACACATGATTTTCAATATTTTTCATATAATTATTTTAAAAGAGTAACGAATAAAACTGAGAAGATGATATAGAATGTGCAAGCAGAATTTAGAAGACGAAGAAGATGTAATGACAAGGTCTTTTTAATACGAGGTTTAGTCGAAATATTCTTGGCTAGAAGTCTACTGCGCTTTTATAGACTTGGAAAAGGCCTATGACAGAGTTATGAGGAGAGAATTGTGGTCAACATTGTCTATGTAGGTACACATGATTTTCAATATTTTTCATATAATTATTTTAAAAGAGTAACGAATAAAACTAAGAAGATGATATAGAATGTGCAAGCAGAATTTAGAAGACGAAGAAGATGTAATGACAAGGTCTTTTTATTACGAGGTTTAGTCGAAATATTCTTGGCTAGAAGTCTACTGCGCTTTTATAGACTTGGAAAAGGCCTATGACAGAGTTATGAGGAGAGAATTGTGGTCAACATTGTCTATGTATGGGGTAAGTGGTAGTTTAATACGAGCACTGAAATCACTTTACGAGGATTCCAACAATTATTTTGTAGGTACACATGATTTTCAATATTTTTCATATAATTATTTTAAAAGAGTAACGAATAAAACTGAGAAGATGATATAGAATGTGCAAGCAGAATTTAGAAGACGAAGATGTAATGACAAGGTCTTTTTAATACGAGGTTTAGTCGAAATATTCTTGGCTAGAAGTCTACTGCGCTTTTATAGACTTGGAAAAGGCCTATGACAGAGTTATGAGGAGAGAATTGTGGTCAACATTGTCTATGTAGGTACACATGATTTTCAATATTTTTCATATAATTATTTTAAAAGAGTAACGAATAAAACTAAGAAGATGATATAGAATGTGCAAGCAGAATTTAGAAGACGAAGAAGATGTAATGACAAGGTCTTTTTATTACGAGGTTTAGTCGAAATATTCTTGGCTAGAAGTCTACTGCGCTTTTATAGACTTGGAAAAGGCCTATGACAGAGTTATGAGGAGAGAATTGTGGTCAACATTGTCTATGTATGGGGTAAGCGGTAGTTTAATACGAGCACTGAAATCACTTTACGAGGATTCCAACAATTATTTTGTAGGTACACATGATTTTCAATATTTTTCATATAATTATTTTAAAAGAGTAACGAATAAAACTGAGAAGATGATATAGAATGTGCAAGCAGAATTTAGAAGACGAAGAAGATGTAATGACAAGGTCTTTTTAATACGAGGTTTAGTCGAAATATTCTTGGCTAGAAGTCAGAAGGTCTACTGCGATTTTATAGACTTGGAAAAGGCCTATGGCAGAGTTATGAGGAGAGAATTGTGGTCGACATTGTCTATGTATGGGGTAAGCGGTAGTTTAATACGAGCACTGAAATCACTTTACGAGGATTTCACTGCTTGTGTAAGGATAAACAGAGCTTACACGGACTGGTTTAACATCGAAAAAGGTGTGAGAGACAGGGAAGTGTGACTTCGCCTTGGCTGTTTAACTTATACATAGACGATTTTTTAAAGGATTTAAAAGAGAGTGCGTATGGATTTAAAATGAATGATTTGATCGTCAAATGCCTTCTTTACGCCGATGATTAAGTCATATTAGCGTCATCTGGAGAGGAGTTGCAGGCAATGATTAATGTTATGCATAATGCCCTGAAAATCAAATGGATGTAAATAAATGTAAGCAAAACGAAAGTAATGGTTTTTGAAAGAGAAGAAAGCATGACAAACTGTGGAGTTTCGATTGAGGGAGAAAGAGTGGAACAAGTAAATGAATTTGTTTACTTGGGTTCAAATTTTACGAGAGATGGAAAGTATGGCATTGAGCGAAGGGTGTTGGCAGGAAAACAAATGAATGGGGCACTGCATAACTTTATGAACAGCCAGAAAGTGTCAAAAAAAGCACGTCTAGCTGTGCATAGAAGAGTGTTGGTTCCTACACTTATGTATGATAGTGAATATTGGGTTTGGCAGAAGAAGCATGAAAATAAATTTAATGCTGCGCAGATGAGTAGTCTAAGAAGTATAGCCGGAGTGACTCGGTTGGATAAAGTAAAGAATGGTGAGATAAGAGAACGCTGTGGTGTAAAAGAAGATGTGCTAACAAAGATAGATAAATGTTTACCATTTGCTGTAAATCGTCTATATTATCGGCTATCAAGACCGCATCATCGGCATGCATGCAAAGAGAAAATTTTATTATGGAAAGCATAGTTAAATTGTACCATTTTAAAAATGAAGACGTTTATCGTATTCAATCCTTTATTAACAGACCTCGTATATGAATAGTAGTTACGTTTCAACGCCCTGTGTCGAAATTATCAACTAACTTTAATAAAAATTAATAAACTTTAGAGTAGCGAGCCCGGCAAACGAAAGCCATAAATCCAGTCTAATTCGAATAGTGAATACAGTGTGCACCAGATGTTCGGTTAAACTTGTGTAAGAATGTTGATAAAATATTGCGCGAAAATAATCAAGATTATTACTAGCAAAAGGATTGTTTTGTAAGAAACTAAGAATTTATGGGTTTTGTTTTAATTGCTTCGAAAAGGATATTACTTCTAATTCTAATGGAAGGGAAAGGGAGGTTGTAATGCAAAGTTTTGAAATTTATGTGTTTAAGTGTCCACTTTACTTACTCTCTCGCTATATTTGAAAAGGGGGTAAGTTTTTCTTAAAAAAAAAGGAAGAATACATACATACATAAAGTCAAGCCTTTTTCCCATAGTGGTAGGAAGAGACCACTTCCTTCCACTTCCGCTACGGTTCTTACACATATCTTTTGCTTCCTCTACTTTCATCAGTGCTCTCATACATGCTCGTCGGTTTTTATCCCAACAAACCACTACGAAGGGTGTGAAAAGGGGTTAAAATATAAACACTATCAGAGATGGCTGTTGTTAGAGTCGAACTCATAGCTTTTGGGGTCGCTAAGTTTGATAGTGACATAACCAATTTTAAGAGCACATCTAAAAATATTGGTGTTGAAATCATAGTATTCGGGAACGCTGAGTTTGATAGTGACATTCCCAATTATGTTAGCACCCATACATAAGGAGTTGAAAGGGAATGAAATATAAAAACATAATTTCGTATTAGAGTCGATTATAGATAATTTCATTGCAGTTGTTTGACTCTTTCTGGGTTTTTGGTTTATTTTTTAAAAAAGCATAACCACTTGCCAATGAAAATGTGGACAGATTATCAGTTGGAAAAACTAATAATTGTGATAAGCAATTTTATTCTTCACAGTCAGTCACCTAAGAATTTTGTTGTCAAAATGAAGCGCCTATAATATATGGATAATTATTTACATACTTACATACATACATATAGTCACGCCTTTTTCCCATAGGGGTAGGCAGAAACCACTTTCTTCCATTTCTGCTACGGTTCTTCCACACATATTTTGCTTCCTCAACTTTCATCAGTGCTCTCATACATGCTCGTCGGTTGTTGGTACTCTTGACCTGGCATTTCTTCAAAACAATATTGATCTGATCGAGATATGTTCGCCGAAGTCGACCTCTACCGACTAATCCATTTACACTCGCCTTATAAATTTGTTTCGTCAATCTTCCTTCATCCATAAGCAATCCTTTGTCTATCTTTCTAACCACATCTTTTTTTACACCACAGCGTTCTCTTATCTTACTATTCTTTACTTTATACAACCGAGTCACTCCGGCTATACTTCTCAGACTACTCATCTCCGCAGCATTAATCCTATTTGTATGCTTCTTCTGCCAAACCCAACATTCACTACCATATATAAGTTTAGTAACCAACACACATCTATGCACAGCCAGACATGCCTTTTTTGACACTTTCAGGCTATTCATAAAGTTATGCAGTGCCCCATTCATTTGTTTTCCTGTTAACACCCTTCGCTCAATGTCATACTTTCCATCTCTCGTAAAATTTGAACCCAAGTAAACAAATTCATTTACTTGTTCCACTCTTTCTCCCTCAATCGAAACTCCACAGTTTGTCATGCTTTCTTTTCTTTCAAAAACCATTACTTTTCTTTTGCTTACATTTATTTTCATCCCTTTTATTTTCAGGGCATCATGCATTACATTTACCATCGCCTGCAACTCCTCTTCAAAGGAAGAATAAACTAGGATCAAAAATGCGTGCAAAAAAAAAACGTTTGGCTATATTTTATTTTTTTTTTTTTGAACAAATCTTTCGTACTTTTTAAATGTCTGCAATTCCTGTGAAAAGTAAGAATAAATAAAAATAAAGACGTTGTTTAATTTTTCACATTATAATATATCCGATAATGTAATGGTTTTGCGCACCGCATTATTATATCCTTCTTTGTACTGATACCAAATGTCATTGTTTAACTCTGGTCCCTCTTTAACTAAAAAAAACGGTAAATGAGAAACAAAAATTAAAAATATAAATAAAAAGAATACAAAAAATAAATAAAATAAAATTAAATAAAAGGGTAATTATTTGGAAGTGGATTCCACCTCATTTAAAAAAAAAACATCGAAAAATTAACATTTTTAAATAATGTTTCTTTTAAAATTTGTCTATTTCACGGCGGATTTATTATTAACAAAAAAATTTAAAAAAAAGATGATTTAAAAGTTTAAAAAACCATTTTTGAAATGTTTTTCACAAACTTTTGATGTTAACTTTTTTTAAATTGGTAACCTTTTTTTAATTTTGTTTTAAACTAAAAAACTAAAAAATGAAAAAAATATTTTTTAAATTAAATTAACTTGGAACTAATATTAACAATAATAATAATAATAATAATTATCGTTTTGGGTTTTTTGGGGATCGTTTTTAGGGGTTATCTCGCTGGCAGATGAACAACAGGGATTTAGGTCGGGAAGAACTTGCACGGACACTGTTTTTTTTATAAGACAAGTAACAGAAAAGTTGATAGAATACAATAAGCCAGCCTACATATGTTTTAACGACCTTACCGACCACGTCCAACTGAAAGATGTTTCACATCTTTTTTACAACAGACAAATTCCACACAACCTGATAAAAACTATAGAGAACATATATGCAGCAAACCAAATACAGGCAAAGTTAGACGGAGAACTCACCAAACCAATACCAGTTGATAGCGGTATTCATTAAGCCCACTTCTCTTCAACATCATCGTGAACGAGATTATACAGAAGATTCGCTTATTGAGAGGATATAAAATGAGAGATAGAGAGGTAAGAATTTAGTGCTATGCCGACGACGCCGTGCTGATAGCGGAGATCGAAGACGACTTACAGAGACTCCTACACTTATTCAACCGTACAGCTAAATCTCTTAACATGATAATATCTCCCACAAAAACAAAGTGTATGACAACATCAAAAACACTATTGAGATGTAAACTGGAGGTAGATGGAGAAGTTACTCAGCAGGAAATGAATTTTAGTATCTCGGCGTGAAACTCTCGGGCATCGGCGATGTTGAGGCAGAAGTAAGGGAATAAACAACGAAAGCAACAAGAATAGCAGGGTGTTTGAATAGTACAATATGGTGCAATAAAAAGATAGGAATTGGGGCCAAGACATAGACGGCAGATACTAGACCAGAAACATCGAAAACTAAACGACTATTAAAAACAACCGAAATGAAAGTAGAATTACTACACTTTTTAACTGGGAAAGAAGTGAAAGTATAAGAAATACATGTAGATTAGATTAATGGCTGGCATCAAACAAAAAAAAAGAGTGGAATGGACACATAAATAGGATGGACGACGGGAAAATAGAAAAATTGCTCGTGATAAATCACCAAAGGGGCGCAGGAGCATCGAAAGAGATGGAGCAACAACCTGAATGCAGAGAAATAGGCAAGATGACGAAGAAAATAAAATGTTTTTAGGGTGTTTTTAAAAAAATAAATTTGATTTATAATTGCAAGAATAACACACGTTCCACATTTTTTCATGCATAAATACCTAGTAAATAAAAGAGTACAATATATTTTAATGTTAACATGCGTCATCCTTACGCAGTGGCCACGCTAATGGAAAGGAAAGAAGACCATTCCTGCAAATTATCGCCCTATTGCATTGATCTCAGTCATATCCAAAGTTATGGAAAAAGCGATTAACACAGAACTTATCAAATATCTAGAGAAATTTGAGATAATACATGACAGACAATATGGATTTAGACAACTTCGTTCTACTAGAGATTTGCTGGCTTATGTCACTCAGCTCTGGAAAAACACTATTGAAAAGTTTGGTGAATCCCGTGCAATAGCCTTGGATATATCTAAAGACTTTGACCGCGTTTGGCACCAGGCATTGTTAAGTAAATTATCTGCCTACGGTCTCCCAACCAAACTGCGCCAATGGCTCTTGAGCTTCATGCAAGATCGCTCCTTACATGTGGCAGTTGACGGTATTTCTTCTGATGCGTTTAAAACTAATGCCGGGGTCCCCCAGGGTTCCATCCTGTCCCCCACCTTATTTCTTTTACACATCAACGACCTCTTAAAAACCACCACGAACCCCATTTACAGTTTCGCAGACGATAGCACACTTGTCTCAACTTTCACATCCTATCAATCACTTTCGGTGAATGATACAAATAGACTCAGACAGGAACAGGTTGATTCCATTAATAGAGATCTTAAAGCAATCGTCGAGTAGGGAACCAACAATCTTGTTCAGTTTAACGCCCAAAAAACACAAAGTGCCACGTTTTCCAAGAAAGTGAATTCCTCAAATCATCCCATCACAATGTCCGGAAATACCCTTAAACCAAGTCCCTCCATTTTGATTTTGGGTGTCACGGTGTCCACTAATATGTCTTGGCATGACCATGTTGCTA
Organism: Agelastica alni; assembly: GCA_950111635.1. Lineage (NCBI taxonomy): Eukaryota > Metazoa > Arthropoda > Insecta > Coleoptera > Chrysomelidae > Agelastica > Agelastica alni. The sequence continues at coordinate 7,927,120 of OX467712.1, read as the reverse complement.
ACATCGCAAAGTCGGCAAGCCAGAGGCTAGGTTTTCTGTGGAAAGCCAGAAAGTTTTTTACTCCTGATCAATTGTTGACGACGTACAAGACTCAAATCCGACCTCTACTGGAGTATTGCTCGCACATTTGGGGTTCAGCACCAACGCATTCTCTTCGTCTTCTAGATTCCATTCAGAAAAGAGCCATTCGCTTGATAAACAGCTCAACTCTCACAGATACCCTTCACCCTCTAGAACATAGAAGAAGAGTTGCAGACCAGTCATTGCTCTACAGATATTTCCATGGCAGATGCTCCAGAGAAATAAAAACTCTTGTACCACCATTGGCCACATTCGGCCGAAGAAGTCGGCACGCTGATCAGTCTCACCCATTTACTCTCAAGATTGACACTACAAGGACCAATCTTCATCAAGAATCCTTCTTTTACAGGGCTGCTACGGAATGGAAGAAGCTTCCAAAATCAGTTTTTCCAGAGAACTATGACCTGCAACTTTTTAAAAAGCGTGTCCACAATCATTTCCTTTCTACAATCCCTTCCCCTTCTAATAGTCGCAGTGCGGGCCGTCCGCGGCCCACACGATAGGTCTACCCTTTTTGCGACTATTTTCATAAAAAAAAAAAAAAAACTCTGTATCAATAGTTTTAATGTAAAAAAACTACCCCAAAAAAGCATAATTCCTAATAATTATAAATATTATACTTTAAATTTAATTAAAAAATTATTTAGTCGTTTTTTTGTTAAATATAATGAGAAAATTTATGAAAAGTATTATATAAAAAATATTGTTTTAATTTACTTGATGCTTATGTAGTACTCAAAAAAATTGCATCACGATATTTAAAAAATGTTACATAAGTTCACTAAAAACATCAAAAATGATTTTCTTTTTACTTTCATACTAAAAAGAAAACAATTGATTCAGTCATTGTTTTTGTAATATTTTTTAAATCCGCCTTAATATAGACCTAACTGAAATAAAAATAAAAAAGTTTTCAATATTTTACGGCCAAAAATTCGGTACACCTGACCTAACCACACCATACCTGTTACTTTTCGTAGGACTTAATTTGAAGTTTGGCACATCAACCAATTAAAGTCCCACTTTAACACAACTGACAAAACTTTTATTTATTCATCAGTCTGATATATATTTCGCGAAATAACGAGAAAGCGAAATGTGACAGGTGACGTAAGTCATGACATTAAAAAATGACAAATGACATAAGACGAGACAGATGTCACCAAACGTACAAATCATATAATTAGAAAAATACGACAACAGTCAACAATCTCATCTTCTAAACATTCGTGGTTAATAAAGGATAATCGATTTTGAAAATAATTGCGGTAAAACCAAAGTTTGATTAATTAATAATGAATATTAATGGGAAAGTAAATGAACGTTACTCCCAGAAATGATGATTAACGAAAGAGTGACGATAGAATAATCAAAATTTATCTACACAAATCTGCTTGCACGGCGAAATAATATATACTCTCTAACAACGAAATTAGTTAAGTCTTTTGTAATTAAAATTTGAACAGCGACAGCAGCGGCGCTCGAATTTCAAAAACCGCTCGTCGTCAAAAGAATGTACTATTGGCGATTCATGCCAATAGGAGTACGCCCTCTATCGTTTACAAATATAATTAATGCATGGGCCATAGAATCGTTTGTTTACATTGTTCGCCATATGCTTACTGTTCAATTTGTTTAACATAAAAGTGTTTAGTCGTTGCTTAAAGTCTTTATTGAAAATATGAATCAATATTGTTGTGTACCTCACTGCTCTTCTTGGGCGAAGAAAAATCCGAAAATCAATTTTCGTACCTTCCTAAAAACAGGTAAATCCAGAGTCATATTCGAAACCAAGTTGGATAACAAAGAATTGATGGTCAGAAGGAAAGTGTGGATTTAAAACTTGAAGATTGGGAAGCCAGTTTTAGAACATATGAGAGTATGCATTTGCATTTACCACTATTTCCTGCTCTGCAGGAGCACGACATATTTTTAACAGCTACTGTGTTGGCAATATCAAATTTCCCTTTGATTTCATGGGGATCACAATTAAGGGTCACTTAATTGAGATCACTTCTCTGGAAAGTAATGGGTGAAATGGGTGTTCCCAAGCATCTGATATTTTTAATTAAGAGACTCTACCAACACAATAACGCCAAGGTCAGAACAGGACAAACAGTGACCAAAGCTTTTAATATAGAGGCCGGTGCCAGACAGGGATACATACTCTCGTCTCTCCTTTACATGTGGTGGACAAGTTTGTATACCTGGGATCGTTGATAACCAAAGATAAAGGCTGTTCAGAAGAAATAAAGAGAAGATTGGCAATGGCCAGATCAGCTACAACTAAACTCATAAAAATATGGAGAAATCAAACCATTACAAAAACAGTGAAAGCAATGCTGGCCAATTCCTTGATCTTCCCAATTGCTGTTTATTCCGCTGAAACAAGGACACTTAAAAAAACAGATAGAAAAAGAATTAAAGCCTTCAAAATTATAGGTGAACAGACGAATCCAAAGAGTGTCATGGGTTGAACACAGAACAAACGCCTCTGTTCTACAAGAACTAAAAATCAAAGAGCATCTACTCAACCAAATCAATAAAGCATATCTCAATTACTTTGGCCACATAGCTAGAAGAACAGGTGATATGGAAAACCTCGTGGTCGAGGAAAAAGTTGAGGAAAAAAGACCTAGAGGACGGTCTCCAATGAGGGGTGAACCGACAGATTAAAAGAAATTACCGGACACTCAATGCACGAGGCAATACATCTAGCACAAGATAGAAACGCATGGAAACAACAAATTCAAACACATACCTAAAATAGTATCTCTACACCCTCCAGAGGGTAAAACGATCGAGAAGGAAGAAATTAAGGGAAGAAGATTGTAAGCACAAGACGTAAACTTAAACGAGATGATTTGTTGCTTCTGTTTGTCCAGCCAAAATGAGGTGACCTGCATTCAGAACATTCTCCACTTTTACTACACATTTGAAGTACTCAGTTTCACCCAAATATCGCATATGTTCCAATATACACAACTTCATTTTGGAGTAACTAATAATATACAAATTTTATAATTCACAGGACTGTAGTTGACCGGTTCCGTCTCCCTCATATCTTGTATAAAACTCACTTCGTCCTTATATACTTGAAACTAGTTAACTACTTTTAACAATTATATCGTCCAGAATTAAATCGACGAAATACTCCAACACTACCAACTTAATACACAAAGACAAAAAAACAATGCAGAGCCAAGTAAACAAGCCGAAATGACAGCCGTTACCGAAGCAGCTGTCTGGACATTTCGCAATGAACAAAAGTTCAGCGAGATATCCATTCTTTGCGACAGCCAGGCTGCTATCAAATTACTGAACTCAGTCTACTTGACCTCTAGGGCAGCGATGCAATACCGAGTCGCCCTGAATGAGCTGGCAGCTAAGTTTAGAGTTCACATTGTCGAGGTACCCGGACTCAGGGACATACCAGGCAACTGTAAGACGGACGAGCTAGTAAAAGAGGGCACCACCCTCCCAGCTGTATCTGTCTCATCTCAGCAAGGAGTACCGATTGCAAATTGCCAGCTCCTCCTGCACAGCAAAGTAGTTCAAAAAGCCAACTTGAGGTGGATAAATGAACCCACATGCTCATCATCGAAACAGATTTGGCAGAAAACGGCTTTCTATACTAGGACAACCGAACTTTGATGACTTATCTGATCTCGGCTCAGTTAGCATTAAAGACCTTACTTTTTATTAAAAGTTCCAACCGGTTCCTACGGCAGAGAAAAAAGCCACCGCTGTCTAACACGGTATCACAACGGGCAAAAAGGCCTAAGTGGGTTCCCTCCAAACCGCCGTTTTAACCTAACCTAAGTGAACACTTTGAAAAATGGAAATAATCAATGCGTTCAAACGATGTAAACGAACTGGTATGGCCCATATAGTAGTTCCAATTTCTACCGTTCTGGCGCAACGATCATAGTCGCCTATCGTCAGAAACATTTTTAGTTACAGGATGAATCCTGTGTAGTTCCATATTATCTTCGACATATCTAGACCACTAAGTAGATGGAGTGCTTCGACTAAAAGAGATCATTTTTTTCTCTTAGATCATCAGCTTGAAATTATTGCTCGGTAAAGTTTTTCGAGCGCTTTTATATTTTATCTGATTCGTCTAGATTGAAAAGATTGAGAGTACGCTGCTGGTAGGAAGTTTGGTTTAATTACAAGATTTGTTGGAGCGGTAATTCATCTGTAATTGCCTTCGGATGAAATTCAAACCGTTGATATTCGTTCGCGCCGTTTCCCCCGTCATCTTGTTTGCCCACCAAAATTGCTATTCGGCCGCTTTTTAATGCCCTATTGTCATTTTAAGTGTTTGTTCTCTTTCGTAATTTTGTATTCGAGACAAGGACGATCATTTATGTATTAAGCGAGCGAGACAGTAGATTATAGATTTGAGATTATTTTTAATTAATTTTTGAATCGTATAAACTCCTCGCAGGAGAGCAATTTCGATTGCGCCACTCACCTGCTACTCCAACGAAGCGATGTTGTTCTAGAAAAAAAGCCTAGTCTAGTCGAAGGGGTTTTTGAGATTAACTTTTATGTTTATTCTACAAATGCTGCAGTTCGCTAGTCGCAAACATGAGCTTTGCATTTTTTATTTTTTTTTTACTGAAAATAGTCGCCAAAAGGGTAGACCTATCGTGTGGACCGCGTACGACCCGCACTGCTATTATTAAAAGGAGGAGTGATTATAGGAAGGAGATGATTGTGGACCCGCTTTTTAAAAAGTTGCAGGTCATAGTTCCGTGGAAAAACTAATTTCGGAAGCTTGTTCCATTCCGTAGCAGCCCTGTTAAAGAAATATTCTTGATGGAAATTGGTCCTTGTAGTGTCAATCTTGAGAGTAAATGGGTGAGACTGATCAGCGTGCCGAGTTTTTCGGCCGAATGTGACCAGTGATGGTACAAAAATTTTTATTTCTCTGGAGCATTTGCTATGGAAATATCTGCAGAGTAATTTCTCGTCTGCAACTCTTCTTCTACGTTCTAGTGGGTGAAGGGTATCTGAGAGAGTTGAGCTGTTTATCAAACGAATGGCCCTTTTCTAAGTGAAATCTATAAGACGAAGAAAACGCCTTGGTGCTGAACCCCATATGTTCCGAAATCAGTTTTTCCAGAGAACTATGACCTACAATTTTTCAAAAAGCGGGTCCACAATCATCTCCTTTCTATAATCCCTCCGGTTTCTAATAGCCACAGTGTACATCGTCCGCGGCCCCCACGATAGGTCTACCCTTTTTGCGACTATTATTAGTAAAAAAAAACATCCTTCGGTCAAGTATACAAACTCATTTACTCGTTCCACTCTTCCTCCTTCAATCAACACCTCGCAGTTTGTTATGCTTTCTTCTCTTTCAACAACCATTACTTTCGTCTTGCTTACAGGTATTTTCATCGCTTTGATTTTCAGGGCATCATGCATAAAACTAACGTAACTATTTATACTGTTCTAGCAAATTTGAACGAGAAAAATAATAGAAAGTTATCTACAATATCACTGAATCTAAATGCAATAAAATTTTGTGTAATTAATTCATCCGGCTCGAAGGACTACCAATATGGTCGATAATGACAATGGGACTGCATAACTAAGAGTCAAATGCAGTTTAATTTTCAACAAGGACAAGATGAGGAAAAGAAATCTAGTCAAAGATGTGGCAAAAAATATTACCGCATTTTAATTCGCAAGGGGAAAAAAAAATTATATTTTTTTTCCAACAATACTATGACGAATTAACAATCCAAAAACAATTTTATGTAATAATAAAAAAACTGCGATTTATTTCAAATTTCAAGAATTAACTGTAAAACAAAATTAATGACTTACCAGATGACGATGGTTTTGAGATGATTCTGCCAAAAAAATCCTTTGCCACGCTCTGCAACAAAAAAATGAAACATTTCAGGAAAATCGTTTCTCACAAATAGTAAAAAGGATTAAGATTTAACAAATAACTGTGTTATGACAAAACTTAACAAGATCTATTATTACTGTCCGAATCGGTATATTCTTTATTAATATTACATCTTTTAGGCTAAAATATGTACCATTGATGTGGAAGGTAGCAGAGGTCATTATGATCCCTAAACCAGGTAAACCCCCACACGAAGTATTCTCTTACAGGCCTATCTCTCTTCTCCCTGTATTATCGAAAGTGTTCGAAAAATTGCTGCTTAAACGGCTGAAACCCATAATAGAAGAGTATAATCTGATCCCATCTCATCAGTTCGGGTTTAGAGAAAACCACTCTACTATGGATCAGGTCCACCGAATTAAAAATGTGATAGAAAAGTCGCTAGAAGAAAAAAAATCTGCCAATACAGTTCTCTGATATTTTAGAATCCTACCTCTCAGACAACCACCTCAGAATAAAACAAGAGGAAGCCTACTCTGACCTTGAGAAAATTAATGCAGGAGTGCCACAAGGCAGTGTGTTGGGACCTCTTCTATACCTCCTTTACACGAATGACATGCCTAAACTAGAAAATGATACTTTAGCAACATTTGCAGACGATACTGCTATATTAGCAGTAGGAAATAGCCATGAAGAAGCGGCAGAAAAACTACAGGTATCAATCAATAAAATAGACAAATGGACAAAAAAGTGGAGGATTAAAATTAATGAATCCAAATCTAAACACGTAAACTTTACCAATAGAGCTCAACAACATATACCTATAAATATAAATGAAAAACGAATTCCATTTAAAAATACAGCAAAATACTTAGGTATCACCCTCGATGCTAAGCTTCGCTGGAAAGCTCATGTTAAAAAGAAAAGGAAACAACTTCAAATTAAAAAATATAAAAAATTTATTGGCTGATCGGACGAAACTCCACTTTGTCTGTACACAACAAGCTTATGCTGTACAAGCAGATACTCAAACCCATTTGGTCGTATGGTATTCAACTATGGGGCAGTGCTAGTCAAAATAGTCTACAAATCATTCAAAGATTTCAAAACAAAGTACTAAGGAACATCGTGGATGCACCCTGGTACATTCGAAACAGTAGCCTCCATAAGGATCTGGATATGGATACTGTTGACCAAACTATAGTCAAATTTGCCACGAGTCACGAACTATGACTTCATCATCGTACCAATGTTAAGGTAATCCATCTCCTTGACACTGCAGGGATAGCGAGAAGACTCAAGAGGATTAAACCTTTCAAATTGGTGAAGTGAGATTGTCAAAAGCAGAGTAATGTGCGTGTTGAAGTGTACGTTAATTAGTGTACAAAATGAATGAAGTAGATGTAGATGAAATCTAAGGATGATGTTGAGTAAGTCCTTAGTTAGTTACAGAGTAGTAATTTAAGTTGCTGATTGGTCTTATGATCAAATTGTAATGTTAACACAATGCCGCACAAGGGTAATTGTTAATAAATAAAAAAAAATAAAAAATAAAATAACATTATAGCAAATGAACGCCAGACCTGTCGCGAACGGATCAGAACTTAATCGCGCCGCCACCTAATAAAACGCCTTTGTAATATTTACAAAATGTCAAAAAAAAATTACTTACAATAAATATGTTATCCAATTAATAATGAAAAATAACGAATCTGGCAAATTATTTTTTCGTCATTTCTTTAAGCCCCTATTCAGAGAAGTCGAATACCGACGTCGGAAAATAATATGAGTAAATGAAAAACCGATTGCTAATGGATAGATCATTGTGGAGTAAATAAACCAATATCTTTTGCGGTGGAGAGTGCCAAATTGATATTGGACGTAGGAATTTATTCGACAACTCTTAATGGAAATAATAACCTTGTTTATCGAGTCCTGATTCGAAATAGGGGAGAATATGCATCGTAAAAGTTTTATCACACAACTTGCGTTTTCGTAAATTTAGTCAAATAAAAGCAAACGACTTGGGCAAGAACTGACGATTGGCTGTATACAGTGTATACATAATGTAACGTAACTTGGAAATATTTCTAATTCTGTTGGGTTTGCAACAAAAAAAGTTGAGTAAAAGTTTTTTCAAATAATTCAGGCCATCTGCAAACGTCGATTAGAAATATACAGGGTGCACCGTTACTACTAAATAAATTATTAACATAATTTTTTAAATAATTAGGTTAGGTAAGGTATCATGTGAGTGGGGCGTAGGTTGCCTCTTCACTGCGACCTTTAGTAGGTCTATTGTGGCTTACCCCTAGAGGTTACAGTTCACCGCACAATCCAGCCCTTCTCACAAAGTTCATGGTTGTATAGGGTGAGTTTTTTTTAAAATCAACAGGTTCTAGGTTGGTGTATCCAAATATGTTTAACCTTATTCTTCCCAGGCCGGGGCATGAACATAGTATAGGTTCAGAAGTTTCGTCTTCCACGCAGCAAAACCGACAGTTCGTTTGTTGATTTAGACCTGTCCTTTCGAGGTGGTATCTTAGACGACAGTGTCCTGTAAGCAGTCCCGTTAAAACTCGCAGATCATTTTTGCTCCATTCTAGGATCTGCTTAGTTGTGTTTCTCGAGTGTTTAGGTAGAAACGCCTTCGGAGTGAGTCAACCCTGGTATATTGGACCAGTACGTGAGTATTTTCCTCCCCACCCAGTCCGAAATGATTGTTTTGGCGGCACTTGTAGTGACTCCAAAAGCCGGTTCTGATTCAGTAAACACAGATTCGGTCCCATGTTTTGCAAGGGTGTCGGCTTATTCATTTCCCTCCACCACCTGGTGCCCAGGTACCCACAGCAGGGTCACCCTGTTGTTCGCACCAAGGTACTCTGTACTTATGTTTTTGTTTGCTAGAGGTCTATCAGTCAGTTTTCTTGCACACAATTCGATAGCGAATATTTCAGCCTGAAAGATTGTAGCATGCCTGCCAAGACTGGTAGATATTTCAATCTTTGGTTTCTTGCTGAAAACACCGGCCCCACTCCATCTGGGGTTTTTGAGCTATCTGTGTTTTAAATTCTAAACCCTGTACATATATTTAGTTTTTCATAATCTATTAAATTACAAATACAACCGTCAAGACCGCATAATTCTACCCTAAATAGTTTTAAACTTACAGTGGTTTACAAAACAAATTATCGTTTTCTTATCTCACAATTTTTTACTTTATCCAAGCGAGTCACTCCGGCTATACTTCTCAGACGACTCATCTCCACAGCATTAATCCTATTTTTATGCTTCTTTTGCAGAACCCAACATTCACTACCATACATAAGTGTAGGAACCAACACTCCTCTATGCACAGCCAAACGTGCCTTTTTTGATACTTTCTGGGTGCTCATAAATCTATGCAGTGCCCTATTCATATGTTTTCCTGCCAACACTCATCACTCAATGTCACTTTCATACTTTCCATCTCTCGTAAACTTTGAACCCAGGTATACAAACTCATTTACTTGTTCCACTCTTTCTCCCTTAATCAGAACTTCACAGTTTGTCATGCTTTCTACTATTTCAAAAACCATTACTTTTGTTTTACTTACATTTATTTGCATTCCTTTGTTTTTTAGGGCATCATGCATAACATTAACCATCGCCTGCAACTCCTCTTCAGATGACGCTAATATGACTTGATCATTTGACGATCAAATCATTCATTTTCAATCCATACGCACTCTCTTTCAAATATTTTAAACAATCATCTATGTATAAGCTAAACAGCCATGACGAAGCCACACATCCCTGACTCACACCTTTTTCAATGTTAAACCAGTCCGTGTAAGCTCCGTTTATCCTGACACAATCAGTGGAATCCTCGTAAAGTGATTCCAGTGCTCGTATTAAACTACCGCTCACCCCATACTTAGATAATGTCAACTACAATTCACTTCTCACCACTTTGTCATAGGCCTTTTCCAAGTCTATAAAAGCAATATAAATATATGATGTTAAAGCGAATATTTCGTCTTCCGTTGATCTTTGAATTCTGAATCCATATTGTTTATGTCATATTATTTTATGTTTAATTAGGAAACTTGTTTTCAATATTTTTTCAATTATTTTTGATACATTAGTTATAAGAGAGAGTTGTCTATAATTCACCATTTTCTTTTCACCCCCATTTTTATAAAGTGGTTTAATAAGACCTGATGTAAAAAAAAATAAATGAAAATTTCGAAATTAATTAATCTGGCTAGAAGGACCAATAATATTGACGAAAATAAAAGTAAAACTCAGTTTAATTTTTAACATCGACAAAATAACCCTACTTTATCTGTAGACCTCCAACATCAACAAGATTTTTAACTGCTAAATTTTTTAATAAATTATTTCCGTTTCTATATTCCTTAAATTACTAGCTGGATTCGTTGGTTTAAATCCTGTATTATCCTTTCGTAATAAATAAATAAATAAAAAAGAGAGAGAACAAAAACAAACGAGTTAGCAGAGTTTCCGTATATAATATAACTCTGACAAATTACCCGAGAGCGGCATGGCGCGGTCGCATGGGATTCCCCTAATCTGACAAACAATGAAACGGCGCTGAAAACGGACTTTCGCCATCCAGTTTTCCCATTTTCAAATCTAACGGTAATCCCGCAATCTAGCCGGGTCATCTTTCATTAGGTGCAGGATATCGTCCGGGAATAGCATTAGCGGGATTTACCGGGATTCCTGGATGTTATTGGAAATAACTTTTCGTGTCCCATCGTAAGAACTCATTTTCTGGATTTTTAACGCGGAAACTGGGTAACTTGCAAGACAATTTCTGCACGCAAACTCGAAATGAGGCAACGTATTTACGGGGGAACTTTCACCAAGGCAATAAATCGTTGTATTTTTCTATCGCTTTTATCAGTTCTGGACAACCTTCAAGTTTGTTAAATACTGTTTCTCATCTGATAACGTTAAATTATTTGGTTCAGGTTCCGATTTGTTAAGGTCTACCTACGTTATTGAAATAAAACACATTCTTTTCGACCTATGTTTAAACTTTTTTTTTACTGAAAATAGTCGCAAAAAGGGTAGACCTATCGTGTGAGCCGCGGACGGCCCGCACTGCGACTATTAGAAGGGGAAGGGATTATAGAAGGGAAATGATTGTGGACACGCTTTTTAAAAAGTTGTAGGTCATAGTTCTCTGGAAAAACTGATTTTGGAAGCTTATTCCATTCCGTATCAGCCCTGTAAAAGAAGAATTATTGATGGAGATTGGTCCTTGCAGTGTCAATATTGAGAGTAAATAGGTGAGACTGATCAGCGTGCCGAGTTCTTCGGCCGAATGTGGCTAGTGGTGGTATTAAGAGTTTTTATTTCTCTGGAGCATCTGCCATGGAAATATCTGTAGAGAAATGTCTGGTCTGCAACTCTTCTTCTATGTTCTAGAGGGTGAAGGGTATCTGTGAGAGTTGAGCTGTTTATCAACCGAATGGCCCTCTTCTGAATGGAATCTAGAAGACGAAGAGAATGCCTTGGGGCTGAACCCCAAAAGCCACAATTGCCAGCCTACACATTCTTTTTATTTAGCGTGTGTCTGCTTATTTAGCAATTACTTCTTCTTTCGATAAACTATTTATAAGCAAACTGCTTATATTGCGATATATTTTATAATTATTACTAAACGCAAACATATTAAAGTTCATAACCTATAGTTTACCAATAAGCATAAATTCTAACCTAAATAATTAACTACCCATTACACTCATCAGATAAATAATAATAAATGTTGTTTTCCATGGTTGTTGATGATGTTGATCGACTTTCAAAAAACTCATTAATATTATATTTAACTTATTGTTATTACTAAAGGGTGGTAGTTCTTTGATGATACTTCTTCACCAATAGGAGCAGTTTTTAAATGGTCAATTATATCGGTACACAATGTTCTACGTCTAGCGATTGCAGCTCCACAGTCATCTCTGTCATTCCAGGCATCCTTCTTTGATCCTTTGTCTCTTTTTTCTTCGTTTATGCCATCTCTACAGTTTCTTCTTGATCTTTTTAGACCCCTTTTTGGAACGAAGTTCCTTAACGCGGCTTACGGGTAGTGCGGTTTGGTAGAAATCGTCACGTAACAAAATGGGATCCTTTGCATGAGAGTAAGAGAGATAGAATAACGAAATGGGATCATTTGCATGAGAGTAAGAGAGTTAGAACTAGTGCAAGAACTACGCATGCGCGCAGAACAAATATTAGCACAGTTCATCGTATCGGTGGTCCAGTGGTAGAATGCTCGCCTGCCACGCGAGCAGCCCTGGTTCGATTCCCGGCCCCAGCATTCTTTTTGTGCTTTTACCAATATATAATTTTTTTAAATTGTATCAAGGTATTCGCGAACTACATTTTAAAATTGTTTGGCATATCAAAACGGAGACAGATGATTTTCTTACCTTAGTTACCTGACGAGAAAATTAATGTTCTAAAAGCGTGGGGTGCTTTGTATGAAATACAGAACAGTTACATTAATTTTCTCGTCAGTAATTTTATTCTTATGTTAAGAATTATTTTTTACTTTTTAGTTTGATTAACTCTAAAAGCGTGCTTTTTAGTTTTTTTAAACTATAATTTATTATCATATAATCTCAACACAGGGTTGTACAGGCACGTGGAAATTTTGTAAAAAACCATTATTTATTTGTGTTTTTGTATTAGATCATACATGAATATTGTTTTATTATTGCAATTAAGTTTTGAAAAATAAATACTGCAGCAAATGTGTGTAATACAGATTTCGAAAAATAAGTTGATAAAATTGTATATCTTGATACAAGTATTTACTGATTACATTCGTTTATTGTACATGTGATTTAAGTGTTTACTATTTATTTTACTATTATATATATATATATATATATATATATATATATATATATCTTTTGTATGAGAATCAGTAACAATTATATTTGTTTTTTTTTTACAAAATACCTTGATCAAAATTTATAAATTCGTTTCTATCGGACATTTTCTTGGTATCTTCATTTTAATTTTTAAAGAAATAAAAACGTATGAGATTTTGTTAGTGTAAGGTATATTTTTACAGTTATAAAATAAAATAAACTCTAAAACTGTAGAATGGGAATTTAAAATTGTGGATTTCAATGCATAATATCGAAAAAGGTGTAAGACAGGGATGTGTGGCTTCGCCATAGATGTTTAACTTATACATAGACAATTGTTTAAAAGATTCGAAAGAAAGTACGTATGGATTAGGAATGAATTATTGGATCGTCAAATGCCTCCTTTACGCCGATGATCAAGTCATATTAGCGTTATCTGAAAAGGAGTTGCAGGCGATGGTTAATGATGCCCTGAAAATCGAAGGGATGAAAATGAATGTAAGCAATACAAAAGTATTGATATTTTAAAAGATGGAAGATGGAAAGTATGACATTGAGCGAAGGGTGTTGGCAGGAAAACAAATGAATGGGGCACTGCATAGCTTTATGAACATCCAGAAAGTGTCAAAAAAGGCACGTCTAGCTGTGCATAGAGAAGAGTTGGTTCCTACACTTATGTATGGTGGTGAATGTTGGGTTTGGCAAAAGAAGCATAAAAGTAAGATCAATGCTAAGGAGATGAGCAGTCTAAGAAGTGATTCTGATAGAATAGTGTGATAAGAGAAAGCTGTGGTTTAAAAGAAGATGTAGTAGCAAAGATAGATAAAGAAATGGTTAAATAATTCGGACATGAAAAGAGAATAGATAAAAGAAGATTGACGGAACAGGTTTATCAGGTGAGTATGAATAGGCAAGTCGGTAGAGGTCGCCCTAGGCGAACGTATTTCGATCAGATTGAAATTTTTTTTGAATAAAGGCCAGGTCAAGAGTACCAGTAACCGACGAGCATGTATGAAAGCAGTGATAAAAGTAGAAGAAGCGAAAGACGTGTGTAAGAACCGTAGCGAAAGTGGAAGGAAGTGGTATCTGCCTACCCCTACGGGAAAAAGGCGTAACTATGTTTTGTAATAATTTAATAAACATTTGATTGAGCACATGGGGGGTGTTTTGTGTTACCGCTCCAACCCCTATTTTTGGTTAAATTTTGTTAGTAAGAAAGATCAAAAAAGGCTTTAGAATCCGAGATAAAATTAAATTTTGGTGCCCAAAACATTCTTTTTTTATAGAGTACAATAAATATGAACTACTTTCGTATCTCGGCTGAGAGTCATCAAAAAGCCTAACTGGTTTGTTCTCTTTGATAATTTTAATTTCGAATTTCACACAACATGGCAGATATTTAAGTAATTTACAAATTTAGATTAACTCGCATTTAAATTTTTTTGTCAGAGTGTACATTATTTGAACGTCTCAAATTTTTTTTCAATACTAGAAAATTAAACGACGGCAAAAAGCACTACAAACCGTCTCGGATGCGGCTCCCTCTAACGCAGACCCTACCAACGTAACGTCGACATTAAGCGAAAACAAAGCTAAGAACATCCTAAAGATGTTAAGATCGTTTAGAGAGAGGCGGAAACACCGCCACCGCCTCGGATGTGTGTAATGGAGCGGGCGGGACGCGTCGCTGCCGACCGACGCTATACGTCGACGACGACGTTGCGGTGCAGCGTCGGATAAGCTGCAGATTCCATTTACCCGTCCGAAACTCTTTTATTTAGGTCGTTAAACAGATACTCGATCTCGATAACTACTTCTTAGGTTTAACTTTGCAGCGGCGGAGGATCTTTTGCAAATATTTCTCCAAGGATCAACCACCAATGTCCTACGTGTGGCAGACTAGCACTGTCAGCATCGCTGGTAGTCCCAGCAGGAAAGAGAATTATAAAACTGTATAAAAATCGAAGTCAAAAATGCTTCTAATAGGATTTTTAATTGGTTTTTTAAGTTATTAATTTTGTTATAACATAAAATTATTATATTAAAATAACTTATAAACTTATAAAATATAACAATCTTTATTATGGTGTAGGGATTTAAAGGTTAAATACAAATAAAAATAAAATGAAATTTTGTGATATTTTATGAAAACGAAGCTCGGCCTTTGATCTGGTGAAAGTGACACGGGGGTATTATATCTTTTTACAACGAAATCGAAATACTACACCTGCCGCAGTATTTCCTTCTAAAAAATATTTTTTGTTTTTCCTTTGGGTGCTAGAATCACCAGTCCACTTTGTGCGCTTACTCTGTAGCATGCCACATACAGCTGGCCGTGGGAGAAACAGCTTTCTCTCAAGTCTACTTCCGCTACTTTAGGAGTTTGAACTTGAGCGCTTTGTTTATGGTTATGGCGAAGCAGACTTTGATAGGAAACTGCACTCTCTTGAATTCAAAGGGGTAATTTCATGGTGTTTGGGGAATCCTAGGAATAAATATAGAGTCTCCTTGAGAACAACCTGTCAGTATAGTTGCCTCGATTACATTGCGATGCAATATTTTCACTTGCAAACTGGTGCCATTGCATAATTTTGGTGGATTTATATTGCGCAACAACATAATTGGCGCGCTAACTCTAAATTTTAATATGTGATTTGGGAGACCGGGAGACTTCAGTGTATTCATTAACTCGACCGGATAAAGACTGAGGCTTGTTCGTTTTTTGGTGCTAGAATGGCACGCTCGCATAACCATTCTGCAGGTTTATCGTGAATATTATTAATGCATGGGTAAATTTTAGCTATTAGCTCTTCTACAGTGGAAACAATTGTATCCAACTATGTAGGAAGAATTATATTATTATCCAGTTTCGGGAAATCACCATTTCCTATTTTAAGCAACAGACTTGAGAACTGTCCGGCAGTAACATCTCCCCTAAAATGGACTCTCATATTTTTGATATGTCTAATTTTTGTCACTGAAGGCCACTAATATTCTTTTATATTTGACCTTCCAATTTTAAAGAGTATTGCATTGCACCAAGCTTTTATGTGAGTTCAACGTTTTTTGAATAAAATCGGATTGATTGTTCATACATGTGTCAACATAAAATGTACTTTAAATCAAAAGCATTAACGAGTATTGATATCAACTTTGATGCAAATCACCCCCAAAATAACTTTCTACCCCTTTTTAACCCCGTTAGTCGATGAGTTTCAATAAAATACGAAACACGTCAATTCTGTTAAAGAATGTTTATGCAAAATTTGAAGTAGATTCGATCAAGAAATCACGTTGTCGCCCACAAACTTTGCCCCCGTTTTTCACTCTCTTAGAGGCAGAATTTCGGAAAATCCTTTCTTATCGGATGCCTACGTCATACAAAGAACACACCCTCCAAGTTTCAGGTCTCTACGATCAGCGATTTAGGCTGTGCGTTGATCCGTCAGTCAATCATTCAGGACAAAGCATTTTATATGTATAGATTAGTTCAGTCAACGCCAAACTCGAAAATATTGATCATTAATACATGATTTTAGTACCAGGAAGAAATCCCTGTGAAGATTTCTTTGTAGCTTATACTTTAGGCTGGGTGCCTAGTAAATCATTGAACAAAAAAAAGGGTCTGCGACCTATGCTGCGTTTGCCAACAATTTTGCCCTGCATAATCACTTGTAACAGAGTATATTTTTCTCCTCTCATAATGAGGCGCAGATACTGTATTTTCCGGATTTTTGTCTCATTTACAAGCTCTCTGTCCCTTTTCCTAGTCGTTTGAGTAATTCTTCGTAAGTGATACATACGA
Source organism: Agelastica alni (assembly GCA_950111635.1). Lineage (NCBI taxonomy): Eukaryota > Metazoa > Arthropoda > Insecta > Coleoptera > Chrysomelidae > Agelastica > Agelastica alni. The sequence continues at coordinate 7,910,472 of OX467712.1, read as the reverse complement.
TATTTTTTTTTTTTAAGAAAATAGTCGCAAAAAGGGTAGACCTATCGTGTGGGCCGCGGACGGCCCGCACTGCGACTATTAGAAGGGGAAGGGAATATAGAAAGAAAATAATTGTGGACACGCTTTTTAAAAAGTTGCAGGTCATAGTTCTCTGGAAAAACTGATTTTGGAAGCTTATTCCATTCCGTAGCAGCTCTGTAAAAGAAGGATTCTTGATGAAGATTGGTCCTTGTAGTGTCGATCTTGAGAGTAAATGGGTGAGACTGATCAGCGTGCCGAGTTCTTCGGCCGAATGTGGCCAATGGTGGTACAAGAGTTCTTATTTCTCTGGAGCATCTGCCATGAAAATATCTGTAAAAAATGACTGGTCTGCAACTCTTCTTCTATGTTCTAGAGGGTAAAGGGTATCTGTGAGAGTTGAGCTGTTTATTAAGCGAATGGCTCTTTTCTGAATGGAATCTAGAAGACGAAGAGAATGCCTTGATGCTGAACCCCAAATGTGCGAGCAATACTCCAGTAGAGGTCGGATTTGAGCCTTGTACGTCGTCAACAGTTGATCAGGAGTAAAAAACTTTCTGGCTTTCCACAGAAAACCTAGCCTCTGGCTTGCCGACTTTGCGATGTTAGCAACATGGTCATGCCAAGACATATTATTGGACACCGTGACTCCCAAAATCGAGATGGAGGGATGGATATCATAGATCAATTCAGTAAATTCAAAAAATATGAAAGATATTTCTTCAGACAAGTTTCTTTGGAAGTTAAGGTTAAATATTGCGAAAATAAAAAATATACGGCGATTTTTTTGTAGCGTTTCTCGCGGTTAAAAAAGTTCGTCCGCTCGTAAGAAGTCGAATAAAAGAAATCCGAAAGAGGCTCATAAACTCCGTAACGAAATAATTCTAAAAGAGTTATTATTTCATTTCCATGGCATTTATAGTGGAACGGCTCTTAGCGGAGCGAGAGGAGAATGGAAGGCACACACGAAAAAAAAATCCATTAGCTTCGGAAGCAATTTGCCGAGAGTTAACACATAATCGCAGCCAGTAAAACGATCCGCCACGAAAAAGGAGTTTTCCAACTCACGACTTCCTGCACCATCATCCCTCCCCCACACCCTTCGAATACTCTTCCATTCACTCGCGCCTCCGTCTTAAAGCTAATGCATTATGACTCGTACAATGAAATCACTGCCGATGCACAACATTTTAATTCTATGACTAATATTAAATGACAGATATTACGCGTTTCAAGAAACTGACTTATTGCACGAGCTGATGACATAATTTTGACACGTGTTTCCGACGGTGTTTTCGTCACACGATTGACAGGTTAAAATTCGCACTTTTTGGGATTTTTGTTGCCAAAAAAAGTGGCGTATTGTTAAAATTAATGACCCAGGTCTGCATTTAAAATATATTCTTTAACATAGAGTTTCATTAAAACCTAGATGCCTCTAATTTGTTCATGATGGAGATTTTTAGTGTCCAAGTCTCACATCCATACAATAGAAAAAACGTAACATTTAAGGACTGTTTTACGCAGATGTATTGAAATATTTCGGTTACTTAAGATCGATTTTCAAAATATAAATGTCTTACGAGCTATTTCAATTCGAATGAGTATCACCTCATCCGAACTACTCGTTTTATTGTTTCACCATTAAGTATTAGTTAAGCGGATTCCACCTTTATGTGGCCTGCTGCTATCCATTTGGTTTTGTTGATATTTATCTTGAGTCCCTTGCGCGTACTTGATTCTTTAACCGCAATTTAATACTTTCTGCCATTATAGCGGTATCATCAGCGAATCTTATGTTGTTGATTGTTATAATATTCATGTTAGGTCCTTGTATGGTCAATGGATAGATTTCCGTTGGTATTTTCTCTTCTCGATTTAATAACTTGCGGATTGTATAAACTAACTTCGATGTACATTAAGATTTCACTTTAAATAACACTAAAAATCTTGTTGCGATATGTAAGTAAACCCAACACGAAGGCGAGATAGATTAGGCCAAAACATCACATTCGGCACCCTCAATTTCAAAAGAATGGAACGCTTCGAGTATCTGGAAGCAGATAACGACATCACGGAAAAAAAAGAGCAGGATACAAGCGACAAACCATTGTCCGACCCATACTAACGTATGGTAAGACGTGGACCATGACAAAAGAGAACGGAGAAAAACTTGGGCGATTTGAGCGTAAGATTTTGAGAAAAATTTTCGGACCATACCACGACACTACATAAATACATACATATAGTCACGCCTTCTTCCCGTAGGGGTAGGCATACACCACTTCCGCTACGGTTCTTACATACATCTTTTGTTTCCTCTACATTCGTCAGTGTTCTCATGCATGCTCGTCGGTTGTTGATTCTCTTGACCTGGCCTTTCTTCAAAACGATGTTGATCTGATCGAGATCGATGTTCGCCGAGGTCGACCTCTACCGACTTCCGTCCATTCACACTCGCCTTATAAATTTGTTTCGTCAATTTTTCTTCATCCATCCTTTCTACGTGTTCAAACCATCTAAGCATTCCTTTATCTATCTTTGTAACCACATCTTTTTTTACACCACAGCGTTCTTTTATCTCACTATTCTTTACTTTATCCAGCCGAGTCACTCCAGCTATACTTCTCAGACTACTCATCTCCGCAGCATTAATCCTATTTTCATGCTTCTTCTGCCAAACCCAACATTCACTACCATACATTAGTGTAGGAACCAACACACCTCTATGCACAGCCAGACGTGTCATTTTTGACATTTTCTGGCTATTCATAAAGCTATGGAGTGCAGTGCCCCATTCATTTGTTTTCCTGCCAACAACCTTCGCTCAATGTCACTGTCATACTTTCCATCTCTCGTAAACTTTGAACCCAAGTATACAAACTCATTTACTTGTTTCACTCTTTCGTCTTGCTTACATTCACTTTCATCTCTTTAATTAGTAGGGCATTAGGCATATAATTAACAATCGCCTGCAACTCCTCCTCGAATGTTGCTAATATGACCTGATCATCGGCGTTAAAGAATCCGAGATATTTAATAATTCGTCAACAACAACCCTATTTCTCCAGATTTACTATAAAACAACAAACAGTCCCCAGGTATACAAACTCATTTTCTTGTTCCACTCTTTCTTCTTTAATCAAAACTTCACAGTTTGTAATGCTTTCTACTATTTCAAAAACCGTTACTTTTGTTTTGCTTACATTTATTTTCATCACTTTGATTTTCAGGGCATCATGCATAACATTAACCATCGCCTGTAACTCCTCTTCAGATGACGCTAATATGACTTGACAATCGGCGTAAAGAAGGCATTTGACGATCAAATTATTCATTTTTAATTCATACGTACTCTCTTTCAAATCTTTTAAACAATTGTCTATGTATAAGTTAAACAGCCATGGCGAAGCCACACATCCCTGTCTTACACCTTTTTCGATGTTAAACCAGTCCGTGCAAGCTGCGTTTATCCTGACACTAGCAGAGGAATCCTCGTTAAGTGATTTTAGTCCTAGTATAAAACTACCGCTGAATAAAACCTGAATAGAATACATGGCGCTCAAATTTTGATGAACATTTGTGTTTTCTCTTAAGAGTAAGGAATTCAACAAATTTTCCTGACTCACGACCCTCTCGAATCTAAAGCAGCTGACAGGCTAATATAAAAATAAGCTGTACTGAACATTTTTTTAGTTACACGTTTTAATCTTAACGTTAACCATTCGCTTATTTTATATTATGATAGATACATGTGAATTTCTGGCCGTGAAAAGCAGCTTTGCCATTTTTCATATTAACAACCGAACATTGATAGTTTTGTCTGCGATCCTTACTACCTCATTTCTGTCATTTATGGATTCTTGAAATATTTTCTCAGAATAAAAATTGCATTGAGTTGGCGAAAAAACACATTCCTGTCGCACTCTCCATTTAATTGGGATTGTGATTGTAATGTCTAATTTAATACTTCTGAAGTCGTAATTGTCCAGCCCTATCTCTTCCAGATATCGAAAAAGCAGATCATGTTGGACTCGATCAAAGGCCTTTTCGAAATCTTTAAAGCATAACTTTTTAAGACGCATTTTTATCGACAAAATTAAGTTACCAAGTTTTTCGTTGAAAATTTATTAACTACATTGTCATTATATCACAAAGAGATCTGCTCAAGTACAAAAAATCACAATTTGAATAAGTGTTTTGATCGTGGAGTGGCGCTATTCACATTCAATAGACTGTTGACAATGCGCTTACAACAACAATGCCCGCAATCATGGGGGTACGTTCCAAATCATCACGAAATATCCGCATGTCGCACACGCGAATTATTAGGGTGGTTGAAACATTTTCCACCGACGGTTCAACGTCTGCACGGTTTTTTAATTGTTCCATCCCCTTTCTCTTATCAAATATTCACTCTTATTTAAGATATTTTTTATCGTTTAAATAAAGAACTGTTTATTGTACAGGGTTATTCACCATTACCACCACTCATAATCGTTATTATTGCCCACAGAAAAAAATGGTTTTGACTAAATTTCGATAAAATGCTATCAAAATTACAGTAACTTACAGATTTCTGAGAGTGGGTACAAAAAAATAATATTTTTTTTTAAATGGGAGAGCCAGTATCTTTTTAAATTTTTGGATTAATGTTTTTTCCTGATAACAGAAATATTAAAGTAAGCTATGAAAATACCAACTATTATGTTTAATAAATGACAAATATTTTTATCAAAATCGGTAGCTTTTGCGTGATGTTCAAACAAGCAAGCAGACAAACAGGCAGACAAAAAATCCAAAATTGGTAGTTTAAAGTTAAGGACACCTCAATACCATCTCGTAATCTTTTTTTGAAAATATCTTCATTGCAGTCACACTTCGTGTTTTCAAAAGTCTAGACGTCACCTGATATAGTTTATAAAGCTAGTTTGTAAGTAGTTATTATTTGTCAATAAAAATTGGGGACTGTTTGTTGTTTCATAATAAATCTGTAGAAATAGGGTTGTTGTTGACGAATTGTTAAATATCTCGGATTCTTTAACGCCGATGATCAGGTCATATTAGCATCATTCGAGGAGGAGTTGCAGACGATTGTTAATTATATGCATAATGCCCTACTAATTAAAGAGATGAAAGTGAATGTAAGCAAGACGAAAGAGTGAAACAAGTAAATGAGTTTGTATACTTGGGTTCAAGGTTTACGAGAGACGGAAAGTACGACTGTGATATTGAGCGAAGGGTGTTGGCAGGAAAACAAATGAATGGGGCCCTATATAACTTTTTAAGCAGCCACAACGTGTCAAAAAAAGGCACGACTGGCTGTGCATATAGAAGTGCTGGTATTGAATGTTGAGTTTGGCAAGAGATGCATGAAAGTAAGATCAATGCTGCGGAGATGAGTAGTCTAAAAAGTAAGTATGTAAACCCAAATAATTTTCTCAAAATTTGCCAAGATGTCATTTTTAAAAGGCTAATTTCTTGAGAACGTTGATTAATCGACCGATTTGCATCTTCTTTAACACTGGCACTTACAGCGTTAATATTCCCTTTATTTCGACGATTATGCAGACCATAATCTTTACGAAGAAAATGGTTATTTTTATAACATTTTTGAATAATAATCAAACGTTGTTGAACCTTGTACATTGCCATGATGAAATGTCAAACTATACTAAATACAGTTGATATATCTTCCATTTTAAACAGTAAAATATATATTATCCTAATTGGAAAACTCCCGAACATCGTACATAAAAGTACAAGACCTTCTTTCTTTTTGTGTGCCCTTGTATTGTTTTGAGAAATGTATCAAACTGCAATTGCAGCGTCTGTGGAAGGGACCTCTGTTCTTCGGTCCATAAATTCACTCCCATGTGGTGGCATCAGCATGGAGGCGGCGACAGCACGCACTGCTATACACACATACACACACACTCCAGCACTTCTGCTTAATGAGCTAACCATTTTCAAACAGTTTATCATCGTGCGGCGTAGATGAAGTTATATCATCATTAACATTTTCTCTCTTGCTCTCTGCCACAAGTGAACCGAATATCGTCTCCAAATTGCCAGAATTTATTTGAGCTAGCTGTATCGGAATAATTACAGCACATTAAAACGATTCATATTCGCAGGTAGAGACCGTATGAGCCTTAATTACGCCCCAAAATTTTAGATAAACAAATATCCTTTCAAAAAATAAAATTTTCTCATTAACGTTCATTTTTGAAGTGAAACTTCTACACGCAAGGTGGGAGTAAAAATCCAAGGTCGCGTCACACGAGCTAGCCTGACGAAAATGTGTAACGATTCATAACGCGCATGCGCGTTCTGTTGTGGAGGAGAGGAGACGTGTAGCATAGAAATACTTAGTAACGCGACGTCTATTTGTGTAGTTCACGAGTTTGTCAAAATGACAATTGCAAAATATTGTTCGTTTCTTGTTTTTATTTGGTATTAAATAATTAATGACCGGAATATCACAACAACAAAATCAGGAACAACCATAGATTCTGTATTTTTTCGTTATCTCGCCACAATCGAATCAAGAATGTATGTATCGTTTTTAGCTACCAAAAACCAATTATTGTATCGACTGTAGCTATTGCACCAACTACACAAGATGTACATGCTATTGAAGCACCCAGTAATGTACGGAGTGTACCACTGTATCTCGGAAACTATTTGCCGCATAGGTTTCGGAAAAAAATATTTGTGATGAAAGTGGCCAAGATAAATCTCTAGAAATTATTTAAAGTTTCCAGGACGGCTGCTAGAGGGCGTAATTACATTGGCCAGTTTAAAAACACTTTTTTCATAATCTCGATTCTATTCAAACAAGGGCCATTCGGTGGAAAAACAGCTCTTCTCTCACAGATAACCTTCACCCTCTAGAACATAGAAGAAGAGTTGCAGACCAGACATTACTCTACAGATATTTCCATGACAGATGCTCCAGAGAAATAAAAACTCTTGTACCACCATTGGCCACATTCGGCCGAAGAACTCGGCACGCTGATCAGTCTCACCCATTTACTCTCAAGATTGACACTACAAGGACCAATCTTCATCAAGAATTCTTCTTTTACAGGACTGCTACGGAATGGAATAAGCTTCCAAAATCAGTTTTTCCAGAGAACTATGACCTGCAATTTCTCAAAAAGCGTGTCCACAATCATTTCCTAATAGTCGCAGTGCGGGCCGTCCGCGGCCCACACGATAGGTCTACCCTTTTTGCGACTATTTTCTTAAAAAAAAATTTCCAACAAAAAAAATTGCGCTAGCTCTTTAAATGAAAGAGGGAGGGGAGGATGAATAGCACTATGAAAAAACTCTTATTACTACAGTTTGGTGTAACGGAATTCAACGAACTTGGTCTCATTATGAAGGGTTTTTTCAGTTCTTCCAGTTAAATCACGAATCGAGTCGATTTAAATCCCGTAGTGAGCGCTAGATGGCGCCGTTTGAAAAATCAAATTTTTATTTTTTTTTCGAGAATTTCAAATGAAACCATATATTTTTCTTACTCTATTACATAATTAGAGCAAACGAGAAGAAAAATGGCGAAAACCGCGAGTTGATACCTCTTGAGGAACCGGAGAAATAATCGAAATAGTATTAGAAAATATAAATTAATTAGGAACTGAAATAATTAGTAGCACTAGCGTCTTCCTAGATGCTCAAATTGTCTGCCATCATTTTCTATACATGAACTGAGTCTCCGTCGAAGTAGTGGAGTAGTTGATATTTATCTCCACTTAGTATGTGACCAAGGTATGCAATTTTGCAGCATTTTGTGGTGGTCATTAATTGCCCGTCAGTTTTAGCCCTTCTGAGGACTTCCTCATTTGTTACATGGTCTGCCCAAGGTTTGCGCAGCATCCTCCTTTGCAGCCGCATCTCAAATGCCTCTAGTCGGTTCATTGTACTGATATTGAGTGTCCACGTCACCGTACCATACAACAGTATTGACCATATATAACATTCAGTCATCCGTTGTCTTAGCTTAAGGTTCAAATCATCATTGCAAAGAAGCGGTTTCATTTTATTGAACGCTGCTCGCGCCATCTCTATTCTGCTTTTTATTTCTGTATCGCGTCCAGTGTTTCCGTTATGATGCTTCCGAGATATTAAAACTTTGTGACACGTTCTAATGGGATACCATCGTGGTTTAGATTGACGTTATTCTGTACCGTACGACTCACTACCATGAATTTTGTTTTATTAGCGTTGATATTCAAGCCGTATCTTTTTCCAACTGTGTTAATTCTGTCTAGCAATGTTTGCAGATTTTCTATTGTGTCGGATAGTATTACCGTGTCATCAGCATATCTAATTGTTGATATGGGTAAGCCATTAATTTTAATTCCGCAGTGTCCCAGTTCTTCAAGAGCTTCTTTAAATATTCGGTCGGAAGAAGTGGAGAAAAATATACACTATTACAAAACTGTAACAAAATAGTGACGAATGAAACTGATAAGAAGATACGGGATGTGCAAGCAGGATTTCGAAGAGGAAGAGGATGCATGGATCGGGTCTTTTTCTTACGAAGCATAGTCCAAAAATACTTCGCTAAAAGTCAACTCGTCTACTGCGTTTTTGTAGACTTGTAGAAGGCCTATGACACAATTCATTCCTCATCAGAGTGATGAGAAATGCATTTTGGTCGACATAGTTTGTAAATGGGGTCAGCGGTAGTTTGATACGAGCGCTGAAATCAAATCAGGTCAAGAGTGCCATCAACCGACAATCATGTATAAAAACGCTGATGAAAGTAGACGAACCGAAAGAATCTTATCATTTATTATCTTGTTAAAATTAATGTAGGAGTCATTTTAATGAAAAAATCAAGCTGGTAAATTTTTTGTTGTTGAATAATCCTCGTATTTATTAGGTGGACCCCACCGCCTTGTTTTTAGTAAAGTTATTGGCGGCATTTTGCTAAATGTGACTGTTAAAATAAATTTACGACCAAAATTCAAACAAAAAAAAGGTCCAAAGTGACCGACCCTCTTGTCCCTCGCCTTAACGACTGTCTGCCCAATGGCAACCGGAAGGAAACGATATCTCACTCTCTTTATCCATTCTATCTCTCTCTCTCTCTCTCTCTCTCTCCGTTTCCTTCCACCATCTCCAAGTTTTCCGGTGACTTCCGGTCTGCAACTGATAGCCGGCTCTTAACTAATGTTATAAACGTGTACATTTCGAAAGATAAAACTGATTTTCGCAGAAGTAATCGAAGCATCTGCAAAGTTGTAAAAATTAGTGTGTTAGAGTTGGAAAAGAGGATGATGCGTTTCCTGTTTCGGAAGAAAATTATGGGTTTTTTGTACGACGCGAGATAAAACGCTTCGAGGAACGCAGAGAGGAAAATATTAGAAATAAGAAGTCAGTAGGGGAGTCGTTTTTAACGAAAAAACACAAAATCAGTGTTTTATTCAGACTATTATGGAGCAATTATTCCAGTCAACAACTTTTTTTGACCACAAAATCAAAGAATATGGGCAAGAATGCGAAATAATTTTGAAGGACAACTTATACTTTGGATATTGACGAGGTTTTATCGTACGATGTACTAGACATAAAGTTATCTCTGTAAAATCTCACGTAGAGGACGATATTTTATACGGAGGACTCTGGAAGTACCGAATAAACCGATGGCCAAAAGCCATCATCATCACGGCAGAATCACACTAACGACGTGCGAAAGAATTTTGAAGGACAACTTATACTTTGGAAAAATATTGATAGCCAATCAACATCATCATCATTCACAAGATTCGTTCGTTTACATTGAAGCTAGCAGGATCAGCAAAAAATTATTCCTCTCAACGCGCCGGCTCGATTCAACGCAAAAGTAGTATTCCTCCGACCGTCAATAGTGACGAGTCATTCAGTTTTTTTTTTCTTTCATTTCGTTAGTTTAATTCCTAACTTTCAACGGCTTTAAATTAATCTCATATCTTGCAGCAGTTAACTAGTCGGTACAAGTGCATAGTGTTCTTTGAAGTTATAAATAGTATTTATATTTTGTGTTTTTTAGAAACGTTTAAAGAATCGTGAGATAAAAAAACGTTGTGGTGTGAAAGAAGATGTGGTTACAAAGATAGATAAAGGAATGATTAGACACGTAGAAAGAATGGATGAAGGAAGATTGACGAAACAAATTTATAAGGCGAGTGTGAATGGACGGAAGTCGGTAGAGCTCGACCTCGGCGAACATCGATCTCGATCAGATCAACATTGCACTAATGAAAGTAGAGGAAGCAAAAGATGTGTTTAAGAACCGTAGCGGAATTGGAAGGAAGGGGTGTCTACCTATCGACTGGATAAAGTAAAGAATAGTGAGATAAAAGAGCGCTGTGGTGTAAGAGAAGATGTGGTTACAAAGATAGATAAAGGAATGCTTAGATGGTTTGAACAGGTAGAAAGGATGGATGAAGGAAGATTAACGAAACAAATTTATAAGGCGAATGTGAATGGACGGGCAGTCGGTAGAGGTCGACTTTGGCGAACAAATCTCGATCAGATCAACATTGTTTTGAAGAAAGGCCAGGTCAAGAGCACCAACAACCAACGGCCTGATGCACTGATGAAAGAAGAGGAAGCAAAAGAAGTGTGTAAGAACCTTAGCAAGTGGAAGGAAGTGGTCTCTGCCTACCATTACGGGTAAAAAGGCGTGACTATATGTATGTATGTAGAAACGTTTAAAATCCATCCGAATTTGTGATTGTTTTCAGTCCGATTATATCGAAGTCGGGTAAACATTTCTCCCGTGTAGAAAAAGGTAAATTATAAACTCCCGATTTCTACAGTTTTTAACAACTGTCATTTGTCATCAGTAAGTTTCTTAATTTTTGGTTAAGATCTCATTTTTTAGTTACTACAGTCCAGGTATGCCAAGGTCTTTAGAGACGGACGGAAAACTGACGGTCACCACGAAAACAACCGCTTTAACTCTTACTCGCGTCATTAGATGTTTCACATAAAAAATTATCGTATACTACGTTTATACGAACAATTCCTCGCGCAGTACTTTTCGAAAACAAACCTTTGAAGAATCTTCCTAAATTCATAATCATATGAGACACCTGCGAGACAAAAATGTCCCTGTAAAATCTCACTAAATTACTAAACAATAATTTTTACAAGCGAATCCCAAAATACACTTCCCGTATTTAATACTTAATGTTTCATATAAAGGATAAACACGTTACGAACGTGCTTCAAGTAGGTCTATTACACAATGTTTATTGTAAGCAAACAATCCACCCCACATTGAATCTAATCGTTTGATAGTACTTGTCGACAGCTTTTGTTTGATATCGTAATCGAATGGCTGATTAAGCCCTCTACGCACCGATTGTTTCTCGAACAAGAGGGATATGTATTCCGTTTTTATTGATACAAACCGCAAGTCTTGCGACGATCATAACAACTGTATCTCTTACCAAATAAATCAGGTTATTCTTTTAATGAGAGACTTTTTGAGCAGCTGGCCATGGAGGGTAAACGGCAGAGAGTTAAAGTAATAAATTGTATTAAAACGTTAGTTATATTGGAGGCAAACATTTTCGAAGAAATAACTTTAGCAGGAATCAGGTCTACTCCATCTCCAAGATCCCGTTTGAGCACGATTTTTCAATACCCAGAACAAGTGTCACATCGAAAGAACCTGCTCGTTAGCTCAGTAATCTGATTGTTAGCAAACTTGGGAAATGTATCGGGACAACCTGACCGAAACATTATTGAGTCTAGTTTAAGTTTCAACCTTTAGTTAATTTAAGTTTGAACCAAATGGCTCATTATCTCCTAGGGATACGGGGAAAATAGAATAGATTCCAGGTATGGTCTGCCTGTCGTAAAAGGCGACTAAAATACTCCCAATCCAAAGTATCATGCGACCCGTGCTGATGGATGCATGGCGGTGGGAGAGCACCGTAGCTAATGGAGCCTACAGGAAACCGGACGAAATTATGTAGTAGATAGCCTTAGTCCTGTACAGGGGGCACCTCATGGCCGGACCACCCCTTCTCCCATACTAGTTGACTGCAAAGAAGAACTGATAACGCTAGTAGACCGTAATAACGTCAAACTGATATGGGTTCCAGGACGCCAGGAAGTTGCAGGTAATGAGAAAGTAGACGAACTTGCAAGAAGAGGTTCGGAAAAACACAAAAACTACTAGAAAAGCATACCAGGAAACAAACACGGGAATAATACATCAGAGGACCGTGCCGCAAAGGACGGCAGAACTGGAATAGGAATCATTTAAGAATCACTAAGGGACTGTATAATGCCTGGCCTGCGGGTTGTGAGGCGTGGACCTAGGGGCGGTGGAGCGCGTGAGGTGCTGCTACCCAGTACAAACTTGTACAAGGTACGAAGGTACTGGATTGGGTGCAGCGTGGTTCTAGGTCCCGGGGATTGCCTTTCTTTTGCGGTCCAGAGGCAATAGCCATTAGTGACCAAATTGTTCTTAAGAAGTACTTTCCACAATGAAAAAAAAACATCTGTGGTTTTGAAGAAGTGTAGTGTTCGTAGGATCGCCATAGGTGGAAGGTCAATAATACGCCATCTTTCACCCTTAACTATTTTATTCTAAAGACTAGCTTCTATAAAGCTGCATCATGAAGACTATCATGAAGACTACACTATATTATTAAGACTACATTATGAAGACTATACTGTACTACACTATTATCAAGACTGTCATGAAGACTGTTTTTAATTGTTGGTTATATTTATATATAGTCGCATATCGACAATATGCTAATTGCAATAATCAAAAATATCTAATACAAAATATTAACCTATATTACGAAAGACCTTCCATAAGTAATTTACTATTAAATCACGTATGAATAACATACTGTGTTTATTGTTATTAAAAAATCGAAATGTGTTTTAATTCAATTGTTAAATAAAGTAAATGTTGAAATTGAAACAATGATCTACAGCACCTCAGTAATCAATTTAGTTGCAAGCATTTCAGCGCTACGTAATAATTTTAAATACTAAACCATCATACTGCATAAAAAAGGGAAAACAATGGACTTTCCAACTATGAGAGTTAGGCAGGTGACAGTAAGGGACACCTTTGCAACTTTGCATCTGGTGCAAAAGCTGATAGACAGCTCAATAAGTTTCCAAACGTGGTAGACGATGAAAATAAATATTTTGAAAGTTTGAATACCAAATAAGGAATGTTAAAAATAATATGTCATTGCGTTAACCTGGTATTGTTTGGAAGTAACGCGGAATATTATCGTTTTATGAGCTCTAAATCGCCGTTGATGTAAAGTAGTCGAGGCGTGTAATTTGTTTTGACACTTTGTATACGTAAACGATACGTTCTAATGGAAATTCGAGAGCGTTCTGGAAGATTTATGGGCATAAAAATGCGACAGATACGACGCATTCCCCGAACGGAATCAAATAAGGCGAGAAAATATTGTGCCATGGAAAAATTGCAAGCGGGCTTTCACTATTTAACATCCGGGTTTGTATGTATACTCTCTATCGGAAATATTGATATAACTCACTGAAAATTTTTTTGATAGAAAGAGTGCTACCCGATCATACACTACATTGATTATACGGGATTGTACGAGATTATATTATAAAATCTGCTTGATCTACTTTGAATTATTTTTATACACTGCCATAAATCAAAAATATTGTGGTAGAGTTAGATCATTTATAATATCATTTGGTAAAACTGTAGTTGCGTTAAACCGAACTTTAAACGTGATAATCTCTAACATACATACATATATACATATAATCACGCCTTTTTCCCGTAGGGGTAGGCAGAGACCACTTCCGCTACGCTTCTTACACACATCTTTTGCTTCCTCTACTTTCATCAGTGCTCTCATACATGCTCGTAGGCTGTCGGTACTCTTTACCTGGCCTTTCTTTAAAACAATATTGATCTGATCGAGATCAATGTTCGCCAAGGCCGACCTCTATATGGCACGAAAATTGCAGGAAGAATATAAACAGTGGGGTTTGGAACTTAATAAGAAAAAAACAAAATATCTCCCTCTTGGTACTGAATTATCAAATATCCAACTGGACACAGACGAAATCTCAGCGTGCAATAATTATAAATACCTGGGAGTCGAATTTGACACTACAGGAAAAGATGACAAAGAGATCAAAAAACGAATAATCCAGGACAAAAGATTAACTGCAGGTTTGAATGGTAATAAGTCTAATAAGGCAGTAGGACCAGATGAAATTCCGACAATTGTCCTGAAGACCTGTGCTCAAGAGCTCACCCCAGTTCTCTGCAGACTCTTCAAGTTATCATACAGCAAAGGAGTATTTCCGTCCATGTGGAAAAACGCTAAAGTCCAACCGATTCCGAAAAAAGGAAAGAAGACTATTCCTGCAAATTATCGCCCTATTGCATTGCTCTCAGTCATATCCAAAGTTATGGAAAAAGCGATTAACACAGAACTTATCAAATTATCGACAACTTCGGTCTACTGGAGATTTGCTGGCTTATGTCACTCAGCTCTGGACAAACACTATTGAAAAGTTTGGTGAATCTCGTGCAATAGCCTTGGATATATCTAAAGCCTTTGACCGCGTTTGGCACCAGGCATTGTTAAGTAAATTATCTGCCTACGGTCTCCCAACCAAATTGCGCCAATGGCTCTTGAGCTTCATGCAAGATCGCTCCTTACATGTGGCAGTTGACGGTATTTCTTCTGATGCGTTTAAAACTAATGCCGGGGTCCCCCAGGGTTCCATCCTGTCCCCCACCTTATTTCTTTTACACATCAACGACCTCTTGAAAACCACCACGAACCCCATTTACAGTTTCGCAGACGATAGCACAATTGTCTCAACTTTCACATCCTATCGATCACTTTCGGTGAATGATACAATTAGACTCAGGCAGGAACAGGTTGATTCTATCAATAGAGATCTTGAAGCAATCGTCGAGTGGGGAACCAACAATCTTGTTCAGTTCAACGCCCAAAAAACACAAAGTGCCACGTTTTCCAAGAAAGTGAATTCCTCAAATCATCCCATCACAATGTCCGGAAATACCCTTGAACCAAGTCCCTCCATCTCGATTTTGGGAGTCCATATTGCTGGGGACCATATTGCTAACATCGCAAAGTCGGCAAGCCAGAGGCTAGGTTTTCTGTGGAAAGCTAGAAAGTTTTTTACTCCTGATCAACTGTTGACGACGTACAAGGCTCAAATCCGACCTCTACTGGAGTATTGCTCGCACATTTGGGGTTCAGCACCAAGGCATTCTCTTCGTCTTCTAGATTCCATTTAGAAAAGAGCCATTCGTTTGATAAACAGCTCAACTCTCACAGATACCCTTCACCCTCTAGAACATAGAAGAAGAGTTGCAGACCAGTCATTGCTCTACAGATATTTCCATGGCAGATGCTCCAGAGAAATAAAAACTCTTGTACCACCATTGGCCACATTCGGCCGAAGAACTCGGCACGCAGATCAGTCTCACCCATTTACTCTCAAGATTGACACTACAAGGACCAATCTTCATCAAGAATCCTTCTTTTACAGGGCTGCTACGGAATGGAATAAGCTTCCAAAATCAGTTTTTCCAGAGAACTATGAACTGCAACTTTTTAAAAAGCGTGTCCACAATCATTTCCTTTCTATAATACCTTCCCCTTCTACTCTGAAGTGGCGAAATGGGAAAAAAAACGAAAATATAATCTCTATGAAACCCTGATTAAAAGCTCTCTGCTGTACGGATCAGAAACAAGGAGAATTACAGAAAATAATGGAAGAAAACTCGAAGCCACCGAGATGGATGTTTTTAAACGGTACTTGGGGATATCTGGACAGCTAATAACCGACATTGAACAAAGGCTACTCATATGGTATGGTCATGTTCAGCTGATGGCTGAAGCCAGACTTCCCGAGAAAATAATGCAATGGATACCACCAAACCGGAGAAAGAAAGAAAGACCCAAAAATACCTGGAAAGAGGGTAGGTATCACAAAAGCGATGAGTTCTCGAGCCTTAAGAGAATATCAATGGAAGGATAGGAATTCGTGGAAGTTAGGCATCGGACAACGTCGAAAGATGTTTTGAACCCGATAATATAATAAAAAAAACGTATATTTGGGTCTAAAAGTTAAAATTACATACATACATATAGTCACGCCTCTTTCCCGTAGGGGTAGGCAGACACCATTTCCTTCCAATTACGCTACGGTTCTTAAACACATATTTTGCTTCCTCTACTTTCATCAGTGCAATGTTGATCTGATCGAGATCGATGTTCGCCGAGGTCGAGCTCTACCGACTTGTCCATTCACACTCACCTTATAAATTTGTTTCGTCAATCTTCCTTCATCCATCCTTTCTACGTGTCCAAACAATCTAAACATTCCTTTATCTATATTTGTAATCACATCTTCTTTTACACCACATCGTTCTCTTATCTCACTATTCTTTACTTTATTCAACCGAGTCACTCCGGCTATACTTTTCAGACTACTCATCTCCACAGCATTAATCTTATTTTTATGCTTCTTCTGCCAAACCCAACATTCACTACCATACATGAGTGTAGAAACCAACACTCCTCTATGCACAGCCAAACGTTATTTATTATTATTATTATTATTATTATATTACTCGTTATATTTAAAAAGGAAAATTGCATATGAATAAATGCTTCCAAAAAGTCAAGTCAAAAGTCGACAGCTAACTTTTGTCTGCAGTCCGCAAGAGTTCAGAATTTTCCATTCAAGATCCACACACCCGGTATAAAATTAAATAATCTTCAGACTAGTCTATTTATTACGCTCTGTATAATTCATAAAGCAATTTTTATTTTTGCCATGGCATAATAAATCCTGCGACCTCTCCGCCAACCAAAGCAGCGCGTTAGCTAAATGGTGCGGTAAAATCACCGCCCTTTTGCTCTTCTTCTTTTCCGCTGTGAAATACTGCCGAACAACTTCCTCTCCGGATTATTTTATACACTAGAACAATTTAAACATATACTTTTGGCACCGTTAACGGCCGCATTATCCCACCCTTCGGCTGTTAATAATTATTGCGATTCTGCTCGCTAGAATTTCGCGTTCAAAAGTATCCAGCACGTGCAATCTTACAGCTCGCTTTCTTACAAAAATACATTCTGCAATCGCAAACCTTTCGCGTCGAGCTTCTCCGTTGGAATTAATCCAGACAATTCCTAAACAAATCACTCGAATTGAAAATGTAACTAGCAAACTAACATCTCGTATTTTCCATCCCGAAATTGAAAAAACGAAGTTTTCTTCGTTATTTTTCACCAACAAAGAGCGTCGGTGGTCAGAGAGCTGGCAAAACCCTTTTTAAGCGTCCAAGAATAACGCAAGAATAATAAATAATGAATCCTGGATACATCCTCGAGAAGTCGTCTGTACGAAATGATGAATTGTATTTACCCAGGAGCGGACTCTAAATTTTTTTCAGGCTATCAACTTTTTAAAGTTTATTATCTATTACTGTAATATCCTCGACGAATTGTCCACTGATCTACCGATGCAAATCAAGCTACTACCGCTTCCTGTGCCTGTCGATGATAAATGTAAATGCAGGGATTTATTTATAACTTAAAATTGATCGTACATTTATTGAATCGCCCCAACGTTGACTCACAATGATTTAAATCTGATTATAAAACTGTAATATTGATTTTTTTGCTTGCATATTTCCTTAGATCAAGCCTTAAAGAAAGATATCTACTTCAACTGTTATATAGAACATATTTATTAGTTATTTGAGTCCATTGAAACGTTTAAGAAATTGCCTACTTTTGCTGGAAAAGATAAAAGCAGAAAATACTCATACAAAGCTCATAAATACGTGCAAGGTGTCTTAGAATTTAGTTCTAATTCTATGACTTGTAGCCTCTGACCTGTGCTCTGCACATGACATACGTGACAGTTGACGAACGTCAAATAATAATCTATGTCTACGTATTTTTATACTTGGATCGCTGCATGAAATGAACGAGGAAGAAATGTTAACAATATAAATATGGACTTAGCAACAATTCTCGAATGGGGATCCAATAACTTGGTAGAATTCAATGCAAACAAAACACAAGCATGTCTTTTCTCTGGAAAAGCCGATCTCACTGTGCCTAACATAATTTTGTCAGGAGTAACCATACCACTGAAGTCATCCATATCGATGCTTGGTATTACTATCAGCAATAACCTTTCCTGAGAAAATCACGTGAGGTCCATTGCCAAAAGTGCATCCCAAAAACTTGGTTTTTTGTTTCGTGCCAAGAGTTATTTCACCTCCAGTCAGCTGCTTATGATCTATAAGGCACAGATCCGACCTGTACTGGAGTACTGTTCCCATATTTGGAGTGCAGCACCTAAACATATCCTGGAGCTACTGGATTCTGTCCAAAAAAGGGCAATTCGTCTCGTCGGTGATGCCTCGCTTACAAACTCGCTCACTTGTCTGGAACACCGTAGAAAAGTTGGCGATTTATCTCTATTTTATAGATATTTTCATGGGCGATGCTCTTCTGAAATATCAACAATCGTTCCTCCTTTGGCAGTCTCTTCGAGATTAACCCGTCAAGTTCAGTCTTCACACCCCTTCGTGGTCACTTTGGAGACCTGCAGAACATCACTTTCCAAAGACTCATTCATCCAACGAATTGCGAGGCTTTGGAACTCATTGCCTAGGGAGGTGTTCCCCGAGGCATATAAACTCCAGAAATTTAAGAAGAACGCCAACTCCTACCTTCTTTCCCTTGGTTCCCACGATGTTCTCTGAACATTACAGGATATCCCTTTTCGTGGGAACCAGAACATAAAAAAAAAATAAAAAATCTCGTACATCTTCTGAGCTACACGAATTCATCAAGAATACAAATACTTCCATGGAGCTGTCTTATATAATCCCTTTCATGAAAGAGCCGATAAAATTGCTGATACATCGTGTAGCTCAAGAGTAGTGTCTTACTATTGTGAATAAGAATTTAGTTTTAGTTCTATGACTCGTGTTCTGTGCTCTGTACATGATGACAGTTGACGTACGTCAAATAATAATAAAACATGTATAGGGAAAAATCACGGAATGGGCGACATCTATTATGGATCGTATGAACCTCTCGAGGTGTGAACATCAAACTAACCACCATTTGTTTATATGGGTGAAAAGTGAACTTTATATACTATTAGCAGCAATTTAAGCATTAAACGTGTTATATTTGAACGATAATTTGTGAAGAATTGATGTTAATAAAGCACAAAATCCGAAAATGCAAAGGATTAAAAAAGGTGATATGGAGATGAAATCGCGAAAAATATGCTCTGTTTCACAATGCTCTACATATTATGGCAATTTGATTATATCTTTGTATAAATTTCCTAAGGCAGCTCAAAAATGAAAGATGATTTTAAAGATATAAAAACCAATCTCAAAGTTTGTTTGCAGCAAGTACTTTGTGAAAGATGATTTTTTTCAGTAGTAAGTTTGATATCGTTGTCCACTGATCTATCATTTTATTTGTGATTATTTATAGCGACTTTAAAAACACAAAAAAGGCGTTTGAAAGATAGATCGGTTCCTAGCCAGAACCTTTCAGTGTTAAAATATCAACATTCCATAATTAAGAAAGATTGAAGTGACCGAAGTTAATTGGATTATAATATATAATCCTTAATTGGTCGAATACGTTCACCCACATAATACAATATGTCCGAAATTGATATTTCGACTTTCATAGGCATTGCAACAAGAATTCCAGCGACAACAAAACTGAAAAACTTCGAAAACAAACCAAAATTGATGCCTGGACACACCTGGCATTTACTGGCATTTAACAAGAATCCAACGACAATAAAACTGAAACGTCGAAAACAAACCTTAAATCCAATAGTTTAATACGAAAGATCAACTCAAATCTCTGAGATAACTAAAATCCGTTTCAATAAAAACTTCGTTTTTACAAGTGACCGAATCAAATTTTTGTTGTTCACACCTCGATCCGACATTTTGTCATTGTCAGCGCTATCTCGCGTTACGTGATTTTTCGCTTTTTCCTAATTGTTTTCACACTTGGATTGCTGCATCTCGTTCATCTTTTTTGCCACAGGACTCCATCAAAAGTACAGATACTTCCATGGAATTATCTTCAAAAATCCCTTCCGTGAAAAAGCCGATAGTGTTTAACCTTACATCGTGTAGCTCAAGAGTAGAGTGAATAAGACTTAAGTTTTAGTTCTATAAATTGTTCCATGAATTGTACCAGATAGCCAAGCAGCATTAAAAGCTCTGAAATCATACACTGAGTCTAAGCTGACTTGGGACTGTAAGCACTCCCTGAGACAACTGGCATCAAACAATCGGGTTACTCTGATGTGGGTTCCAGGTCACAAGAGAGTTAAAGGCAACGAGGAAGCAGACTGCCTTGCCAAAGAAGAAGCAAATACAAAATTTTCCGGCACAGAACCCTTCTATGGACTTTCCAAAGCCCACTCGAAAGAGAGAAAGAAAGTTGGACAAGAAAGACTTTAATTGAAACTGGTGACATGGCTCCTCACTGGACACTGCCTTCTAAGGTATCACCTGAAAAATATGGGCAAAACAGAGAGTGATAGTTGCCTCTACTGCGAGAACTTCGCTGAAACTGCAGAACATTTGCTTTTCGAATGCCCAGCGCTTTTCTGCAAGGGGCTCAAGTATCTAAAAGGGGCCTTCTTAAAGGCCGCCGATATCAGGAACTTAACTCCCAGGAAATAAATAAACTTTGTACGAAGTACGAAGGTCGAGGTGCTTGAGAGGCTGCATAGCCTTCACGACCTACCTACAATCTACATGTTCGTGTTTTGAGTTCTGTACGAACATACTTGACATTTGACGTACGTCACTTGTCGTCCCTAATTCTACGCAAGCCGTACTTTTTGTACCTGTGGGTATCACTTTTATAGATTGTTTATCATAATTTAAAAAATTCTAATTGGAACTTGATTTGAAGTTTGTCGTTTTTTGAGCAGTAATTTTTGAAATCGCAACGATTTGGATACCTACAAAATTTTAAAATCGATCCACCTCTGGATCTGCTAAGATGATAAATCGTTTATGCTAAACCGTTCGCGAAAAACAAAATTTGCAACGTATTAATATTGTATCGGTCAATAAGGCTCGCCGTGATTTCAATATGAAAAGAACGACGAAAGAATACGAAAAGATCCATTCCGTTCTTCCGCATCTCCTTCTGTTTTAATTATATCATAATGGACCGACTGTACGATTTCGCCTCTCGCTAATGGAGGAAAAGCACAGAAATATTGCCGTTATACATTAATCATGACAACTATACGGAGATGCTGGATTACCAGTTAAAAATAATATGGTGAGTGGATCTTTTTGTTCCGCCGAGATGGGATAAGCGATTTAAAATAATTTACTGCTAAAATGAATCACTTCCATACTACTTAAGACCATCTTCGATCGCTTTCTCGTTTAAAAGAAAATAAACTGTTTGGATACCATTAAGACAACTGGAAAAAATTTCATTTTAATTTAGTAACGCAGAAACTTACGGGCTTATCGGTTTTCACCTTCCTAGCTTTCAAAGTTTGCATGTGGTTAGGTAATTCGTTTTTCTTGGATTTTTCTGCACTTTTGGAAATGCCATTCGTCTTCGGCTGTTCAAAACGACGCATCTTTTCCATATCTATCTCTCTAGCTACCAACTGTCGATTCGAGTAGGAAAGAACTCGCTTCTTCGACGGCCCTTCCTTACACAGCGACACCACTTCGTCTATGTTGGGTTCTGAAATCGAACAAACGGTTTGGATACTTATTTATTTAGAAAAAAAAAAGAATTGCATAAAAAATTTTAATTTAAAATTACTGTAGAGACAATCGTTTAAAAGATTTGAAAGATGGATTGAAAATGAATGATTTGATCGTCAAATGCCTTCTTTGCGCCGATGATCAAGTCATATTAGCGTCATCTGAAGAGGAGTTGCAGGCGATGGTTAATGTTATGCATGATGCCCTGCAAATCAAAGGGATGAAAATAAATGTAAGCAAAACGAAAGTAATGGTTTTTGAAAGAGAAGAAAGCATGACAAACTGTGGGGTTTCGATTGAGGGAGAAAGAGTGGAACGAGTAAATGAATTTGTGTACTTGGGTTCAAAGTTTACGAGAGATGGAAAGTATGATAGTGACATTGAGCGAAGGGTGTTGGCAGGAAGACAAATGAATGGAGCACTGCATAGCTTTATGAATAGCCAGAAAATGTCGAAAAAACACGTCTGGCTGTGCATAGAGGTGTGTTGGTTGCTACACTTACGTATGGTAGTGAATGTTGGGTTTGGCAGAAGAAGCATGAAAATAGGATTAATGCTGCGGAGATGGGTAGTCTGAGAATTATAGCCGGAGTGACTCGGTTGAATAAGGTAAAGAATAGTGAGATAAGAGAACGCTGTGGTGTAAAAGAAGATGTGGTTACAAAGATAGATAAAGGAATGCTTAGATGGTTTGGACAAGTTGAAAGGATGGATGAAGGAAGATTGACGAAACAAATTTAAAAAGCGAGTGTGAATGGACGGAAGTCGGTAGAGGTCGACCTCGGAGAACATATCTCGATCAGATCAACATTGTTTTGAGGAAAGGCCAGGTCAAGAGTACCAACAACCGACGAGCATGTATGAGAGCACCGATGAAAGTAGAGGAAGCAAAAGATGTGTGTAAGAACCGTAGCGGAAGTGGAAGGAAGTGGTCTCTGCCTACCCCCATGGGAAAAAGGCGTGACTTTATGTATGTATGTAGAGCGCTTTCGACCATTAAGTCATCATCAGTGTAACTCGTCAGGTGTACAAGATCCATAAAAAAAATTTTATAAATTTATTTTAACTACAAGGGAATAATGTTATATAAAACATATTTATTAATTATTTGAATCCGTTGAAACGTTTAAGAAACTGCCTAACTTTTGCTGGAAAAGATAAAAGCAGAAAATACTCATACAAAGCTCATAAATACGTGCAAGGTGTCTTAGAATTTAGTTTTAATTCTATGACTTAAAGCCTCTGTCCTGTGCTCTGCACATGACATACGTGACAGTTGACGTACGTCAAATAATAATCTATGTCTACGTATTTTCATACTTGGATCGCTGCATCTCTTACATCTTCTTAGCTACACGACTCCATCAAGAATACAGATGCTTCCATGGAGCTGTCTTATATAATCTCTTCCATAAAAGAGCCGATAAAATTGCTGATGCATCGTGTAGCTCAAGAGTAGTGTCTTATTATTGTGAATAAGAATTTAGTTTTAGTTCTATACATGCTCTATACATGACGACAGTTGACGTACGTCAAATAATAATAATACACGAATTAATTTAAAATTACTGTAGAGCGCTTTCGACCATTAAGTCATCATCAGTGTAATTCGTCAGTTGTACAAGATCCATAAACAAAATTTTATAAATTTATATCATGTACATAAGAACATTTACACATTTACAATTATTATACATACATTTAAAATTTGACACCTTTACACATGTATTAAAATTTGTCAATAAAATGAGTCTTCCATACGCGCGCTGGGAGTAAAAATTCAAGGTCGCGTCACACGAGCTACCAAGACGAAAATGCGTAACGATTCATAACGCGCATGCGCGTTATGTTGTAGGGGGAAAGATACTTAGCAACGTGACGTTTATTTGTGTAGTCCACCTGTTTTTCAATATGAGAATTGCAAAAATACCGCGCATGCGCGTTCTGTTGTAGAGGGAGAAGACGCGTAGCATAGAAATACTTGACAACGTGAATCCTGCCCTTAGTGAAACGATAATCCGATGCAATTTTTATATATTTGCGAACACTCTTTTAAGGTAGTAAATGACACAATGTCGCGGTTTAACTGGTACTTTTAAGAATGGGAGTTTTTCCCCAACGTGCGTGTTTTAACAAACAGAAATTAGCGCAAATGTAAAAATAATTAAATTGGAGAAAATAACGAATCGAGATGTTTCTCAAACGCAAGCGGTATTAACAATGTTAAACTGGTCTCTTATCAGAGTGATAAAGATGCACAAGAGCAAGTAGTTATTAATTTTTAACCAAATCCAATCCCGAGCGCCGCACCGATTTATTTTAAAAAATAAAGAGGGTGACGCGAACAAACGAATATACTTTCTCTGTAGTAGGTCAGTTGGCTAATACACCCATAACACACCTTAATTACACCCATAAGAGTTTCTCGCTACTGTCTCTTTTATAACATAAGGAACAGACCAGAACAAGGCAGTATAAGAAAATCCTTATTTAAGGTAACATGCAACACTTTATTGTAAATTGTGTATCAATAAATTCTATCGATTTCAATTTCTTTTTCACAGCCTGTGCGTGATAAATATCAAAGAACAAAACATTATTATAATGGGAATAATCTACTTACATTATTCCAGCGAGAATTATTCATGTACATTGTTTTTATTGAATGACAACCACATGACAACGTATTTTCTTGATCTGACGCGTCTGTCATAAATTTTCAAGAAATTCGTAAAATGAATCACAAACGTTTTAGTGAATCATCAGTCGATGAAATAACCAATATAATCATTAAAAATGCATGTAAGAAAACCATGATAAGCAGCGCGTCGATTTGGAAACAATTCCAATTATATTGCGACGAGATGGGCTTAAAAGGGATTTTTTATTGTAACGTTAAAAAATAATCTATCGAATACCACACGAGAGTTCGATAAATTAGATAATAATTCTACAGGCCTTTTCTCAAACTTGTTGCCATTTGGCAATAGTCACTCGAGCTCTTCGGGTTCTCGTGTCTATCACCTGGAAAATAGTTTTCTAAAATCTGTCGAAATTATTTTAAATTTATTCTTAACCTCTTGTGATATTATTACAGAAAATTTTCTCACCCAAATTGAAGACGTAATTGCCGTCTGGTTGTCTCTCTTGAACGTAGTTAAGGTTGTAATCGATCATGACGTTGACAACTCCGAGCATCTTTTCCTTTTCTTCCTTCGTGTACAAGTGAAGACTGACTGGTCTGAAGCTGGGAGCGATTATAACGTCGAGAAGAGGAAGAGTGTCTAGCAGAAGGGACAGTCGATTGCAGTAAGGTCGCACTGACGGTTTCATACCCCGAAGTACTTCCGAAACGATGGCCGTACGACGAGTTTCTTTTTGCTTCATCTGAAAGCAAAGCAAATGTATTTTTTTTTTCAAATTGTTATTGTTGGGAAAGTTACTTTATATACATTTAGAAATACTATTATTCGAAATATACCGAAATTTTTATTTAACTTAAACGAACTCTTTAATCGAATAAAAAATACAAGAGACTAACCAGAAATAATATTTACAGATACTGCAGACGTTTTACTGGAATCAGACGACCCAAGTAACGATGTTAGTACCAATTTTGAAGTATTCGATTCGGACAGAGAGTTGCAACTACAAACAATGTTATCTACGAAGATGTTCCTGTCAAGAGTGTTTTAGGCTAAGGGATATTGTGACTAAAAATTTCAGCACGTACCGACACGGTACCACCGAGATTCAGTGATATGCCAAATCCTCAATCATTTTTCCCAAATGAAATTTGGAAGAACAATATTAGAAGTATTATTTGCAAGTGTCATTGTACCACTGAAAAAGAAGAATGAACTCTGAGATATACAGTCCATTGTCATTCTCACTCATAGTTCTTTGAGTCAGATTAATCAATTTGGCAAGATTTCATTGGTGGTCTACAGATAGGGTAAGGAGTTATTTTGTCAATGTCGAAATTAATCTACTTTTGACACTCAGATGTACAGTCTATTGTCATTCTCGCCAATATTATTAGCCCTTCAAGCCGGATAAATCAATTTCGAAAAATTTCATTGCATTCTAATATGGAGATAGTGCAGCAAATTCTCTATCATTTTTCTGGAATGAACTTTGGAAGAACAATATTAAAAGTTACGTTTATTTATGCAGAACATTTGCTTTGCGAATGCCCAGCGCTTTTCTGCAAGAGGCTCAAGTTTCTGGAAAGTATTTTCCTAAAGCCCTTCTATGTCAGGAATTTGATAAACTTTGTACGAAGTCTCGGAATACCGGGCCTCGAATAGATTAAGGATTATGCACAGAAGATTTGATAGGTCGAGGTGCTTGAGAGCCCCCCTACGAGTGTGTGATTGTACCATTGGGAAACAAGATTGAAGAGACAGTTGTCCAAGAAAACCTCATCGATCAACTGAAGTAGTGGTCTACAAATGATGCGAGTTATTTTGTTCCTATCGAAAATTAAACTGCGTTTAACTCTCAGATATGCAATCCATTATCACTCTGGTCTATATTAATGGCCTATTCTTATAAAAAAATTGAGTGTAGCTTGCATGCGAAGGTTTTCGATTAATCCTTGGCCTTAGAAAAAAAAACACATTTTTTAACTCTTTCAAAAAATGTCCTAGATAACTTTTATTACTTTTCTAGTTTGGATTAAGGTGAAGTGTTTAAACAAAACTTTTAGCCACACATAATATCACCATTAGTTTAATTTTTGTTTGTTAAATAAAAATAAATATTCCATTAGTTATAATGGGGATCCAATAACTTGGTAGAATTCAATGCAAACAAAACACAAGCATGTCTTTTCTCTGGAAAAGCCGATCTTACTGTGCCTAACATAATTTTGTCAGGAGTAACCATACCACTGAAGTCATCCATATCGATGCTTGGTATTACTATCAGCAATAACCTTTCCTGAGAAAATCACGTGAGGTCCATTGCCAAAAGTGCATCCCAAAAACTTGGTTTTTTGTTTCGTGCCAAGAGCTATTTCACCTCCAGTCAGATGCTTATGATCTATAAGGCACAGATCCGACCTGTACTGGAGTACTGTTCCCATATTTGGAGTGCAGCACCTAAACATATCCTGAAGCTACTGGATTCTGTCCAAAAAAGGGCAATTCGTCTCGTCGGTGATGCCTCGCTTACAAACTCGCTCACTTGTCTGGAACACCGTAGAAAAGTTGGCGATTTGTCTCTATTTTATAGATATTTTCATGGGCGATGCTCTTCTGAAATATCAACAATCGTTCCTCCTTTGGCAGTCTCTTCAAGATTAACCCGTCAAGTTCAGTCTTCACACCCCTTCGTGGTCACTTTGGAGACATGCAGAACATCACTTTCCAAAGACTCATTCATCCAACGAATTGCGAGGCTTTGGAACTCATTGCCTAGGGAGGTGTTCCCCGAGGCATACAACCTCCAGAAATTTAGGAAGAACACCAACTCCTACCTTCTTTCCCTTGGTTCCCACGATGTCCTCTGAACATTACAGGATATCCCTTTTCGTGGGAACCAGAACATAAAAAAAAAAAAAAAAAAAAAAAAAATATTTTTTTTAAATTTAACTATGAAATATCAAAGCCATTACGACCGTACTAAAAGGGTCTTCGAACAATTAAAATATCAACTGGCTAACCCCAGTCTTGTTAAATTTTGATTATTGTCAAACCTTCTCTTGCTTTATACTCCCAAATTGATATTATATATATATATATATATATATATATATATATATATATATATATATATTTGGTTTACAGAAAAATTTAAAAAGAACAAATGTTATGTCCGATTTGAATGCAGTTGCTGGTGATCAATAACATATTTTTTCCTAACCCCTCCGCAACAGTGGGAGTAATAAATGACCAGCAATAACTCAAAAACAAGATAGACAGCACGTACTGTATGAGAACGCAAAAGTTCAGTGATATTTAGAAGTGTTTAACGTCGATCAACTCAAATGGTGAGCTACTAAAAAAATGTAAGGAGGAGTAAAGCATGTTTTAACTTCTCAAATATTCAGTCCACTCGCTCATTACTCGACCACCAAAATACCGGCGATTTCGACCGTACTAAAAGGGCGTTTGGGTGTCGCTTTTCATTCAGCCGCAGCGAGATTTTTTAATAAGAAAGTTACAATTTACCGAGTATACACACGGTAAGTTGTTGAATTACCTCGACGGTATTGGATGATACGGACCCATTTCTAAAAGTTAACAAGTCCGTCAGAAGAGGGCGTTTCGCTGCATTATTCAGCAACTCATTAGGAAGTAAAATGGAAAAAAGGGGTTTTTGTAACTTTTAACGTTTAGTGTCTTGATTTGTGTGTCCATTGAAACGTAAATTGTATACGGATGAACGCTTAACACTCTGACTGGCAGACACAGCTACGTCCAGAAGACCTAGTGCGACATAAGTCATTTATTATAATTATTACATTTTATGTTGGCTATTGGTAGGGTCCAAGCATGCATCCAAGCCAGGATCAAAGAAAGGACGTCTTTTGTGTTTTATTGACTACGAAAAAGCATTTGACAATGTAAAACACGATCTCCTCATATCATATCTTAGGAAATTGGGATTGGATGGAAAGGATATCAGACTTATAGGTAATTTGTAATGGAACCAAAGAGCGGAAATCCGAATTCAGAATGCAGGAACAATTGAGAATTTTGAAATAAAAAAGTCACTGAGTCAATCTCCGACAGTTCCATAGGCATTAAAGTAAACGGAATTCCCATAAACAATATTCGATATAAACAATATTTTAATATTGGCGGATAGTGCAAATGATCTACAAACTCTACTAGATAAGGTCAATGAAGAAAGTCAAAGATTGGGTCTGAAAATTAACATCCGTAAAACCAAATGTATGGCCATTAGTAGAAACGATACTCCAAATACCACAATATCCATAAATGGAGAGAGCATTGAACAAGTCACTCAATTTAAATACTTGGGATGCATGATCGACCAAAAATGGGACCCAGATCAGGAAATAAAATGCAGAATCGAGCAAGCAAGAACAACGTTCTTAAGACTTAAAAAAAATTTGACAGATAACTTAAATCTCAGTCTCAGATATAGGATGGTTAAGTGCTACGTCTGGTACGTTCTCTTGAACGGAGTCGAGGCATGGACGCTGAAAACAGCAATTATTAACAAACTTGAGTGAGGCCTTCAAGATGTGGACCCTGCGACGAATGCTGAGAGTATCGTGGGTTGACCATGTGACGAACGAGGATATACTGAGAAGAGCTAGTTCAGTAGACCGTGAACTTTTCGGAAACATCAAAAGAAGAAAAACTGGCTATCTTGGACACATACTACGTGGAGAACGTTATCATTTTCAACGTCTTTTTCTCCAGGGTAAAATAGAAGCATACATACATACATAGAAACATACGACAATGGACAGGAATATGGGACTTCCATGCACTGCAAAATTCTGCAATTAATAGAATCATATAATAAGAGAAACGATGGACGCCTACGCAGGAATCTGCATGGCACTTTAAGAAGAAGAAGAAGCATGCAGATAGAATGGTCCTTAAATAGTCCTCTTAAGTAATTATGATACTATGCATTTTCTTGCAAAAAAATTTGATACAAAATCTACACGAGAGTTTCCGTCAAGTTCTAATTTCTTGTAATAAATGCAGTATAAAGTTAGGTGATTCAGAAAAAAAATGTTCCGTACGGTTCAGTACAGTGTTCATAACCTCAACGGTATAGTTTTTGAAAATTTCGTGTAAATATTCACTCCCAAATAGATTGATGTAATTCCATACTTGTGAATAGAGGATAATTATAGTTATGTCTTGGACAAGAGACTGAGTGTCAGTTTTGATTAAGAATACCTGAAATATCCTTGTTTGCATGCAATAAAAAACAAGGAATTTAGAAACCAAAAAGCCAGAATTACGGATCCTTTATAAATCTCCAGTCACTGTGTTTCCATATCGATGTTCCTAATACCTTTTGTGAAGTTGTAAAAACATTGCGTCTCTTGCAACTAATTATTACAGTCTAATTGTAGCTCTTTTACCATCAACAATTGTCAATTTATTAATCCTTTGGTTAACATTATTTTTTGTTGTCAGCTTTTAAACGATGCAAAACTACCGCCAATATTTTAAAACATTTCCATACATACATACATATAGTCAAGCCTTTTTCCCGTAGGGGTAGGCAGAGACCACTTCATTTTACTTGCTACTGTTCTAACACACACCTTTTGCTTCATCTCCTTTTATCAGTGCTCTCCTATATGCTCGTCGGTTGTTAGTACTCTTGACAGCTGGCCTTTTCTTCAAAACAATATTGATCTGATCGAGATCGATGTTCGCCGAGGTCGACCTCTACCGACTTCCGTCCATTCACACTCGCCTTATAAATTTGTTTCGTCATTCTTCATTCATCCATCCACCCCAATGTCACCGTCATACTTTTCGTGTCTCGTAAACTTTAAACTCAAGTATACAAACTCATTTACTTGTCCCTTAATCAGCACCTCGCAGTTTCTCTTTCAAAAACCAGTCCGTGTAAGCTCCGTTTAGCCTGACACTCTGTCATAGGCCTTTTCTAGGTCTACAAAGGCGCAAAACGAATTTTTTGACCAAACGTCGTAATGAAAAGACCTGATCCATACATCTTCCTCTTCTAAATTCTGCTTGCACATCCCATATCGTCTCAGTTTCATTCGTGACTCTTTTAATCAATATCTTTACATACAGTTTGCCGCCGATGCTGAATAAACTAATACCTCGATAGTTCTTACAGTCCTGGTGCGAACCTTTTTCCTTGTAAAACGGCACGATAACGGCCTAACATTAGTCGTCTGGTTCGCTATCACTTCTCCAGTAAAGGTACAGGAGACTAGTTACCACGCTTTGTCCAGCATTTCAACCGTTATCATGTCGTACCCTGTTTAACGATTCCACAATTTCTGTAGTACTAATTTCACTTTCATTGCAACTTTCACTGTGCTTTTGCTCATGTCTCCGAATGGGGCCTGAACAACTTCAGATTATTATTAACAACAAATCGTGCGTGATCTTGTACAACATTTTGCATAGAGTTAGTTTAAGCATATTCAGTTTGATAGTAAACAACATTTGAACGAATTAATAATTTTCGAAGCCAAAAAATCACCACAGAACAACACAAAGACGTAAGAAAGACTATGTTGCGATGACTATGATTGATATAAAAGTATATAAATTCCAGTAGCCATTCGAGAATCTTTGGAACAGCTCAAAACGCTACGACTTGGAACCTTTTCTAATTTGCTACGCAAACATATATGGACCGAGTGTCTCGAGGAACCTGCAAAAATAAAGAGTAAAGTTTTTAGATATGGTAAAATATTTGTGCGGTAATTGCGAGAGGGCCCTGTATATTCGGACGATATTTTCTGATGTTTGTCAGTTTTTAAAAGCTAATTCCGCGAATGCAACACCCCCTTTTGTTTGTCAGCCGTGCCGGTTAAAAAGGAGTCAGTGATTACCGGAAAGTGAAGGAAATGATTTATTTTTTATTCATGTAGTTTCCCCATGAAAAACGAGGATTTTAGATTTCTTTTTAATGAGCAAAGCTTATTGCTCTAAAAGGATGCCCTTCAATTTTATTACTTTCCATTCATATCCCCGTCATCCGAGCCTCTACACAAAGGGCCGTTTTGCCGTTCGGGTTGCATAAATTATTTCTTTATTGCGGTCGTCCAAATGACTCTACAAAAATACTGTTGCTAAACAACTGAAACCTCATTTATATACACTATACGTTACATTAACATTTAAATAATTTCTCCATCGATAATGTCTTTATATAATTGTACTTTTTTTTATTTCGTTAAAACTTAATTTTAAAAAATTCGCAGTCTAACAGAAGTCAACTGTCAGTTTGTAGTAAAGAAAACGTTTATTTATATTTAAAATAAAAATTAAGTTATTTATGATTTTATAAGTGGCTGAAAAATATTGTTTAAACCCTCCACCTAATCCAAACTAGAAGAGCAATAAATTTCTAGGGCATTTCGTTTTGAAATTTTTAACCGAGTAATAAAAAGATTTTTTAAGGGTAAAGGATTCATTCAACATCTACAAGCCACATTTGATATTTTTATAACAGTTAGTTAGGATAAGTTCCCGAATAAATAATTTTTGGTCAATCTCTTGTGGTTTTTTATTTTCGAGAGTGCGTTTCAGTTAAATATAACTTTTTTTGCTTTTAAATCGTAGTACTTATTAAATCATAACTTTTTCAATAACCTAACCTAACCTTAAAAAAATGCTCATTACATTCTGACAAATGAAGGCAACTATCAACTGTCAACTGTCGGTACCCACTGGTGATTTAATGAGTTTGTACCTATTTGAATATTTAATATTTATATTTTATCTGGGATTTTATGTAAGGCTGAAAGATGTTTAAACATTTCACTGAAGAATAATAAAATTTGGCTGGAAAATTTTCTTTTCAACATTTTTAACAACGTAATAAACATTTTTTTAAAGGTCAAAGAATTCTTTGAAATTCTTCGTAACATCTGCAAGCCACACTTGATATTTGTATATAAATGGTTAAAATAAGATCATGAAGAAATAATTTTTGGTTAAACTCGTAGTGTTTTTCTACCAAGTCTTTTTCGTGTCCACATTCTAAGAGTTCCTTTTAGTTAAACAAAACATTTCTTAATTCTAAATCGTAATATTTCTTGATTTATATAAAATAACTTTCCCAACAACTTTAAAAAATTCTAATCCCAGTCTGACAAATGAAGTCGACACTGTCAACACCAGCGGACCACATGTCTTCTATGTACTTTTTCAATACTAACTTCGAGGTGAATACACAAGATCGAAGGGAATGGACAGATGACCACACCGAGGGCACACCTGGAGAGAGGATCTAGTATTCAGACGGATCCAATACCAAGGAAGGAACTGGTGCTGAAATATACAGTGAGGGGAGAAACTCCCAAATAAGTGTCTCCTAGGAACAAACACTTATGTACTTTGAGCGGAAATGTATGCTATCCTGCGGAATGCCGGGAAGAGCTCAGTGTCCTCTCAGAACTGTGGGATTGAGGGCAATAAAAATCTGATGAACTGGCAAGAAAGGGCTCATCAGCTCCATATATTGGCACAGAACCCGCACTCGGGATTACTAAATCTAAGATCCGAGGATGCATACGGGACTGGGTCAAACGAAAACAAAGAGAGCGGTGGAAAGAAGCCCCTTTCATGCACCACGGGAAAACATTCATCAAAGAACCGACAAAACACTGAACTGAAGAGCTGCTACAGAAGAGTACGAATCAGTTAAGAATTATAACGGGTCTTCTTACTGGTCACAGTATATGTTTATAGGCTTGCTATCGTAAGCTGTATTTTATAATATATATATATATATATATATATATATATATATATATATATATATATATATATATATATATATATATATATATATATATATATATATATATATATATATATATATATATATATATATATTTATATATCAACCACTTCAGTATCCACATGTGCACCATTTTTGCGTTTTGAATATTTCTCATTTCTATAACTAACACGATTGGGTAAAGTTTGGTGTGTTTCTTCGTTATATTTTGTAAAAAAAATATTTGAAATGCCCAAGAGATTTTTACAAGATGACATTCAAAATGAGTTGCAACGTAGTGACGATAAATTTTATATTGACTCGCCTAAAAATGATAGATTGAATAGTTGTAATATTAGTGAAGAAAGTGACTCTAGTAGTGGTACATACATACATATAGTCACGCCTTTTTCCCGTAGGGGTAGGCAGAGACCGCTTCCTTCCACTTCCGCTACGGTTCTTACACACATCTTTTGCTTCCTCTACTTTCATCAGGGCTCTCATGCATGCTCGTCGGTTGTTGGTACTCTTGACCTGGCCTTTATTCAAAACAATGTTGATCTGATCGAGATATGTTCGCCGAGGTCGACCTCTATCGACTTGTCCATTTACACTTGCCTTATAGATTTTTTTCGTCAATCTTCCTTCATCCATCCTTTCTAGTAGTGGTAGTGATGTTATAATTACTAAAGGACAGAGAACCATACCTTTACTATAAATTCGACACTTACATCGTTGTTTTAAAAGATTTTATATTTCATCCCCTTTCCATTCCTTTTGTGAGCCACAATAGACCTACTAAGGGTAGACCACGCCCCACTTACATGATACCTAACCTTACCTAACCACTTCTTTCGTAGGGGTGCTTACAACATTGGAGATATCACAATCAACTCAGCGACCTTGAAAACTACGACTTCGACACTAATATCGGCGTTTTGAATATTTTTTATATTTCATCCCCTACCCACCCCTTCCGTAAGGGTGCTAACAAAATTGGGAATGTTACTTTTAAATTCAGCCACCCAAAAAAACCTATGAATGCGATACTAATATCAGCCATTTTTGATAGTTTTTATATTTCGTCCCCTACCCACTCCTTTCGTAGGGATGCTAACAAATTTAGGAATGTTACTATCAAATTCAGCGACCTTAAAAAATATGAATTCGACACTAATATCAGCCATTTTTATTAGTTTTTACATTCCATCCCCTTCTCATCCCCCATCGTAGGGGTGCTAAAAACACTAAAACCACCTCTGGTGTGTATTAAACAACTTCTGAAAATTTTATCCCAATCGGTCCAGCCTTTTGAGAGTTTTTGAAGGACATACATACAAACATTTTTTTATTTATATATATATATATATATATATATATATATATATATATATATATATATATATATATATATATATATATATATATATATATATATGTACGAGGGCAGTTTGATAAGTCAGTGACTTTTTGAATTTCCCGCGCAGTTACTCCAAATGCAACAGTGCTGCCGTCAACTATAATCTATCAGTGGGCAACTTTCTAATTTTGAACAAGCTACGTCGTGCAGTTGGTGTTTGATAGCCGTTCAAAGCAGACAACCTCGTGAAATTTTACGAAAATGGAAAAAAGTGAATTTCATGTGCTGATTAAGCATTACTTTTTACGTAAAAATCCATCACTGAAACTAAGGAAAGACTTGATAAATACTACGGGGACTCGGCACCATCAATTTCAATGGTTAAGAGTGATTTACAGAGTTTCGTTGTGGTCGTACCAGCACTAGTGACGCCGAACATCCAGGTCGCCTAAAAGAAGTGATCACGCCGGAAATCGTCGATAAAATCCATGAAATGATATTGGATGATCGGAGAATGAAAGTGCGTGAGTTGGCTCATGCTGTAGGTATCTCAACTGAAAGGGTACATCATATTTTACACGAATATTTGGACATGAAAAAACTCTCTGCGAGATGGGTGCCGCGATTGCTCACACTCGACCATAAGCGCAATCGTGTGACCACTTCAAAAGAGTGTTTAGCGATGTTCAGCCGTAATCCGGGCGAATTTTTGCGCCGTTTTGTTACTGTGGATGAAACATGGATCCATCACAACACGCCAGAGACTAAGGAACAATCGAAACAGTGGGTTGTTTGGGGTGAACGTGGACCAAATAAGGCGAAACAGAGTCTGTCAGCCAACAAGGTCATGGCTACAGTTTTTTGGGATGTACGCGGTGTCATTCACATCGATTACCTCAAGAAAGGTAAAACGATCACCGGCGAATATTATTCAAAGCTTTTGAACAGATACGACGTTGATTTGAAGCAAAAACGGCCGCATTTGGCTAAGAAGAAGAAAGTGCTGTTTCATCAAGACAATGCACGTGTGCACACTTGTTTAGTCACGATGGCCAAAATCCACGAATTGGGATACGAACTGCTACCCCATCCAGCATATTCTCCAGATTTAGCCCCCTGCGACTATTTTCTGTTTTCAAACCTAAAGAAATGGCTGGGCGGTAAGAGATTTGAGTCGAATGAAGAAGTCATTACCGAAACAAACGCGTATTTTGAGAGCTTTGAAAAAACCTATTATTTGGAGGGAATAAAAAAATTAGAAAAACGCTGGACTAAATGTATCGAGCTAAAAGGTGATTATGTAGAAAAATAAAATGTTTATTTGCGGAAAAAAATTTGTTTTATTCAAAAAGTCACTGACTTATCAAACCACCCTCGTATTTTAGTTATTGTTTCTATATAAAAAAAAATTGTTATACAAAAAATTGTAAAAATCTGTGGCAGAAAGACCTCGGTCGTTAGCCATTTGGGTAACCAATAAAGATAATCTCCTTCTCCCTATATATATATATATATATATATATATATATATATATATATATATATATATATATATATATATATATATATATATATATATATATATATATATAGAAGATAATGGTAATGAATATAATAATGTTACGTTTAATTTGTGTTACTCCCTCCTCAAGATGTATTATTTTTGTATACTTTTATTTTTTTATTTAGTTATTTTTCACGTTATGATGGTAATAAATTATTGTGTTTAATTTGAAAAAACTTTTCTGCAAAAAAAATTATTTTTTAAAAAACATCCCATAGTTTTTGACATTGGGCAATTTTTGCTTATACTAAGTGGATCTAATATGCAATTTTAGCGCATTTTTAAAAAATGCCCTCACAAAAGAACATATACAAGAGTGCAAAGGGTTAATACCTACTCGCGTTTTTTCACACGCAAATAAATTTTCACGGAATTCCGTTTTACGTCAAACCCATGACAATTTATACCGAAATGAAGATCATCGATAAGTAGCAATAATTTAAAAAAACCACAACAAAAAAATGAAAAATAAATAATAGTTTAAAAAAACTAAGAAAACCACCGAACTAAAAACGTTTTTGATTGTAAAATTATTTTTTAGTTCTGTTTTTTTATAAAGCGTTGTTGTCTTAGTTTTTTTAAACTATTATTTATTTTTTAAATAGTGTTTTTTCAATAAGTTTTAATTTTTTTAATAAAAATAATTCTCAAATTGTTATTATACCACCGAATTTAATTATAGGTACAATTCTCTACTCACTCTACTTACTTATGAAATCCTTTTAAATTAAAAAAAGTACCTGTTATTATTATTTCTGGGGTGTTTTTTTCCCAAATATCCTCATTTTATAAACATATCGACACCTAGCGGTTATAGATTCAAGCTTGATCATTGCTACAGTGTTGCTTTGCAGATTTCTACAAATTATTAAAGCAAAGGAGCGACCTACGATTTTCCTAACATTTTTACTTCCTTTTAACAGATTCTTTTTCGCAAAAGATTTTCAGTTTAAGTTCAAACTTACCTCATAACCAATGCTCGGGTAACTCAACGACTGGTACTGCGGGCTGGCAAAAAGGAAATGCCAAACGACGAACGAGTAAGGCAAGTACGAAGCCAAAGCGTAATTTTGCAATGAATAAATCTGTTTATTTAACACGTCGCTGTAAACGAACCAATCCATCGCTTTCGACAATGCGTGCAAAGAGGGATCTTTTAATTTCAATTTGGGAAAATTCTCGTACACCCCTTGCGCCACTCGATCGTAATCACCGAAAGAGGAAATGGTTTGCAAGACGTTCGACATTCTCGCTCGCATCGTTTGATTGTGAGATGTGTCAGTTTGTTGAATTGAAGAAGTATTTTTTGGTCGGACTACTTGGAATATGTCTTGCCACACGGCGAACAGACCTGACACAATAAAAAAATTAATTAATTTGTTCCAAAAATCGATTTCATACAGTCTTACCTTTTTGCATATCTTTTTGTCCGATATTAAAGTTATAAATATCTGACAAAGTAATCACCTTTTTCTGGATTTTAAAAAAATGCAAGACTGACAAACAAGATCTTATATCGTTATTGGTCTTGTCCGCTAACGCCATCATAGCGCCAAGGTCTGTCTTAATCTGCTCCCTTCTGGAAATGCACATGAGTCTTTCCGCCAATCGACCACTGGAAGTGCGAGGGAAATTAATCACGAAAGCAATTTGTCGTAACGGTCGCAAAGCCGGTACATAAACATCGTTGCAAATGCAAATTATCGGTCTCTTCAGAATGGATTCCTTTCGAGTTTTGCCTTTTTTTGATTTAGTCACAGCCGCGCCATTGATGAATTTTATTAAAAACTCTATGGACGATTGAGGAGCACCATCTATTTCATCGAAAACGAGACAGTTAGGCCGACCCTCCCTATCTACCACGGATTGCATTTGCGTGGCATTTTCCAACGAGGTTTTGAAAGACTGTGTGCTACGATCGTCAGAAGCGTTTATTTCCACAACGTTGTAACCCGCGTGTTTGGCCGCGACATGCGCCAATGTTGTTTTTCCTAAAAAAAATGTTAATAACAGGATATATTTTTTAAACTATTTATCAGCCATACCTAAACCTGGGGGACCGCATAACAGCGCGACCCTATGTTTTGGTCTACCATCTTCATCTAAATCAGTGTTGAGTTCATATTGTTTTCCAAACTTAAATTTACTCTGTTCCGAAGGCTTGAAAGGTTTAATTTTAGGCCGTCTATTAAATACTACTTTGTCCCAGAGTTTCAGCCATTTTAACATTATTCTATTGGTGCCTTCATCACTTAAGAGCTCTAAGTACTTTTTGGGGCGATACAAATCTGTCCAAAGTTGTTTGTTTTGCTCGGATTGGTCGAACATGTTTGAGTCAGTATTGTTTTCCTCCAATTGGGTAGATTTTTGCTTGGCAAGCTAAAAATAACAATAATATCTTTAAGTATTAAAAATTTAATTCATTAAAAAAATAAGAATTTCCAAAAAAAATGCTAAAAGAAATAGTTACCAGAACTTGTGCTTCTTCCCAAATGTTCTCTGTGCTTTCTCCTAATATATCCTTCTCTGAGAATTTCATAACAGTACTTTTTATTTTCTCTTTCTCATACTCCTCAGAATGAAATCTAATATAAATTCTATCCCCATTGTGATTTCTTATCCCTATGAATGAATATTTAGGTATCTCCAGACTAATATTGTGCTTGTCTCTATCGACAGCAGATGTTGAAAAGGATTTACTAATAGAAAGTACATTATTTTTTTCTTTACTTAATTTTCTTAATAAAATGATGTGTTCCATTTGCTCACGAAGTTGATCATCTTTAGTGGATTTGTTTTTTTTTGTTGGCCTGGGATCAAAATCCTCATCCAAATCCCCTAAAAGTTTAAATTTTTTTCCAATTTAAAATTATTTATAGTTTAGATTTGGAAACTAAAAATTTTACGAAACCAACCTATGTCACCAAATAAATCAGTAACAGTCCTTTTTATAGTAGAGGAATCTTGTGTTTGATCTCCCAACTCGGTAGGAATTGAAGATAAAGTTGAAAAATCATCAATATTGCCTGGAGCAGTGATATTAAGATCTTTACTCAAATTTTGCGTTTGAGTAGAAAATAGTGACGGAGAATTGTTAACAGCAGTTTGGGATTGTATTACTGGATTAGTTGGCTGTGTCAAATTAGCTGAACTTGGTATAGATTTTGTTGTTGGTTCGTAATTCTCTGCAACAATTTTTGAAAATATAACCTACAAAATTAAAATAATCCCATTTATTTACCTTCATCGTGATCTCTAAGTAGTTCGAGTTCATCTCCATACATTAATTCAAATTCTTCATCTGGATTAGGATAATCATCCATTTTTATTTATTCTATATTTAATTAAAAAAAATATTGTTTTGAAAACCTAAAATTATTGTTTATTTTAACTCCCGCTATTTTTACTGTCACTGTCATATGTCACACTGGTATTTTTTGGTCAACTTCTCAAGTTAAAAAAGAAACAATAATTTAAAGATTTATTTATACCGTGGTAATTTATTAAACTTACGTATTATTTGGTAATCGAAATATTAAGTGTTCTATTTTAAACAATTGCTATTCGATAGGCAATTCTTATGACAAGCAAGTGTCATGATAGTTGCATAAATAGAAGGTTTCGTAGAATGACAGCACGTCAAGCGTTGATCTTTAATGGAAGATCTATAAAACAGAAGTTCAAAAAATGTACGATGATGGTGTTCTTTCTTTGTCGTCACTGTATTTTTTACGCATCTCTTTGTAAAAATAAATCTATTATCATAAATCGCAACACTTCTTTTTTATACAAAAAGCATATAATTTAATTTTTAATGGTTCGCTTACAAAGTATAGACCGAAGTGTATTGCCACTGTAATTCTGTTTTTTTGACTAACCGTTTTCCGTTACTCAACGATGATAATGTTGTTTCGATGTGACACGGGCATTTTTTGGTTCTTTACAGGGTGTTGTGTTTCATCTTGGAATCTTGGAATCTAAGACAAGCGTTTGACGCGCAATCTATGTTAATAAACTGTTGATACTTATTGAACAAAATATTAAAACGGTTATTATAATTGTAAACAGACCCAAGCAACTATAAACCATGAAACACGCATCGGGTATTTGATTTGTAATTCCTGGTTAAAATATTTATTAAATTCAATGCTCTCTAGCCAACGGAAACACAGTTATCCATCATTTAAAAAGTTGCAGCTCTTAACAGACGACTAGCAACTCAAATAAATTATAACGGTTGATCGAAAACGGTAAATTCGTCACCAACAAATTACGCTGGTCGAGTTAATTAGCGGTTTGACCATTTTGTGTTCAATAACGTTAGAGGTAATAATTGTGTAAATGAAATGTTTGTCAAAATGCAAATGAGGCTGATTGCAAAATTGTTATTCGGTTTACTTATTAATAAAATGATAAAAAATATTAGTTATTATTAATAACGACAGAACATGACTTTTATCTAGTAAATATTTTTAATGTACAGAAATAAATACCTGCAAGTAACCAAAAAATAAGTCAAATAATGAAAATAAAGATAAATGTTCAAATAATTTCCCATCCCAAATTCTTTTCATTCATTTTAAATTATTCGGCCCACGAATTTAAAGTAATGTTATGCGCGTACAGATCCGGTTTATCCACAGTGTGCGGCTGGTACTTAAATCTATAGGCCAGCTTTTCGACGACAATACAAACATAAATTCTGACAACCGATTTTAATTTATGAACATTTTTGGGTTACACTTTCGCATTTGACTACCAAAGTTATGAGACGATGGCATCGTGA
The DNA here is from genome assembly GCA_950111635.1 of Agelastica alni. Taxonomy (NCBI): domain Eukaryota; kingdom Metazoa; phylum Arthropoda; class Insecta; order Coleoptera; family Chrysomelidae; genus Agelastica; species Agelastica alni. The sequence continues at coordinate 7,869,476 of OX467712.1, read as the reverse complement.
TAATGACTGTATTAGACTGCGAAGTGCGAGACAATGATGGGGGACTCTCAGTTTGGTTTTCGCAATGGCTTTGGAACAAGGGAGGCACTATTTAGCATACAGGCTCTTATCCAAAGGTGCCGGGACATGTCGGTGACCGTTTCATCGATTACGAAAAGGCCTTTGATAAAGTTAAGCACGAAAAACTGATCAACATTCTTAAAAAAATAGGACTGGAACAACGAGACCTTAGAATAATAGCCAACCTTTACTGGAACCAAAGTGCTCGAATAAGAATCGATAACACCGCGTCCGACGAGATCGAAATCCTGAGAGGCGTTCGTCAAGGATGCATTTTATCACCACTGTCATTCAATTTGTATTCCGACAGGATTTTTCAAGAGGCGTTGGATGAATGTGACGAGGGTATATCTGTCAATGGGATTAATATCAACAATCTGAGGTATGCGGATGACACGGTTCTTGTTGCCGACTCACTGGAAGGACTGCAGGAACTGGTAATTCGCGTGACGGCTGCAAGCTCAAACGCCGGACTTAGCCTGAACGTGAGAAAGACAAAGTGGCTAGCAGTTAGCAAATCAAACAACGTGGACGGACACCAGACAATTAAAGGTCAACGAATTGAGCGAGTAGAAACTTTTAAATATCTTGGGTGTCAACTAAATGAGAAGTGGGACGGCATTCAGGAGATTCGTGCCAAAATAGAACAAGCTCGTGCTTCGTTCCTGAAGATGCGTAAGGTAGTTTGCAGCAGAAATTTAAGCTTGCCTCTGCGCGTCTGAATGTTTCGCTGTTACGTGTTCAGCATACTGTTTTATGGAATGGAAGCTTGGACTTTGACAGATGCGATGTGCAAAAAATTGAAGGCCTTTGAAATGTCGACGTACAGAAGGCTATTAAGAATCACCTGGGTAGAAAGAGTGCGTAACACCGAGGTACTTCAACGCCTCGACAAGCAGCTGGAAGTTCTGTTTACACTAAAAAAGCGCAAACTGGAGTATTTTGGTCACATCTTAAGGAATGACAAGTATCGACTTTTAAAGCTTATTATAGAAGAGAAGATCGAAGGACGAAGAGGCCCGGGTAGAAGAAAGATATCCTGGCTAAAAAACTTAAGACAATGGTATGGAGTGAGCACTACCACATTGTTCCGCCGAGCTGTAGACAAGGTTCAGATAGCGCTGATGATTGCCAACGTCCGAGGAGGACAGGGCACCTAAAGAAGAAGAAGGCAGGGGTGGCCAAACCTTTGCCCCTATTGGTTTCTGTCCATCATAAGTTGTTTGGCATTGGCGATATTTACGATTCCTTAGTCTTCCGACCGGATATCACTCCACTCGTTTCTCCATCAGTTGTCGAATAGTAAAGATTTGGTCTATAGTTAAGCGGTTTTTTCTGAATCCACACTGATAATCTCCCAGCTTCAAATTCCCCTACCATGATAGTTGTATTTCTTCTATAGTGCTTTTATTTCACAACTAGCCAATCCAAATACCTTTTAATTTTGCGTAAATGTAAAAAAACAAAAAATTCGTCAAATTTTACATCAAGGGGGAAGTTTAAGAATGTTATTCCGCTGTTTCCAAGTGGCACCCCTACCTTGTAATACATCAAATGAAAACTCAAGAAAAATTCAAATCAGCCATATAAACAACAGGTTATTTCATCGATTTATTTTGCAGATAACATTAAACATGCCGAAATTACATCAGAAAGCTTAGAATATCTATTGTACCCAGCGTCGTTGGAAGATTTGCGTCAAAGAATCGTTGATGAGTGCCGTCGAGTTACACCGGAAATTCTATGGAATGTGTGTAAACGTTTTGAACAAAATCTTTATTGTTGTATGGAAGCGGGCGGTCATCAGTTTGCGCATTTAATCAATTTCGAAGTAAGTAAGCAACTAAAATAATTGGAATTTTAACATGGAATTTTTTTCATAATGCCCTGAAAATCAAAGGGATGAAAATAAATGTAAACAAAACGAAAGTAATAGTTTTTGAAAGAGAAGAAAGCATGACAAACTGTGAAGTTTCGATTGAGGGAGAAAGAGTGGAACAAGTAAATGAATTTGTGTACTTGAGTTCAAAGTTTACGAGATATGGAAAGTATGACAGTGACATTGAGTGAAGGGTGTTGGCAGGAAAACAAATAAGTGGGGCACTGTATAGCTTTATGAACAGCCAGAAAGTGTCAAAAAAGGCACGCCTGGCTGTGCATAGAGGTGTGTTGGTTCCTACACTTATGTATGGTAGTGAATGTTGGGTTTTGCAGAAGAAGCATAAAAATAGGATTAATGCTGCGGAGATGAGTAGTCTGAGAAGTATTGGATAAAGTAAAGAATAGTGAGATATTTAAGTCATCATCAAGTAGCACTAAAACCCTGGGTGGGTCTTAGCTGACTGTACAACTTTTTTCCAGGTGTTTCGATCCTCCATCATTCTATGTTCCAAGGGGATGTTCATTTTTTGTATATCTGACACAATGTTGTCTCTCCAACGCATTATGGGTCGTCCATGTGGCCTTCTTACCGTAGGAACCTTCTCCCATATCATTTTCACCAGTCTCTCATCCTGTAATCTATGCACATGACCTGCCCATCTTAGTCCCTGGCCCTTGATTTCTTGTACCACATCTTCGTTCTTATACAATCTCCCAATTTCGGCATTTGTTCTCATTATATATTCATTTGTGGTAGTGTTGGTTCCTACACTTATGTATGGTAGTGAATGTTGGGTTTGGCAAAAGAAGCATGAAAATAGGATTAATGCTGCGGAGATGAGTAGTCTGAGAAGTATAGCCGGAGTGACTCGGTTAGATAAAGTAAAAATAGTAAGATAAGAGAACGCTGTAGTGTAAAAGGAGATGAGAAAGGATGTATGAAGGAAGGTTGACGAAACAAATTTTTAATGCGAGTGTGAATGGACGGAAGTCGGTGAACATATCTCGATCGGATCAACATTGTTTTGAAGAAAGTCCAGGCCAAGAGTACCAACAACCGACGAGCATGCATAAGAGCACTGATGAAAGTAGAGGAGGCAAAAAATGTGGGTAAGAACCGTAGCGGAAGTGGCCGACCCCTACGGGAAAAAGGCGTGACTATATATATGTATGTATAGGTAATTTTTCCCAAAGTATTGGGAGGAGGAAATGAAAAATTTAAAGACTATTGTAAAGAGAGTTATCAGAGCTATCAAAAAAAAATCTTATTTGACCCCCAATGCCATTTAAAAATGTTGGGGTAATTCTTACCCTTGCTTGGGGTGGAAAATAGTGGAGTCAAAAATACCGGAAAAGAGTGTCCCCCTTTAATCAGAAGTCGACGGGTCTGAGCGTTTTACTAAAATGTTGACGAGGTTTGTTTTGCTGTCCGATCACATAAAGTATCTCTGATGGTCCTAGCTGCACGTACTGACAAACTTATTCGCGCTGAAATGAATCAATGACCGGCCTGCGACTACTCAACTGATGGGGAGACATCCAACGAATAGTGATGATCTTCCACTTAAGTCACAGTCGCAGCACAAGTAGAAAATTGTAAGTAAAAAATTGTAACGTCGGTTCAAAGCGAGTTTTAGGTGTGTTATACGACATTTCCCCATTTGTGTGCAACGATTATAAAATTAATTTTGATAGCTTATCTTTGATATTTTCCTGATAAGAACTCCTTAACTGTACCAGTGTACCATTATTTTCAGATATAATAAATGTGCTGTAATCGAAAGAAAGGATTATGATTGTAAAATGTAAGTAGGTACGATTTTTCAACAAAATATTATTACAGATTGGTTACCATGGAAACATACTCGGTCGTGCAAGATAGCTTTACAAAAATCATTAATAATAAATATACTTTTATAATTATTTTACCGTCTGTTGAATACAATATTAGCTGTCAATTTATTTTAGTTATTAAGATAAAATTTTTAAGTGTTTTTGTTTTTGTTATAATTGTTTAAAAACATTTACCGGATTCATTCCACAAATATTAACCATTTTGAAAAAAATATTAACCTAACTCATTCCACCAAATATCAATTGCATTAAGCTGTCTTTAAATTACACCAAATTTTATTAAACAAACCTCTTAGCAATTAGAAACCACTTTTCCGATATATTTTTTTTCTTTCCATTTATTTTATTTGGTAAACGTTCAGTTTATCGATTTGTTCCAAAATGAGAGATTTTTTTTTGAAAGTGTCGGATTTTTTACGTTGATTCTCAGGAGATGAGAAAAACCAATATTTTTTATGTTATAAACAAAAATAGTGACAACATGAATTGAAAATTATGTTTTTTTTTACTGAAAATAGTCACAAAAAGGGTAGGCCTATCGCGATTATTAGAAGAGGGAGGGATTATAGAAAGAAGATGATTGTGAACCCGCTTTTTAAAAAGTTGCAGGTCATCGCAGCCCTGTAAAAAAAGGATTCTTAATGGAGATTGGTCCTTGTAGTGTCAATCTTGAGAGTAAATGGATGAGACTGATCAGCGTGCCGAGTTCTTCGGCCGAATGTGGCCAGTGGTGGTACAAGAGTTTTTATTTCTCTGGAGCATCTGCCATGGAAATATCTGTACAGTAATGTCTGGTCTGCAACTCTTCTTCTATGCTCTAGTGAGTAAAGGGTATCTGTGAAATTTGAGCCAAATGAATGGAATTCTGAATGAAATTTAGAAAACGAAGAGTGCTGAACCCCAAATGTGCGAGCAATACTCCAGTAGAGGTCGGATTTGAGCCTTGTACGTCGTCAACAGTTGATCAGGAGTAAAAAACTTTCTAGCTTTCCACAGAAAACCTAGCCTCTGGCTTGCCGACTTTGCGATGTTAGCAACATGGTCAAGCCAAGACATATTATTAGACACCGTGACTCCCAAAATCGAGATGGAGGGACTTGATTCAAGGGTATTTCCGGACATTGTAATGATGTGATTTGAGGAATTTACTTTCTTGGAAAACGTGGTGCTTTGTGTTTTCAGGGCGTTTAATTCAACAAGATTGTTGGTTCCCCACTCGACGATTGCTTCAAGATCTCTATTGATGGAGTCAACCTGTTCCTGCCCGAGTTTATTTGTATCATTCACTGAAAGTGATCGAGAGGATGTTAAAATTGAGAGGTCGTTGATGTGTAAAAGAAATAGGGTGGGGGACCCCAGCATTGGTTTATAACGCATCAGAAGAAATACCGTCAACTGCCACATGTAAGGAGCGATCTTGCAGGAAGCTCATGAGCCATTGGCGCAGTTTGGTTGGGAGACCGTAGGCAGATAATTTGCTTAACAATGCCTGGTGCCAAACGCGGTCAAGGGCTTTAGATATATCCAAGGCTGTTGCACGGGATTCATTAAACTTCTCAATAGTGTTTGTACAGAGCTGAGTGACATAAGCCAGCAAATCTCCAGTAGACCGAAATTGTCAAAATCCATATTTTCTGTCATGAATTACCTCAAATTTCTCCAGATATTAAGTATAGAAATTATAGCTTTTTACGTTGTTTTTTTTTAGATTTTACAGGCCTAATTAGTCTTGTTTTGTGACGTTAATTAATCATTAAATATGGTTATTTTGCTCTAATTGTTTAAAATGTTGGATGTCCATATTGGACAAGAGTGACTGGAGCGTGACATTTCACAAATTAAAATTATCGATTTACATTTGAAATATTTAAATTTTTTTTTCGACATTGATGTTGATGGATTTAACAGGGCCGCAATTGCATAAAATAATTGATGAATTCTTTCCTTCTGTTCGGGTGGGGCGAAAAATTAAAATTTATGTAGAAATATACTTAAATATTCTGATTTTGAGTCATAAAAGCACATTATTGTTTTATTATATTGAATTTAAAATTCGTAATTTTTAATCTGTATATCAGGTGACCTAAAACACGAGCCGGCATGGTGTGACGTCATATGGGCAAAAATATTATCGTCGGTGAGACTGCAAAACCGCGTAGCACTCTGCAATACCGCGTATCTACAAAAGTCGCAAAATTGACATTTGGCGCCAGTGGGTTCAGAGTGTTTATTGTTGAATGTAACAAATAATTTTTTACTGTTTAATAATTATAAAATATACTTAAAGGTATTATTCACTACTCAGATAAACCTGAATTCTGATTGGACTGTCACCTGTAAAGTATCAACACATAAACTGACATAATAAAAATAATAATGACAAGTAGTATAAAAATGTGATTTCATTATCCCAAAAATATTAAAGAATACATTAAATACAAAATAAACAGTACAAATTAATGAACATTAATTGACTCCTAGTATAGTTATACCTCCCCCTCTCAGTCGTCCAGCACCGGTCGCATGATGAATTCAGAGTAAGCGTTAAAGAGCATAGGTTAGGTAGAAAACAGAAAAATAATTGGGGTTGCTTGGTAAAAAATTTTTGTAAAGCCATCCGTATTCGAGATAAAGGGCGTTGAAGAAAAAAAATGTATACACATTTATTACGATTTTGCCGAAACTACTGGAAACATTGTAATTAAATTTTATACGAATATGTTTTAGAAGCTGATTCATCCCATGAATTTGTTTTTATATCTGACTCTCATAGAGGGCGCTAGTTATACGGTTCGTACCATTTACTACTACGTACCGATTTATTAATCAAAATTTCAAGTGAACTTAAACATCATTCCATTTTACACCAAAAAAGTACTCTTAGTAAAACTCGCTAATGTGTACCGTTTTCGGAATATTTTGATTTTAAAATTATGAAGTAATAACCAAATTTTTTTTCTACAATGCCATTTATCTTGAATACGGATGGCGTTAACAAAATTTTTTACTAAGCAAACCCCAAATATTTTTCAGTTTTCTACCTATCCTATGCTTTTCAACGCTTACTCTAAATTCATCATGCGACAGATGCTGGACAACTGGGAGGAAGGTATAACTATTGGTGGAACTAGGATGTCTAACTTGAGATTCGCCGACGACACAGCTCTCCTAGCAACCACAGAAGCTGAACTATTAGCTCTCCTTAATACCTTAGAACAAACTAGGTGTCACTATTGTAAACAAAAAACCCAAGTAACAAATCTTGTGCAATATTACGGGGTCATCTTTTTATGAAACACCCTATATAAAGTTTTGATCCACGATATTCTTTTCGATTAATACAACATGCAAAATCAATTAAAATAAACATTAGTCGAGACGTATGGCACTTTTAATGAGGCGTATTATTTATAACGAACAAATTTTTTTTGTTCGGTTTAATAAGGATATTGTTCTAAAAACATGTTAAATATAGTATTCGATAGTTGGACGACTAAATATACAAATTGTAAGTATTCAAAACGAGTTAATCAAAATAATTATTCTCTTGAAAGGTTTTGTTTTATAAATTCAGAACTACAATGACTCAAGTGCTTGTGTCAGCATAAACGGAGCTTACACGAACTTAAAATTTGATCGTCAAATGCCTCCTTTACGTCGATGATCAAGTTATATTAGCATCATCTGAGAAGGAAGTTGTGGGCGGTGGTTAATATTACCGTCTTTTTAACCCTTGTTGGGGGAGTGGTAGCGTACCAGACGATTGGTGCAAGGCAAGGAAGGAGATGTATGTATGTATGTCAGAAGGTGTACTGCGCTTTTATAGACTTGGAAAAGGCCTACGACAGAGCGGTAGTTTAATACGAGCACTGAAATCACTTTTCGAGGATTCCACTGCTTGTGTCAGGATAAACGTTTGACGTTTTTAAAGAAAATATTTTTTGGAAGCTGTTTTACGAATTAAACAAATATGCAACATTAAACGTGGTGATTTATATAGAAAAATTACTGTATACTTAAAATGTAAGCTCGCTTAGCTGTAACTGCAACTACAGCACTGGTATAAGCTTTAAAATTCATATTTCCTACGAAATTGATGATTTTTTGCTATTAACTTGTAAACGTTTGACTTTAAGATAAAACCTTTGTGGAATATTTTTTTAAAATATATCTTTCAACGAAAAATTCCTGTATAATGTATGTTTTCAAATTTTCCTGCAACTTTTGTACTTATGAAGTTGACAGTAATTTCGATTATTTGCACCTACAAGTAATAAATTCTCGTTTTTTTTTATTTCCGCTGACTTTCCACTGCTAGCTTGATAGAATTATCAAAATTAAACATTTCGAATACTAATCGCACCAGGGCCGTATGCAGCCATAGGGCCTCGAAATTCCGCGAATCCTAAAATTTTCCTATAGATGTGAATCTCGTTTGAACTTCACATTGTCAAAGGCCGTGTCAGTCCCACCTGTTCGGCATTGTCTTGGGATTGTGAACGATGTCGTGAACTTATTTAGAAACCACGCTTATGCGACGAAAATTCTTGAAGATCTCATCCAAGAACATGCTCCAGAGAGCAAAAAGAAGGGGCTTATTCGTCTTTGCGAAACAAGATTCATCAAACGACATGACAACATACTATCTTTCGTAGAACTGTTCCAAATCATTCACATGGGATTGAAAAAAATTTCAGAAAAATCTTGGACTATTTCGAAAACTGCGGCATGCTTACTTTCAGCAGTTCAGAAAAGCGAGTGTCTCGTCAGTCCCTTGGTTTGTAACCGACTTTTCCGCAACTCGCTTCCTTTGTCAGTTCAATTTTAAGAAATGTCACGTGATTTGGCATCAGCAGTAGAGCATGTTCACGAAATCGTGTATATGCTTCAAGAAGAACGAACAACTGCAGAAGTATCGTTCAGCAAAATTTCCATAGTAGCTGAAAAACTTGCAAACGACACATTCGATATGGAGCTGAAAGTTTCGAGACTCACGTTGAAGCAAACAACTCGTTCCAATTATTGAACAGACACTGTTGAATCGTACTTTTGGTCTGCTGTTTTTATTCCTTGCCTCGATACGCTGATTCAGAATTTGTGAGACAAATTTCGTAATGAGAACGCGGGAATCTTATCAAACTTACAATAAAAGTAACTTGATTGTTTGCTGCCACAAGTGTATGACTTCAGAGCTTTTAGTGCTGCTTGGCTATCTGATAAAATATAGATCAAGACTTACTTACGTAACTTAACGGGCAATGAAAGACTCAGTGCACCGTCAACTCATGTAAATTCATGGAAACTTAGGTATCGATCCGAGTGAGGTTCTCGAGATTATAGCAGCAAAAAAATCGCGAAAGTTAAAATTTTAAATTTTGTCTACTGGAATTGACGCTTTTGTTTGACAATTAATGTGTATCTGCGTGACTGATAATTAAAATTACAGTTAAAATATTGATAACAATAAAGCAGTTTTTCACTAATGAGTCCAACTTTGATAAAAAATATCAAGACACCCATCAACCATTTCCATCCCCCTCCCCCCAAAAAAACTACGTTTTGGGACCCCCCAAACCAAATTTCTGGCTACGGGCCTGTATTGCACATTTGCATACTTAATATTTTACTAACAGAAATGTGTTTTTTTCCAGAACTAACCGAATTAGAAACAAGAAATTGTAGATAGACCACTAGAAAGAACATTGCTGACTCCATACGTATTATCATACTAAAGGTCAAGAACTACATTAAGAAGATACAGATAACGATAATCACGCCCAGAAAAACTAATTTTATTACAACGAAATACAAAGAAATGTGAGATTAGCGTGCGTAGGTAGTCTCGAAAATCGAATAACGACACAATGTACCTTCGCATAAATTCCTATTCCATTCTTTACATTCTTTTCGCGTGGTTTTTGGGCATTTGCTATGGATTCGTGTTGCTGTCTTCGGCTGCGGGAGATTTCGAAGATGTCAACGTTTTTCGAAAGGGGGAATCATTGAGTTACAAACTGCAAAGTACCGTGCTGTTGAACGAGAAAGATCTCAGCGGTAAGAGTGTTGGTTTTTACATCGACGGGAAAGTCGTCGTTGATGTCGTTTGTGATGACGGAAATCGCAAATTGTTGAGAATGCAGGTAAGCCAGAATTCATCTCTAAGACAACCCACTTTTACATTAACATATTAAAACTTCCATCCAATTATAGTATATTATTCAACGAGCATAAATCACCAAGGAAATAATAACTCATTATACGCGAGTAGAATACTATACTTTATTCACGACTACTAAATATTTTTGTTGTGGTTTATTTATTGGAAAATTTTGTTACATTATTAGAAACACTATTATTTTATTTTAACAAATATTTCATACAGATAACGGAAAAGTCAATTGAACAGACCAGCATACATGTGTTTTATTGATTTGGAAAAAGCGTTCGATCGTGTGCGGTTAAGAGACGTTATACACCATCTTTACGACAGGCAAATCATACATAATCTCATCAAAACCATAGAAAATATACACAAAGCAAATCAGCGTTAAAAACCAATGCTGGGATCCCCCATCTTATTTTTTTTATACATCAATGACCTTTTGAAAACCACCACGAACCCCATTTACAGTTGCGCAGACGACAGCACACTTGTCTCAACTTTCACATTCTATCGATCACTTTCAGTAAATGTTACAAATAGACTCAGGCAGAAACAGGTTGATTCCATAAATAGAGATCTTAAAGCAATCGTCGAGTGGGGAACCAACAATCTTGTTCAGTTCAACGCCTGGAAACCACAAAGCGCCACGTTTTCCAAAAAAGTAAATAACTTAAACCACTCTATCACAATGTCCGAAAATACCCTCAACTCAAGTCTCTCCATCTTGATTTTGGGAGTCACGGTGTCTAATAATATGTCTTGGCATGACCATGTTGCTAACATCGCAAAGTCGGCAAGCCAGAGGCTAGGTTTTCTGTGGAAATCTAGAAAGCTTTTCACTTCTAAACAACTGTTGACGACGTACAAGGCTCAAATCCGACCTCTACTGGAGTATTGCTCGCACATTTGGGGTTCAGCACCAAGGCATTCTCTTCGTCTACTAGATTCCATTCAGAAAAGGGCCATTCGGTTGATAAACAGCTCAACTCTCACAGATACCATTCACCCATTAAAGCAAAGAAGAAGAGTTGCAGACCAGACATTACTCTACAGATATTTCCATGGCAGATGCTCCAGAGAAATAAAAACTCTTGTACCACCACTGGCCGCATTCGGCCGAAGAACTCGGCACGCTGATCAGTCTCACCCATTTACTCTCAAGATTGACACTACAAGGACCAATCATCATCTTCTTTCTATAATACCTCCACCCTCTTATAGTCGTAGTGCGGGCCGCCCGCGGCCCACACCATAAGTCTACCCTTTTTGCGACTATTTTCAGTAAAAAAAATTCAAGCAAAAATAAATGGGACCACGACCGAACCAATAGCTGTGGGCCAAGGTATTCGAAAAGGGGATTCCCCGAGCCCTCTGCTCTTCAACATCATTATGGACGAAGTAATAAGCAAAGTACGTTTACTGAAAGGATACAGAATGGATGACCGTGAATTTACTGTTCTATGCTATGCCGATGACGCAGTACTAGTTGCTAAAAATGAAGACGATCTCTGCAGCGACTTCAATTTAAGCGACATCAATTTGACTGCACTGCCAAATCACTTAATATGGTAATATCGGCCCAGAAAACTAAATGTATGACGACGTCAAAAATGCCATTAAGGTGCAAACTGAAAGTATGCAGGATACCTAAATGACACAATATGGCGAAATAAAAACATTAAAATGGAAACCAAATTAAGAATTTACAAGGCAAAGACCAACTATGACATACACGGCAAAAACTCGACCAGACACAGCGAGAACCAAACAACTTCTAGAGACAACCGAAATGAGAGTGGAATGAGCACATCAGTAGAATTAACAACGAAAGAATAGTCAGGACCTTACGCGACAAATCACCAATGGGTCGCAGCACCTTTCCCAATTGAAGCACTTAAACCTGTTGATAAACCTACTAGAAATGCTTGCCTAGGATTGGGTAAGAGAAGCAATCCACTTTCCAAAGACTGATTACGTAATGTACACAGATGGTTTAAAAACCCCAGATGGAGTAGTGGCCGGTGTTTACAGTAGACCCAAAGACTAAAATATCTACTAGTGTTCCAACAAAATAAATTCTAAGCTTGTATGGAATTGCATCGAATCCCTGGAATGCATCGGTGCAACAACAGAGTGACTCTGCTGTCACAGGATCAGAACCAGTATTTGGAGTCACCACAAGTGCTGCCAGAACTATTATTTTGGATTGAATAATACAAAAAAAACAATCCTGGCAAAAAATTTTATCATTAATTCCATTTTTTTTTAAATTAACCGCTCGTTTTGGGTACTATAATGTCTTTTCATCATAAAATTTATCCAGAGTCCGAATAATAAAAGTAAAATTATTGTTGGAACGTTTGATTGCAGCTTAAGTCTCCCAAGCTTCACATACGATCCAGAAAAGCGCCGTCTCCGGACGGGTTCATTCCCCATTCTTCAAAGTTGGACAACATCCAAAACGAACCTTTTTTGGTGGTTTGGAATAGAGGGAAAATCGACAAGATCTTTCTATCAAAAAGCGAACCGGTTTCCATGAAAAACGTCAAAAAAGGAATAGCCAGTCTGTTACAGGTAATTTTACTTCTCAAATAATTTATAAAGCAAAAAAACCTTTATTTGGACATGAAGTCCTCCACGACTGCTAGAAATATTGCCTTTGCGATTGGAAGTATCTAACACAAAAAACTGTTTGACAAAAGTCAAATTTTGTTTCCCCTTTTTATTACTGTACATTTTACATACAAATTTTATTGGGACACGTGAAAAGATTTCTTTCTTCGTTACTCCTTCCCTTCTTTTTGGTACATTTTTGATGGTGAGTATTGGAACCAAAAGGGGTAAAATTAAATCCTGGCACCGAAAAATTTTATTTTTTCTTTGTTGTTGCGTTTTTATGAGTCGGTAGGATGAAAAATACAAAAATGGTACCTAAATAGTCCTACAGATGACTGAATTTACAGGTGTTAAAAAGTTACAAGTTATAATCTATGTGGATGGAGCTTTAAGCTTACTTGTTAGCACATCCAGGAGAGAAATACAGAAGACGGATCTTTATAAAAAGACACATAATAGAATTGAGTCCTAAAGCTGTAAGAGGTTCTTTTTTTAACGATATACATAACTAGATTAATGGTTCTCTATTGAGATGTTTTGAAAACACCAAAGTCTAATAATTATCGATTAATCAGCTTCTTTTGCTTGTCAAAGCGTTGGTAATTCGCTTAAGGTATTTAAAATTTCAATTGTCAATGATGTAAAGAACACTTTTGGAGACGTCATCATGAATTTAATAGTTTTGTACATCAAGAATAACTGTAAATTTTGCATTGGTATCTGGTGTTATTTGATTTCTAATGAATGTTTTTTGGTTATCATACATACAGTCACACCTTTTTCCCATAGGGGTAGGCGGAGGCCACTTCCTCCCACTTGCTACGGTTCTTACACAAATCTTCCGCTTCTTCTAGAAGCTCGTCGGTTGTTGGTACTCATGACCTGGACTTTCTTGAAATCACATCTTCTTTCACACCAAAGCGTTTCCTTATTTCACTATTCTTCACTTTATCCATCAGAGTCACTTCGGCTGTAGGTCCTTCTCAGACTAATCATCTCCGCAGCATTGATCTTACTTTCATGCTTCTTCTGCCAAATCCAACATTCACTACCATACATAAGTATGCACAGCGACTCGTGCCGTTTTTGACACTTTCTTGCTGCTCATAAAGTTAAACGGGGCCCCATTCATTTGTTTCCCTGCCTACACCATTCGCTCAATGTCACTGTCAGGGAGTCATTTGACGATTAAATCATTTATTCTCAATACATATGCACTCTCTCGGTATATTACCTTTAAGATCCGTATTAATAAATTAACATACATTCATACATAGAGAAATATAAAAGACCTCTTATTCGGCTGGTTATTTATTTATTTATTTATTTGCACCCCTCAACAGATTTACATCCAATCATTGAGTGGGTAAAAAATAAAGAAACAACATAAATTATACAATTCAAAAAAAAAAAGAAAATAAATAGAAATGCAAAATATGAATAACTAATAAAACTTGGATTGGGATCTTGTATTATTTAATTGCTGAAAAATGTTTTTTGGGTTTTCAAGAATAACTATTAAGCTTAGATATTAGGTGTTATTTGATTGTAGTTTTTTGGGTCATTAAAAATAATTGTAATTCTGGATCCGGTGTTATTTTTTTGCTAATAAATGTGTTTTTGTTATCAAGAGTACTTACTATAACTCTAACAATTGAATTGAGATAAGGTGATATTTGATAACCAATAAGTATTTTTTTGGATTATTAAAAATAACTGTAATTTTGGGATCCGATGTTATTTAATTGCTAATAAATGTTTTTTTTGGTGATCAAGAATAACTCTTAATCTTAGATGTTAGGTGTTATTTGATTGTAGTTTTTTGGGTCATTAAAAATAACTGTAATTTTGGGATCCGATGTTATTTTCTTTCTAATAAATGTTTTTTGGGTGATCAAGAATAACTACGAAGCTTAGATGTTAGGTGTTATTTGATTGCATTTTTTTGGGTCATTAAAAATAACTGTAATTTTGGGATTTAATGTTATTTAATTGCTGATAAATGTTTTTTGGGTTACACTATTACGCTTGGGTTGGGATCTGCAGTTATTTGAATGCTGATAATTTTTTTCGTGAAAGCAGGATTTTGATTAAATAAATGTTTTCGTTTATCAGTTTCAACTATTGGACGGAGACGTTGAAGAAACCGATTCATCGGGATCGTGCGCGATGACGTATTCCTCTCTGTCTTCCGCGAGATTCGTGAAGACAAAATCCAATTGTACGTCCCACGATTTGGGAAGCATAAAAAACGACAACAAAATGTTGGGAGTCGAAGTAGTTTCCCGACGAATCGTCGAATACGAATTGGTCTCGAATCCTTTTCGAATTGCGTCGATAACTTCCAGAGACAGCCACACAGCCCATTTAATCGCGCGAGAAGAAATGGGGAATCACGTGGAGGCGGAGCAGGTGCTAACTTACCTTAAAACGGAGGAAATTGCTGAGATCGAAGGTGATAACGTCGAAGAGATTGTCGAAAAAATGAGTAAAGCTTCCGGTATCGCTTTCAATCCGGAAAATTTGCTCACTGAAAAGGAACCCCTTCAACCGGAGGACGCGGTGACGTTTACGAAGAAAATTGAAAGTTTGAGGACACATTTAAAAATTGAAAATATCGCGACTTTGAAGCAAGCCAAGGCTGTTATCGAAGCCGTTAACGTAGCCAGAAGCTCGAAAAAGGAAGATTTATTGAAGGCTTTGACGTCAAAGAAGAATAAGCAAATTTTGTAAGTAAATTTAATTTAAAATTCGTAGTAAAACATAAATAAAAACCGCCCGAACGCCAACAAAAGTACGAAGAGAATATCAAATATCTCGGTCTACTAACTGATCGGAATCTTGGGTGGAATAAACATGCGGAATAAAAAACTGAGACCTCTCATAATAAAATTCTAATTATTTTAAAAACTCTTTAGATGATAATCCTTTATAACAACTTGGTCCAAACCCATATAAACTACGCAATCACAGTATGGGGAGGCATTACTAACAATTATTACACAAAAATGGCTGATTAAGATAATCCTCAAGAAAAACTACAGATATCCCATGGAAAAACTCGCAAAATCTAACCTTCTCACTTATTTAAAATGAACTTTTCCCAAATGTAAAAAGTGGTCAGCGGCTAGTCGAATAGTAAGTCAATATGATATTTACACTACTTTACATTACATTTATGCGGTTGGGCCATTGGTATAGGCACCTATGTCACCTAGATCTTTGATAGTCTGTGACTACCGTCGTGTCTTCAGGACATCAGAAAGAGTCCGCTGGTTTTGGCAAACCGCAGGATTTCTCTTGGCCCTGTCTCATTTAGATCACTTGGATCCATTATCATGCGGCCCCAGGTTTGGTACCTGTATACCGCTAGCATCGGGCAGCAACACAGAATGTGTATGCTGCTCTCTTCCTCATCGCCGCATAGTCGGCAGTTTTTCTCAGCCGTCAGCTTAAGTTTGAAGAGGTGCGCTCTTAGTGCGATGTGGCCAGTGAGCAGGCCAAGCGTGCTGCTTAGCCTACTTCGGTTCATCGTCCAGAGTACGTCCAGCCTCTTCTGGAGAGGTTTTTTCATCAGCTGTCTTGATGTTCTGCAGCCAGTATTTGCATTCCACTGAGCGATATGTTCTTGCTCAAGGATTAGTTTCAATTTATGTTTCGCTTTGGCAATTGACAATCCGACCAAATGGCTAATATGATATGATACTGTTTTATTAAAATGTTGTCGAAAACAATAGAACGAGCCGAGTGCTAACCCCAGTTACTGGGTTAGGTTAGGTTACTGGGTTCTAGGTTGGAAAAACCAAATATGTTGAACCTTATTCTTTCTAAGCAGGGGCTTGAACATAGTATGTGTTCAGCAGTTTCGTCTTTCACGCAGCAAAACCGACAGCCCGTTCGTTGGATCGGATCTATCCTTCCGAGGTGGTCCCGTCAGAATTCGCAGGTCATTCCTACCACATTCCTGAAACAGCTTTGTTTGTTTGTTTCTCGAGGATTTAGGTAGAAACGCCACCTTTGAATGTGTCAACCGTGGTGGATCAGATATCAGTGCGTGAGTCTTTTTATCTCCGCCAAATCCGAAATAATGATTTTGGCAGCCATTGTCTTGACTTCAATGACTGGTTATGGTACTGTGAACGCAGATTCGGCACCCTGTTTCGCGAGGATGTCGGCTTTTCCGTTGCCCTCCACCCCCTGGTACCCTGGTACTCACAGCAGAGTCACTCTGTTTGCACTAAGGCACTCCGGACAAGTTTAGAATTTATCTTGTTGAAGCTCAATGCTTTTAGAGCAGCCTGGCTGTCTATACTATATATCCTAGTAAAATAGCATGGTACAGTTGCCAGTAACCCCAACGACTCATTTTGTTACGTTAAATTTAAAATACTTAGGTAAATCACAGGCTTCGTTGGTCACATGCGAGATACTGGCAACGAAGTCATTCACGACTTGCATGCTTTTCCACTACGCGCTAGTCAAAAACCCTTTACTTGCACAGAAAAATCAAACGTCTTGCGATCTGCTAGCGTGTTATCTCCTGGCGTACATGCAAGTAGCACGCATCTTCCAGTGACTAACATGCTTCCATCGCTGTAAAAAGCATGTGTATACTCGCCTTAACGCAGCAAGCTAGCAAGCGCAACTAAATATTTTTGATATTATTTTTTACGAAACGTGTAATATTTTTAGACCGCAACTTTACGACATTATGGGCTTCGTCCAAACCGTAGAATCTCACGAGGCCGTCATGAAGAATCTGCATTTCGATAAAGAAGACCAAAGCGATCTCAGCGAACGGTACTTGTGGGCTCTATCGTTCTCCCATCAACCGAATCCAGACGTTCTTAAAGATATTTCGAAAAAGTTCACCAAAACCGTGAGCATACCAGAAAAAGTAAAAGAAACTATGATTTTATCCATCGCCTCGATCGCCCACAAGTTGTCCAAGTCGCCTAATAGTGATTATAAATTTAATGTGAGTAATTTAGAAATAATTTCTTTTTTTTAATTGTTGGAAATATACTTCGTATATTTCTTATCGACATTTGGCCCATTTAGATGTCATTAGACAGATGTCAGATAATGTACTTCATAATTATTACTTGTGTCATTGTAAAATTCATAATTAGTACCAGTATTATTGTCTAGAAAAATAATAGTCAATCAAGCCTGTGTTTAATGAAATGGATGGCGATCGCTAGAGCCATCTCTCACAGATACCCTTCACCCTCTAGAACATAGAAGAAGAGTTGCAGACCAGTCATTGCTCTACAGATATTTCCATGGCAGATGCTCCAGAGAAATAAAAACTCTTGTACCACCATTGGCCACATTCGGCCGAAGAACTCGGCATGCTGATCAGTCTCACACATTTACTCTCAAGCTTGACACTACAAGGACCAACCTTCATCAAGAATCCTTCTTTTACAGGGCTGCTACGGAATGGAATAAGCTTCTAAAATCAGTTTTCCAGAAAACTATGACCTGCAACTTTTTAAAAATCGTGTCCACAATCATTTCCTTTCTATAATCCCTTCCCCTTCTAATAGTCGCAGTGCGGGCCGTCCGCGGCCCACACGATAGGTCTACCCTTTTTGCGACTATTTTCATAAAAAAAAAAAATCTGCTGTATCGCAGAATCCTCAAGATACCTTGGACGGCCCGACTGTCAAACGAAGAAGTTCTAAGATGAATCAACGAACAACGTGAACTGTTTGAATTGATTAAGAAAAGAAAAACGGCATACTTGGGGCATATCATGCGAAACACGAAATATCATTTCTTGCATCTGTTGATCGAAGGCCGGAGGAGAGGGATCCGAAGAAATAAAATGTCTTGGCAGCGAAATATCAGACAGTGGACCGGGCTAGACGATATACAGTCGCTAATACACACCGCAAGGAACAGAGAAGCGATGGAAAATGTTATCGCAAACATCCGTTAGTGGATACGCACTAGAAGAAGAAGAAGAAGAGCCATCTAATATTTTTTACTAAAAATAATGTATCTCGTAATGTGGGGCCTTCATCAGATGGCGAGCAATACTATACTTCTATCCCTTTTTAAGATAGTCTTTTTTCATTTATTTCATTTAGTAAAGTACAGAATATTATCAATGATACAATGCTGAGCTAAAGTTTGCATTCGGATCATCAATATTGTTACTACACGAAGTAATAAAATATATTTTTTTAAAACTCCTAGTGGATACTGCAATCTGACTGGTTGGAAATAAGATAAGTAGATAATGACGCGTAGAGTACCACTACAATGAGTGATCTCTTTAAAATTTATCTAAATCCTAAATCTAGAGTTCATTAGTCTATGTGAACTTAAGCATAATCATTTATTGGAGTCCTGTAGGCAGGTACGCACTTCATTGACATCGCGCTTATTTAATTGTTTGGCGAGCATATTAGGATGCACTAGTACTCGTTCACTGTATCTCGCACTAAAAGGATATATTGTATCCTTGACAGAATAAAATATAAAAATTATAGAAAACTATAATACTATTATAGGAAACTATAAAAAATTCTTGACAGCGATTTTATATTTTAATACTTCCTCAGAAGCTATTTAATAGGTGGTGCTTGTTAAAGGTATAGTGTCGTGACTAGCACTCTTCCTGTTGTACTTGGTAAGAGTTGGAATTGTTAATTTGTCTCTTCGAAGGGCAAACATGAGTTTGTCGAGTCGTAACCTGTGCTGATGAGGGGCAACACCCCAAAAGCGGTCAATAGGTGGTTACTTCGAATGGATAAATTTAATAATTCTTTCTTTTACTTACCGGAAATGGGATTATGCACGATTATTTATCAGATGTAATTCAATGCTCCTCGTGGGCATATAGCCAGGAGTGTAGCTATTTTCTGTTATATAATCGACCCACATATACCTATAGTATAGATTAACATGCAGCGAAATTAGCTGGTTCTTAAAAAATTAGTTTTATACATTTTTACATGGAGTAAGTCTGTCTCGTAACATGGCAAAAGCGATTTGTCAACAAATAGTTACACATTGAATGTCATGAATATCAGCAAATGGTAATAAGACACCGCCGGGCTTTGTAAAGTAAGTCGCTCAACTTACATTGCGACCTACATCGACTAAATAAATAAACACTCTCGACAGTACCAAAATGTAGATAAGTTGCAAGAGATGAAAGTGAAAATCAACCCCTATGGCACTTTTCTTTTTGAAATTTTCCATGAAATTAGCATTGCTTACCACTAAAGCGAATAAGCGGTATGATGCACTGGCGTCTGAGATAGAATCAGTTCTGAAATGACACTTGACATCTAATTGAACGTCCTAAAGTTTGTGAAGTCATTGGAAGCCGCATGATGTTAATGAACAAATTTAAATCGAATAAAAAAAAAGAAAGCCATATTGGTTGCTTAAGGTAACAGCTAGAAATCCATTTGAATCATACATTTGCTCGCATGCGTTTAAGGCTTACGATCCTCAGACAAGCTCTAAATTTGTGGGGAGGCCTCCTCCTTTGAAGTCACCCAGGTCGTTCAAAAAGTTTCTTTATCTCTGTTTCTGACAAACACAAATTTATTAACTGTCGTGGTGTTTATTGTATTTTAGATCCTTCGAGACGTGGAAGAAATGATTCTTAACAACCTGGAATATGCAAAAAACGAAGAAAAGCACAAGTACTTCAGAGCCTTGAAAAACCTAAAGTCGCCAACGTCTGTACCTACACTTTTAAGGTACATTAAAAAAGGCACCCAAAAGGAGGGAGTATTGGCATGGAAAGCCATCAAAGCCTTCGACCCATCTTTATGGGACAAAGAAATTTTGATGGCAGCTCAAAAATCATTTTTCCAATTGGATAGAAGGTAAAATTGATTTTTCCTTTATTAAAACTTTTTATTTAAGAATCTACGTGATAATTTGTAGAATAACAAACAATAAAAGAGAATAAAAAAATTGAATCGGGATTTGCATATTAAGTTCAACAAGTAATTTTAAATGTATATTTATGCTTAAAAGTTAAAAATGTCAATTCAACTCCGGATGAAATAATTTAGTAATTAAACGAGGCGTTGTGATCGAACACGATAAAAAACGAAAACATATCGTTAGCCGTCGGATAGATGATGCATCTAGAGATGCGTGATTCGACAAACGGTTTACAATACGTACCTACAAAGAAAATCAAGTCCCAACATAAGAAATCATATTTAACAAATTGCAAGATTTTAACGATTTTAAATATAAATCATTAGAAACGCTTCGACAAATTTTAATGGAATGTGATTATTAGTATAAGAAGTTAGATAGTCGTATCGTGGTACTTCGTCAACATTATTTGAAGTCATATCTTAAATTATAGAGAAAGTAATAGAAATATAGTTTATTTAGATGAAACGTGTTTCGACACTTACGATGTCGTTAAATAAATAAATAATTTTTGAAAATATATCTGATTTAAAAATAAAATTGATGGGCCACTTGTCGGTTTCTTTTGAAGATTTTATGGCTTTTAATGAGATGTTTTGTATACATTTTTAGACTGACTTTGGACTTTAATTAAATAAATTCTGAAATATGAAAAAGCGTTTTTTAAAGATTAAACATCGTCTATGGTGAATTTAATTCCGTAGGTACGACACTAGTTCGAGAACCATAGCGGCGGACATTCTTCTGGAATCCCAACCCAGTTACGAACTTCTAAACCACATATTACACATCCTAACATCCAACGAGCCAGCTTACGAGATAAAACAGTACATTTTTCAAAGAATAAAAATGATTTCTGACGCAGACGGTACTTTTAAATCCAAAATAAACGAAATAATTAAAAAGGACAGTTTGCTAAATAATTATTCGAGCTTGGCGCCGAGAGGACTATCTACTGCTCTGGCCAGACGGTTCCTTACTCATCCTTCGAGCAACGGTAGCTTAGTTACCATACAGGAAATGCAGTCCGGCATATCAAAAAGGGGCACTATCGATGTGATTCTCGAAAAAGGAGATCATAGAAATGAGATATTCAGTGTAAGAATCGGTTTTCCAGTGTACAAGGTGTCTCAGGAGTTAATTGTTTCAGAACAGAACGGGAAATGTTTGGCATGTTTGTTAAAAGATTTAAAGTACCTTCATCCAAAAGTTTAGGATTAAAACAGGTTCCCTTTAAAATAAAATTGACCTGTCTCGGGTTTTCCACATGTATCATCGTATACAGAGAGAAAAATATTTAAGGAACATAAAAATTTCAATGCAAAACATTGATGTGTACGGTATGCAGTCGACCAGCAAAAATAATTATTTGCGGTTAATAAATCAAGTAATAACTACAACTCTCTTATTTGAATTGTTCCCACTTCGTCGACTTGTGTTTAAGACGTTACACTAATCAGTATGAAACTGTTAGCGACGATGTGTACGTCTGACTTATCAGGAAAGAGACTAAGACTAGTATGCAAGTGATCAAATAATTTCTCTTTTGATAAACCTATTTGTTGTGCCAAACAAGAGCCAAATCTCGTATTAAACTACCGCTCACCCCATACATAGACAATGTCGACCACAATTCACTCCTCACCACTCTGTCATAGGCCTTTTCCGAGTCTAAAAAAGCGCAATGGATCTTCTGACTTGTAGCCAAGAATTTTTCGACTATAGCTCGTAATGAAAAGACCTGATCCATACTGATCTCCTTCCTCTTCTAAATCCTGCTTGCACATCCCCTATCATCTTCTCAGTTTTATTCGTAACTCTTTTAATCAACATCTTTGCATACAGTTTACCCACTATGCTGAGTAAACTAATATCTCGGTAGTTCTTACAGTCCTGCTGCTCCCTTGTAAAGCGGCACTATAACGGCCTTGCACCAGTCATCTCGTAGCAATAATAAACTAATTTATAGTTTCTTGAATTAAGTGACCGCTAAAATACCATCTTAAAATTTGTAACTTTTCTTTCTTTGTGCTAATTTTAAAAGTCTTAGATTAGGTTAGGTGTCATGTGAGTTGGGCGTAGGTCACCCCTCCACTCCTTAATAGATCTATTGTGGCCCACCTCTAGAGGTTACAGCTCACCGCACAATCCAGCCCTTCCCAAGAAGTTTATGGTTGCATGGAGTGAGATTTTCTTGAAATCGGTAGGTTCTAGGTGGTGGTATAACCGAATATGTTGAACCTTATTCTTCACAGGCAGTGGCATGAACATAGTATATGTTCAGTGGTTTTGTCTTCCACGTAGCAAAACCGACAGTCCGTTTGTTGATTTAGACCTATCCTTCCGAGGTGGTATCTTTGTGTCCTGTAAGCAGTCTCGTTAAAATTCGCAGGTTGTTCCTGCTCCATTCTAGGATCTGCTTAGTTGTGCTTTTTGAGGGTTTAGGTAAGAACGCCAACCCTGGTATATCGGACCAGTGCGTGAGTCTTTTTTTCTCCGCCCAGTCCGAAATAATTGTTTTGGCGGCACTTGTAGTGACTCCAAAGACCGGTTTTGGTCCAGTGAACCCAGATTCAGTTCCCTGTTTGGCGAGGGTTCGTCTTTTTCGTTTACCTCCACCCCCTGGTGCACAGGTACCCTAAAAATCGTACGAAATTATTTATTTTTAATTGTTATGGCTTATATTCGCAACTCTAAAGTGGCGACTGGCGAATTATACGATATAAACGTCATTAGGAAAGGGAACATTCTACAGTAATCGAGTTGAATACATAATTAATCGTCGCGAATATTTATTATAATTTGTGCTGGTCGACTGGCTAAAGTACATTTAGCTGATATGCATTGAAATAACCTGTTCCACAAATGTTTTTCCACACCTGTGTAATAAATACAATACATGTATTAAAGAACACTGGGCAAGCAAAAGTTTTAAATTAACTCCGAGACATCCTGCATGATCGGTCACACGGACACGTATTTATTTTCGTTGTTCTAGTTGGGTATATTTTCTGGAGGTCTGCATTCTATCATTTCGAGTGACAATGAAGCCGAAGAAGCAGAAGAAGAGAGCGCGACAGCAGGCATAGAACTGACCGTTTTGGGGACACAAATTCGCCCATTCGTGTTCTTCACTGGCCAAGGCGAACTCATGGGACACGTATGGTCAGGGACGGCTTCGGAAAAAACGCCAGCATTCCAAGTAAGATTTAAATTTATGATTTACGAATGGTATTTTATCTAATAAAGATTTAACGTTTACTAGGTTTTAGCTTTGTTACATGATCACTTGGAGTATATCAGATTGAGTTCAGGATTTATAAGCAGTATAAATTTCAAAGGAGCAACGTCCTTTGATTTATCAGGAAAAGTTGAAATATCCATTTGGAATAGAAACGCAGATTCTTTAGTACAGCAATCGTAAGTGTAATTTTAAAATGCTAAATTAAATTAAATTCATCCGTATAAGGTTTGTATTAAAGAATAAGTATCTTAATTTATTAACAAAATCAGAAATTCAGTCACTCCCTTCTTTATAAATATACTTATTGTGGGCAGCGATTAATGCGACAACTTATCCTTAGAAAACGGAACAATAAATACCTAGGAGTAATATTTAATAAACAAAGAACTGGTAAGGACGGGATCCAAGAAAGAATATTCAAAGGTGGGAAAGCTATTGGAGCCCTAAATTCCGTACTTTGGGAACGAAACATCAGACGTGACACCAAACTTGGAATTTACAAAACAATTCTTCAGAGTATATTGACAAATGGTTCGGAAATATGAGATATAAGTAAGAAACATCGAAGAAAACTGCTTGCCACGGAGATGGACTTTCTAAGAAGAAGCTGCAGAAGATCAAGACTTTAAAGAATAAGAAATATGGACATTAGAAGGAGCATGAACACCGAGCGAGATATTATTGATGAAATTGACAAAAAACAGTTGACATGGTTCGGACACACATAACGGATGGATTCAACAAGATGGCCAAAAAAGTGTTGGAGTGGATACCACCAGAGAAACGAAAGAAGGGACGACCAAGGATAAGTTAAAGAGATGACGTTGACGAGGCTACAAAAGCAAGAAATTTAGAGGAGGATATGTGCTACGACAGAAGGAACTAGAAACTGGGGACGGAGATTATGAGATTTTTGTTCTTTTTGTTACAAATTAAATCCATACGCCTCTGCCAAAGCGGAAGCAGTAGTCGGCCATATTCACCTTCCATTCTGGTCAATACTTATCTGAGGCTACGCTCCTTCCTGATGTTTTTTATTCAAAGTATGGAGTGTAGAGACAAAAGAAGAACCTTCTCTGTGTATGAAAAAGTATTCGTCGAAAAGCGTTAAATAAGGGTGGCGATACAGTAGCAAGAGGGTAACTTTTAAAGAAAGCGCCAAAAGTTATTTGAATGGGGTAGAAAGGTAGGCAAGGAAAGAAGAACTGCAAATTTTTCCCATTATTGTTCGATTATTTTAAAATATTTTCTAACAATAGTATAAAATCACAACAAACTATTTTTTTATAAGCGGACAAAAATCAATCCTTCATGTTTATATCACTACAGTTTTTTGGGTTATTTTAGTAAATTAGTTTGGACTACCTACACAAATAATAAATAGTAAATACGTACATGGTAAATAGTTTCAATAACTACTTAAGGCCTCTACCTTAAGGTCTCTACCTTCCATAATTCAAAGCTACACCCTTCATAGGTCAAAATAATATTAAAAAAACGGTGACGTCATAGCTGTCTGTCAAAAAATGACCTCGAGCTGAGAGCATACTTTTATTAAGTTGGATATTTATTATCCAATGATTTTAATTTGAAAATTATAAAATTTCAATTTTTAATACAATTAATTTGAAAATCCAAAAAACCACTGTTATTTCATAGTATTAAGTGTCTGTCGGCAGTCCCAATGTCTGCCAATTTTTTTTTATAAGTGACGCTATTTCCTATAACATTTGCCGATTGCAAATTACTAGCAATAAAGTCGTAACCCTTCTCTGTTATGAACCTTAACATTCTAAAATCATAATCACTGCAAGTATTGCGTGGATGCGGGACAAATTAAAACAAAGTTACAGTAATACGTAAAAGATACACTTACTTGAAACTTGAACCAGAAGAATAAGAAGAAAACCCTTTTTTTCTCACGTCCAGTATTTAATTTTCTTTGACCAGAATTAGTTTCACTACAGTTAATACCACTTTAAACTTATTTTGCATAATTTATATTTAAAAACAACTTTTAACTTTAAAAAGCGTACTATTAACTTGTTAAACTTTCAATGAAGAAACGGCCATTTTGATTGCGTTATTCGTTTTTTTTACTTCCCAATAGGAATTAAAACAAATGAATGTTGCTACGTACGTATCACCGTATCACGTAGGATTTTTTTTAAAATATTGTTGCCAACAATTAACCGGGTACTTTTTTTGAAATTAGAATATATTTGAGATACTGGAATTAAAATATAACGGTCCAGTATAAATGTTGGATTTTTTTTATTTAGTCGCCAATAATACCAATTATTATAAAATATTTTTGTTGTATGTAAAGATCATTCGGATTTCAATTTCAGAACAGTTCAAGAACCGTTCGGGAACTGCGTAGAACTCGTGCGCACTCGTGTAGAATGCTAGAACTGTTTGGGAACAGTTGTCATTTTATGAAAACCCGAACGCGACAATGATCCAAATGAATGACAAAGTAAGATATCGAGATCTAAAAAAGCAAACCAAGTTTAAGGTTATCAACAATGATCCCTCTCCTTCTTATGAGCATACATAAAAAAAATACCATAACGGTTCCCGACAGTTCTTGTTCAACCCTGAATGAAGCTATAGACAACATCTAAAATGATCTCTGCGGTTATAGTCCAGTTATAGTCGCAGATTATAATCCAATACGAAAATAAAGATTGTTATTTCTTATAAATGGTAATTTTAGAGGATAATTGTGATAAATTTTTGTTAAAACTAAATAATGTTTAATATGACATAACTACGGTGTCAAACCAGAAAGTTACTATTACAAACTTTAAATAAACGCAGGTTATAGTCCAGGACAAAAATAAATTTTGCTTTTTTTTAAAAAGAATGTTAATTTTTAATAACAATAAAAAAGTTGGCAATAAAAACTTCTAGTAATCGTCTAGGACACAAATAAATGTTGCTATTTCTTACAAAGAGTTACGATAATCTTGGGTTTTTTTTGGTTATTTTCTCGAGGGTTTAGGTAATGATTTTGGCAGCACTTGTGGTGACTACAAAGACTGGTTCTGGTCCTGCGAACGCAAATACGGTTCCCTGTTTTGCGAGGATGTCTCGTTGCCCTCCACCTCCTAGTGCTCAGGTACCCACAGCAGAGTCACTCTGTTGTTCGCACCAAGGCACTCCAGGGATTCGATGCAATTTCATACAAGTTTAGAACTTTTCTTGTTGGAGCTTATTGCTTTTAGAGTAGCCTGGCTGTCAGAGATGATACTAATGTTTTTGTTTACTAGAGGTCTATAAGTCAGCTCTCTTGCACACAATTCGATAGCGAAGACATCTGCCCGAAAGGTTGCAGCATACCTATACCAAGACCAGTAGATATTTCTTCAGTATTTGGTTTCCTGCTAAAAACACCAGCCCCAATTCTATCTGCAGTTTTTAATCCATCTTTGTACATTAGGTATTTAGTCTCTGCGATTGTGGATTATCCTCCTCACTCACTCATATTTCTTCGGAAGGACGACTTTAAAAGACTTTTCTTTAAACACAAAAAACGCTACAATTCTGAACTCAATAAAGCAAAGAAAGCAACAAAGGCGATAAACTTGACCCCAATAACTACCGCCCCATTAGCCTTACACATGTCATTTGTAAGGTTATGATAATCCATAATTTTAGGATGTGAGTGAATTTCTTTTGCTTGATAAAATAATACCTGAACAACAACATGGTTTTGTAAAAGGACGTTCAACAATTACGAATCTACTTTGGTGTGTTAATGAATGGACAAAATCTTTAGACAAGAAAATACCTACGGACATTATTTACCTAGATTTTGCGAAAGCGTTCGACCGAGTGCCAAAACATAGACTACTGTATAAATTGGAACATCTTGGTATACAAGGTAATCTACTCGAGTGGATTGACTCATTCTTAACAAACAGAAAATTCTGTGTAAAAGTGGGAAATTGTTTTTCAGCCGAGAAACCCGTATTAAGCGGCGTACAGCAGGGATCAGTACTGGGTCCTCTTTTATTTATAATATACGCAAGTGACCTTCAACTCCATATTCAATGCAACAAAGTTTTCTATGCAGACGACTCAAAAATACTCTCAGATTCATCTCTTCACGTAAATCTTCAAGAATCAAATCAAATCAAATCAAATTTTATTGCTTTCGATAAAGTACATTACAGGTGTTATAAATTGTATCTAAAATAAGATCCCAGTTGGAACATAATGAGCCTAGGCAAATTTTGCCTGTCTTGCTCTATGCTCGATCTGAGTTCTACGTAAGTTCAACGTACATTTTGTATTTATCATGTTAAGTCTGTGAGTAGATTATAGATTACAATTACTACAGATTTGAGCTGGTCCGAACAATAAAGCAAAAAGTAGGCTGTACCTCCTCAGCAGGTCTTTGGTCATTGCTTGTTTATATAAAACTTATATTCGTCCAATTATGGAGTATTGTGGAACTGTATGGTGTCCGGAACTAGTGCGGGATAAAGAACTTCTCGAAAAAGTTCAGCGTCGATCAACCAGACTATCCTTCGAGCGTAGAAGGCCTAGTTATACAGAAAGACTAAACATTATGGATTTACCGACTTTTGAACAACGTCGTCTTCGTGGGGACGGATGATAATCACCTTCCGCATTTTAAATTTTAATTATGGTAACTTAAGAAGCATATTTTTTGTAGACACTGATAATCGGCTTCGAGGACACAAATGGAAACTGAAAAAAGAAATATTCACTTGTAGGACAAGGCAACTTTTTTTATGTAATCGTGTTTTCTTAACACGGAACTGTCTACCTGAGGATATTGTAACGGCACCATCTGTCAATATTTTTAAAAACTGACTGGATGGTTTTTTATTTTCTAATTAATCTTTTCTGGCAATTTTTAATTTTCTAATTTTTGTAACCATTGTATAGTGCAATTCAGGGCTTATGGATCTTAGGGTCCCTGCCCGTACTTTAGTGTAATAATAATAATAATAATAAAGCAAATGTCATGAAACTTATGTCAGCTGTTCATAACAGTCACACCACCCTGCCAAATAAATATATATATATATATATATATATATATATATATATATATATATATATATATATATATATATATATATATATATATATATATATATATATATATATATATATATATATATATATATATATATTGAAATTAATAGCGCGCGTATTTTTCAAAATACAGTCTCTTTACTTGTTGTCCAGAGTAGTGTAATGAACCAAAATCGAATATTTTCAGGGCCGGCATAGTGATAACAGGTGCCAGTACCATCGATAGCGCCTTTGTTAGATCTCAAGCGGAATTCAGCGCCTCGATCGAAACCAAGTTGGATCTACAGACGGACATACATTTTTCCTCGAATGCTCAATTGTGCATGAGGCTCACGCAACCCGATTCGTTATTCAGGTACTTATTACTCATTACTCGTTACGGCACTAATTCTGTTATTTTACGAAAATTGAAATTTGAAATTATCACGCACTTGTTTCAGGCACAATGTTTATAAAGTAGAAAGAATACCGGGCAGCAAACACAAGATGAGAATATCGAAATATCAAAAGTTTCTCGTACCGGGAACTACGTACGTCATTAACAAGAAAAACACCGATATGTGTACCGCAATTTTTAGCTGACTGTCTAAATAGCTGTCCCAATTTTGTTTACCATACTGAAGAGCTGTGTAAAAAGACTTTAGTTGTAAAATTCTTTAAAAAAAACAGAACTGTAAATATTTATTATATCTAATAAATGTATAATTTGTTTATATTACTCGTCTTTTAATAACGTCCCAAGGTTTCAAGACACCAGGGAATTGCAGGTAATGAAAAAGCAGACGAACTTGCAAGAAGAGGTTCGAAAACTCCCTGAAACCGAGGGCAGATGCTAGGGATACATATCAACGAATCGTATCACAAAAGGACGGCAGAACTGTTAGCAATAAAAAGGAATCAGCTAAGAATCACTACAGGGCTTTTTTTTACTGAAAATAATCGCAAAAAGAGTAGACCTATCGTGTGGGCCGCGGACGGCTCGCACTGCGACTATTAGAAGGGAGAGAGATTATAGAAAGGAGATGATTGTGGACCCGCTTTTTGAAAAGTTGCAGGTCTTACTTCTCTGGAAAAACTGATTTTGGAAGCTTGTTCCATTCTGTAGCAGCCCAGTAAAAAAAGGATTTTTGATGGAGATTGGTCCTTGTAGTGTCAATCTTGAGAGTAAATGGGTGAGACTGATCAGCGTGCCGAGTTCTTCGGCCGAATGTGGCCAATGGTGGTACAAGAGTTTTTATTTCTCTGGAGCATCTGTCATGGAAATATCTGTAGAGTAATGTCTGGTCTGCAACTCTTCTTTTATGTTCTAGTGGGTGAAGGGTTGGGTATGAGAGTTGAGCTGTTTATCAACCGAATGGCCCTTTTCTGAATGGAATCTAGAAGACGAAGAGAATGCCCTTGTGCTGAACCCCAAAAGCCACAATTGCCAGTCTACACATTCTTTTTATTTAGCGTGTGTCTGCTTATTTAGCAATTACTTCTTCTTTCGATGAACAATTTATAAACAAACTGCTTGGTCGATATATTTTATAATTATTACTAAACACAAACATATTAAAGTTCATAACCTATAATTTACCAATAAGCATAAATTCTAACCTAAATAATTAACTACCCATTACACTCATCAGATAAATAATAATAAATGTTGTTTTCCATGGTTGTTGATGATGTTGATCGACTTTCAAAAAACTCATTAATATTATATTTAACTTATGTCAACAAAGAGTTTTAAAAAGTGGCAGAACTTTCAGACAAAAAAAACATTACATACTATAGTCACGCCTTTTTCCCGTAGGGGTAGGCAGAGACCACTGGCCTTTCTTCAAAACAATGTTAATCTGATCGAGATATGTTCGCCGAGGTCGACCTTTACCAATTTGTCCATTCACACTCGCCTTATAAATTTGTTTCGTCAATCTTCCTTCATTTATACTTCCTTTCATTAAACCATCTAAACATTCTTTTATCCATCTTTGTAACATCTTCTTTTATACCACAACGTTCCCTCATCTCACTATTTTTCACTTTATCCTTTAGAGTCACTCCGGCTATACTTCTTAGACTACTCATATCCGCAGCATTATTCTTATTTTAATGCTTCTGCCAAATCCAACATTCTCTACCATATTTATATAAGTGTAGGAACCAACATTCCTTTTTTGAGACTTTTTGTCTGTTCATAAAGCTATAAAATAACAAAACTTGATTCTATCCATTCTTCTTCCTCTTAGTCATATCTTTATTGCTGAAGAGTTGTGACATCATATCTATGAGCATTGATGGGTCGATTGTCTCCACTGCTGTCGGTCTTCCGCTACTCTTAAATTTGTCTGCAAGGTTTGCCCTGTAATTTCTTTAATTTGGTCTATCCATCGTGATGGAGATCTTCCTCTTGACCTTTTACCTTCCACTTTGCCCTGCACGATAAGTCTTTCTAGATTGTCTTGATCTCGTCTGGTGATGTGTCCGAAGTAACCCAGAATGCGACGTCTGCAACTGGTAGATAATCGATCGTTGATTCCTAATTCGCTTAATACTGACACATTGATCCGGTGTGCAGTCCAGGGTATGCGAAGCATCCTCCGCCCTCACCACATTTCAAATGCATCTATTCGTTGCCCTTCGACTTTATTGTCCAAGTTTTGGAACCATATGAAAATATCGAAAACACTAAGGTGTTAACCAGTGCTCTTTTAGTGTTCCTGGTTATGCATCTGTCTTTCCATATCTTGGATAAGTTTGACATTGCTGTCCTCGCTAATACTATCCGTCTTCTTATTTCTGTTTCGCACCCTCCCACCCAGTAAAAGAGATGAGGTGTTGTTAAACATAGAAAACGAAGAAGGACCCAAAATATTAAAATCCGAAGTCATGCACGCCATCCCAATCGCCAAAAATAGGAAGGCATGTGGGCCAGATGGATTACCGATGGAAGCAATCAAGTTAATCAATGAAGACAACATGGAATTAATAACGAGGTTATTCAATAAGATATACGAAACAGGTGACATCCCGCGTGATTGGCTAAAGTCTACATTTATTACCTTACCTAAGAAGCTACATCCAAAACAATTTAGCGACTATAGACTAATAAGTCTCATGTCACACATGCTGAAATTATTCCTGCGGGTAATTCATGCCCGTATTAGAAGTAAATGCGAAGAAGGCCTAGATCAATTACAGTTCGGCTTCAGAAATGCGTTTGGTACAAGGAAGGCACTGTTCGGAATCAACGTGATGCTACAAAAAATTTCGAGACCAACGTAGGGATGTGTTCATATGCTTTTTGGATTATGAAAAAGCGTTCGACTGAATTAACCATGATAAACTTCTGGTAATGTTAAAAGAAAAGGGATTAGATATACAGGATATTCAGCTGATAAAGAATCTGTATTTGGGACAAAGAGCAAGTGCAAGAGTAAGTAATATAACAACAGACGATATTGCAATACAAAAAGGAGTAAGACAGGGATGTATACTTTCTCCACTGCTTTTCAACCTCTATTACGACCGAATATTTAAAGGAACTCTTGAAGAACTGGGACACTGCGGAATTAAAATTAATGGCTTACCCATAACAACAATTAGATATGCTGATGACACGGTAATACTATCCGACACAATAGAAAATCTGCAAACATTGCTAGACAGAATTAACACAGTTGGAAAAAGATACGGCTTGAATATCAACGCTAATAAAACAAAATTTATGGTAGTGAGTCGTACGGTACAGAATAACGTCAATCTAAACCACGATGGTACCCCATTAAAACGTGTCACAAAGTTTAAATATCTCGGAAGCATCATAACGGAAACACTGGACCCTGATACAGAAATAAAATGCAGAATAGAGATGGCGCGCGCAGCGTTCAATAAAATGAGACCGCTTCTTTGCAATGATGATTTGAACCTTAAGCTAAGACTGAACGTTATATATGGTCAATACTGTTGTATGGTACGGTGACGTGGACACTCAAGATCGGTACAATGAACCGACAGAGGTATTTGAGATGTGGCTGCACAGAAGGATGCTGCGATTACCTTGGACGGACCGTGTCACAAATGAGGAAGTCCTAGAAGGGCTAAAACTGACAAGCAATTAATCTCTCTCTTCAGTCGTGACTCCTTGAATGTATGCCCAGGACAGTCAAGCTTCTCCAGCTTCTCTGTCTTCAGTAGTCCGCATCACTTCTTGTATGGAGAGGTTCGGTGATCTTCCTCTCCGGCGTCTTCCGTCAACTTTCCCCTGAACGACTTGTTTTTCTAACTCATCTCTCCGAATGACATGGCCAAAGTATTTGAGAGTGTTTCTTTGGATGTCTGGTAACAACCGTTCATTTTCCGCAATTCTTAGCTCTTGAAAGATTGAAGCGTTTGTTCTTCGGGCCGTCCATGGAATTCTAAGCATTCGTCTATAGCATGTCATTTCGAAAGCTTCGATCCGGCGTCTACATGCCACATTGATAGTCCATGACTAGGTAGCGATTGAGAATACAAGGGATTTCATGAGGCGTTGTTTTGTAGCTTTACTTATGTTGTGATCTTTCCATACTTTTGTTAGTTTGGCTAACTTTGTCCTTGCCGTCCTTTTTATTTCCTTTTCACTGCCACCTTTGTTCGTGATGCATGCGCCGAGGTAAATAATATGACGACCATAAAATGCCGCAAAATTGCATACCTTGGTCACATAATAAGAGGAGATAAATATCAACTACTCCAAAATATAATGAAGGGTAAAATAGAGGGGCGCCGTGGACCTGAAAGAAGGCAAGTCATGGTTGAAGAACATTCGTGAATGGACAAATATACGTTCAGTAGGAGAACTTATACACTTAGCAGAAGATCGAAATGCTCTAGCCAGAGTTCGGGATACCGAATAGGATACAAGAAAGAAGAAGAAATAGATGAATTCCTCTACTACTTTAATTCTATTTTGCAGATTTCTTAACTGTATGGTGTTACTCCTATCAATGATCATCAGCTTGGTCTTATCCATGCAAAGACTATAAAGAATCGGGAAAGACACACCACTTAATAATTTGAGCCTTATATTTGGCTATTTGCCAAATATGTGGGAAGAAATTCCTGCGGAGGTTTTGTTTTTGAGAAACAATTTATCACTCGTTAAAACTTTAAATTATCTTTTACAATATTCACAAACGAGAACACGCTGTATTTTAAAAGGTTCATTCGTAATTAACGAAGATTTTTGGTCACGTAAATAGTTGTCAAACGGTAAAGTAAATTCGTCTACGTAGAAAATTTCCAATAGAGTTCTATTTTCTGACCGTCTGCTATAATATATCTTTTCGAAGCATGTTAAAAAATCATCTTCGATTATTGCTTTCTATAAATAATTTCATATTATTTATTTTGAATGTGCGGTGTGTGTCAAGTAGGGCCATTTTGATAGCCGCGTCCAAAGATAATTCAAAATGGATCTCAAGTGGACGCACAGCAACTCATAGGCGCATCAAACCGAATGATCCAAATTGAGATTGATGAAAAATCAAACTAGGAAACTACAACGGAAACGATAAAATAGTCCTTTAGTCAAGATCCCAAGTTACTTTATCTCAAAGCTTTCAAAGCTCAACATGTTGGGAAGCTTTCATTATGTTGAACAAAATTTGGACACCCATTCTTTTTTTGTGTATAATATTTTTAAATATTGGGAAAGAAGCAATTTTATCGCTAAGCCGCAAAACAGCAAAGTGTTTGAAGGCCCCCATTAGCTTAAAGTCCCATCATCTCTCTGGAATACCTCTTATTTTTTAATATTGGGACACTAAATATTAGAAGTGGTAAATGGTCTTTAGTTTAAAGTCTTGTAAATCTCCTAGTTTACTTACGTGGGAGGACCTAAAGATCCTCAGGCTACCACTTCTCGTTGACTAGCACAAAAAACCTTTTTAAAAAAACGATAACTTGGAAAATATTCATTTCAAAGAAGCAACTTCTTCGCAAAGCCTCCCAACAGTAAACTGGTCCCATTACGTTGAACAACCTGTCATCCTCCTTTTGTACAATGCCTTGTACCTCAAATTGGTACATAGTTTGTTAATGTTTGCCTGTCTCATTCATGTTTTTTTTTACTTAAAATTGACAACAGACAGCAGGAGCAAAGCTTGGTGGCATGCCTGGCCATAACTGGAGCTATGTCCAGCACACCAACGTCGGCGATGGAACACCTCCTATTCTCTTAGAGAGGGAGGCCAGCATAGTCTTCTACAGATTCCTGTCTATGGAAAGGCAAATTAATGGAGAGCAACTCGGAAACCACTCCGGGATACAGATTAAAACAAAAAACCACCAAATTCTCGGGATGGTTCCTGACATGCTAGAAAAGTCGTTCAAAGTCCTCTTTCCGAAAAAAAATGAATAGGTGAGGGGAGAAATCCTCTTCCCAGAGACTGAATACGTAATGTACACAAATGGCTCAAAAACCCCAGCTGGAGTTGGGGCCGGTGTTTTCAGCAGGAAACCGAAGATTAAAATATCTACCAGTCTTGGCAGGTATGCTGCAATCTTGCAGGCTGAAGTATTCGCTGTCGAATTGTGTGCAAGAGAGTTGACCAACAGATCTCTAGCAAACAAAAACATAAGTATAATATCAGATAGCCAGGCTGCTTTAAAAGCACTGAGCTCCAACAAGATAAATTCTAAACTTGTATGGAATTGCATCGAATCCTTAGAGTACCTTGGTGCGAACAACAGGGTGACCCTACTGTGGGTACCTGGGTAGCAGGGGGTGGAAGGAAACGAAAAATCCGACACCCTTCCAAAACAGGGGGCCGAATCTGCGTTCACTGGACCAGAACCGGTTTTTGGAGTCACCACAAGTGCCGCCAAAACAATTATTTCGGACTGGGCGGAGAGGAAAATTCTCACGTACTGGTCCGACATACCAGGGTTAACCCACTCGAAGGCGTTTCTACCGTTTCAACCCTCGAGAAACACAACTAAGCAGATCCTAGAATGGAGCAGAAATGACCTGCGTATTCTAACAGGACTGCTTACAGGACACTGTCGTCTAAGAGACCACCTCGGAAAGATAGGTCTGAACCAACAAACGGACTGTCGGTTCTGCTGCGTGGAAGACGAAACTGCTGAACATATACTATGTTTATGCCCCGGCCTGAGAAGAATAAGGTTAAACATATTTGGATACACCAACCTAGAACCTATCTATTTTAAAAAAAACTCACCCTATACAACCATGAACTTCATGAGAAGGGCTAGATTGTGCGGTGAATTGTGACCTCTAGGGGTGAGCCACAATAAACCTACTCTACGTCGCAGTGGGGGGGCCTACGTCCCACTCACATTTTACCTTACCTAATCTAACCTACTTAAAATTGAAGATTCATGTATAAAAAAGAATTTCTACTTTTGGGGAATAGCCCATGCGTCGACCACGACGCTGTTCGGCGTATGCATGCGTCTCGACGATGGTAAACCAAAAACCAGCATTGAATGCGTATTTTCCTCGCGACATGTATCTACCGGTAATAATATCGATACCGATATTGATTTGCTTGTGGATTTATTTATTGATTCTTTTGAGAAATAACTTTTTACCAACCACATCTATCCACCTGAATTTCATTGACACGACAAGTGTTGGCAAGAATGGCGAGGATGGAGTTGTTATAAAAAATGCGACTGGTCTTAAAAAAAGGAAAAGAATCCACGTGCCCAAGTTTATGCTGGAGCTGTACGAAAATAATAAAATTGGTGCTAAAGTCGATGACTATAAGAGACCCGACATTGTAAGAAGCTTGATTCCGACACACGCAAGTAAGAACATTTTTTAATTTTTATTTAAATTGTCATGACACTGTATCATTTTAAATGAAATCTTTTTTGTTGTATTTTATGATAAAAAATTTTATATGTCAGCGAAGTTTACTATGATTTATTTAAAGATAGGGAAAAATCACGGAGTGGACGACATCTATTATTGATCATATGAACTTCTCGAGGTGTAAACAACAAACTAACCTTCATTTATTTTTAAGGGTGCAAAGTGAACTTTATATATTTTTTTAAGCAATTTAAGAATTGAAAGTGTTATATTTGAACGGTATTTTGTGAAGAATTGGTGCTAATAAACCTTCTTCTTCTTCCGGTACCCTGTCCGATAATCGAACGTTGGCAATCATATTGGCTTTAATAACTTTCACAGATATGACCAAACATATTTTTGGTTTAGTTTGGTGTACTACGTTGTTCATGGATTTTTTCTACAAATTGACAATTAATGCACTGATGATGATCCTATAGATAGGATTAATGGCGAAGCCACACATCCGTCTCACACCTTTTTCGATGTTAAACCAGTTCGTGTAAGCTGCGTTTATCCTGACACAAGCAGTGGAATCCTCGTAAAGTGATTTCAGTGCTCGTATTAAACTACCGTTCACCCCATACTTAGACAATGTCGACCACAATTCACTCCTCACCACTCTGTCATAGGCCTTTTTCAAGTCTATAAAAGCGCAATAGACCTTCTGACTTCTAGCCAAGAATTTTTCGACATCCCATATCATCTTCTCAGTTTCATTTGTCACTCTTTTAATCAATATCTTTGCATACAGTTTACCGACTATGCAGAGTAAACTAATACCTCGGTAGTTTTTACAGTCCTGCTGAGAACCTTTTCCGTTGTAAAGCGGCACGATAACAGCTTTGCACCAGTCGTCTGGCACGCTACCACTCCTCCAACAAAGGTTACCACGCTTTGTCCAGCCTTCAGCATTTCAACTGTTATCCTGTCGTACCCAGCAGCCTTAACCCAATTTCATACTGTTCAACGCTACCACAATTTCTGTCGTACTAATTTTACTTTCATTGCAACTTTCACTCATGTCTTCAAATGGGGCATGTACTTGTGTATCCTCTTTCTCAAATAAACTTTCGAAGTATTCCTTCCATCTCTTTAAAACGCATTCCTCTCCCTTTACCATACTACCATCTTGGTTTCTGATTTTTCCTGGTGCGATGTAGTATTTTTACCTCTGGCTGTTCTTATGGACTTCCAGAAGACTTGTTTGTTTTGGAAATCGTCAGATAACCTTATTATAACATTTATCTTTATCACTCTCCTTCTCATTTGATACAACCTCTTGCCACACCTTTTAACCTTTTATACTCATTCTTTGCCTTGTTTACATTCTGAATCATTGCCTTTTGCGTTCTTTGATTGGCTTTTGTAGCCAG
This sequence comes from Agelastica alni, assembly GCA_950111635.1. NCBI lineage: Eukaryota > Metazoa > Arthropoda > Insecta > Coleoptera > Chrysomelidae > Agelastica > Agelastica alni. The sequence continues at coordinate 7,831,437 of OX467712.1, read as the reverse complement.
CCAATCCAGCCAAGCTTTCTTCTTGCGAACTTGCATCCTTTTCTTCTCATAGCTTTGTACATACATTTATAGTTTTATAACATATTTTGTTTATTTAGATCCATTAGTAACGTTTTGTAATAAACAATAAATAATTAAGCCATCTATTGGCGTTAACACAAAACACCTGTTTGGGAAGTGGCTAACATACAGTGATCCGGGATCGTTAAAAATGTTTTTTCCTCAATATTTTTTTAAGTAACAGAACCTGTGGAGGACAACGAAGTTTTTGAAGATTCCTCCGAAAATCACATGCTTATTTTCAACATTCCAGCATCGGGTGAAGATGAACGGTTCGTAAGTGCTGAATTGAAAATTCTTACTCTGTTGGATATTACAGCAAATAATGAAATAGGTAAGAAATTAACGGAGTAATATTTTACATCAAAAATTAAACTGAATTTTCAGGAGTAAGAAGAATATTAAAAATTTCCGTTTACGACGAGACAGTTAATAATCTCTTGGATTTTCAAGAGATCCAAATTCACCACTTCAACAACTCTTGGATATCATTTGACGTCACCGCGCCCGTTAACGACATAATTCACAAAAACTCAAAAAGCAAATACCTCAAGATTTTCGTAACAGTCTCCACTTTCGTGCCACAAGTCCAGGATAATCTGAAGCTATCCCTGATGCCTCTCGAAGAGGATTTTGAACACGAATATCCCGTTCTTTTACTGTCCTACTCTTCGTCCAAAAGCGACAAAAAATCAGTGGAAGAAAGACCAAACGTACGTTTTATTTTTGCGCCAACTTTTGATAATTACAGTAAACATGTTTTCTGACCCTCAAAACATTTGAACACCCAGTAGGAGTTGATCAATTTTATTAAAATGTATACAGAGTGTGTGGTTAATTAAATCCAGATCAAATGAGCAACTAAATTGCCTGACCCTAACCCCATTAGTTTTTTTTTCTCTTGCGTATAATTTAGAGGCTTATTATTGACTAAAATTATCACTAATGTAATACAATTTTTAAAACGTCATTTGGCCCTCTTGGCATATCAAAAAAAAATCTTTAAGTATAGATAAGTATAGATTAATTTTGTCATGTATTTCTTTAGACAATGATTTTACTATTGACAGACACCATAAGTATCCGCTTTTCATTTATAGAAAGTGACGGCGGATAAATCAAGAAAGAAACGTAGCATTGAAGACGACTATGAAGAGGAAACGAATAAATTATGGGACGACGATAATTTCTCAAAGAAAGCGGCACAACTGAAGAAATTCAAAAGATTAAGAAACAGTTGCAGAAAAAAACCGCTGTATGTGGATTTCAAAGAAATCAAATACGACGTATGGATCGTGCAACCCAGTGGCTACGAGGTGAGAACGTTTGTTATAATACTATATTTTTATTTTAATACCATGTAATATCGTATGTCAGTGTTCATTATAACTTCGTCAAAGTTAACTTCGTCCTTTGTTCTATTGACAAAATGGCCAAATCACGCAATCTTATGGAGCTCATGGTAGAACTCAAGTAATGTTATTTTATTTTAGCTTTGAGAAGCTATGCTCGCATGAAGCAACACTGATAGCTATAGTTATTGGCATATTCAGTGAAACAAATCTGCGAAATACTGTCACACTTAAAGAGTACAAAAAAGGCAATCTTGACGCCCTCCTAATAGTGGCGCCCGGGGCGGTCTGCCCCCCTCGGTACGCCACTGGCGCAAGCCAGATTTGAGTATAGTAAAATAAAAATTAATTAAACGTATTAACGAGAGATTCCTTTTTAAATTGGCCACTCACCTTTGTCGTTGATTGATGGAATGTTTTCTCAGTGGGTGTCTTAAGGGGGAATTCCAATTGGTTACAAAAACAATAATGTTATAGTTTTTGCGTCGTGTCCAAGTTGTCGTTTAAAGGTAAAATTTTCCTTAATAAATAAAAAACGGATTTTAGTGGCATTAATATGCCTTTTTAACTACGTTTTAAAAACTGAAAATTTGGAAATCATAAAATTTTTATTTTTTGGTTGGTATGCATACACTAATACTTTTAAAAATTCTAACGCAGCAATGTCGCTTATGCCTCACTAGAATCAATGTACAGCATAGATAGATACGTGAATTCACATTATTATTATTATTGTGTTTAATTTATATTTAATATAAAAATTATATTAATATTATTTTTTGTGTTACCAAAAATGCAATATATTCTATCTGTAATGACTGCATATTTAGTTTTACGTAAAATTCTATTACATACTTATTCTTTTTTGTTTATAAGAAGTCACTAGACTTAAGCATATCGATGCGCATACCTACACTTTTTAAAATACGAAAATAAATGTGATTGAAGGGAATATTCATGAGTCACGTAAAATTAATGTTGTTTAATATTAATATTTATAAGTTATAAGCTTAAATTCTGTTAAACTTTATATATCCGTTTGAATTTACAGTAATACCTATACTCAAGTTCAGCTTTGCCAAGTTGTTGTCCAACTTGCTAGTATCTATACTCTTTTATAAATTGTTGAACTTTACACGGTTATTTATTATTACATTATTATATAACTAGCAGGTCAATATTTTTTTTATTTTTTTACACTTAGAAAAAAAACATTAAAAGTCTATTAGTTTTATAAAAGTTTCTGACAGTTAGTTTTTTTTTCTAAAACTAATCAACTGGTACAGAACTACAGCGAGAGCATATACTCTCCATGTTATTTATCCAATTTTTAATTGATTTTTTTGGATTAGAGAAGGTCACTTGACTTCACATTTTAAGGGTATTATCATGTCCTTAATAAGTATACATAAATTTAAAATTTTAAGAATTCCTTACACCACGACAACTACCTCAATACTTATGGATAATAAATACTAAAATACCATTTAGAAAGTACTGAAACATGTTCAACACTCTGAATTGTATTCACTGTCTTTAATTTTTTAACATAAAAATTAACCCATGTACTTCTTTACCATTCCATGAAGTTTTTGAAGACGGTGACAGTAGCAATCCAGAATTTTTATAAGGATATAATTAGGTAATGTCGAAACCATAAAATTTTAATTTTTTGTTGTTAATAATAATTAAATAATAGTAAATATGATATATGTCAGTGTATTCAAAATAAATTGATAATAAGTTTTTGATTAAAATATGCAGAGCGTGGCTATTTGAAAAGAAAAAGTGTGAGGTGGCTTCGAAACGGTTGAATGAAGTTTTTGAACCGTCTTTAAAAAGGTATTTTAATGCCATTGTAACCTCTTGAGTCGTCTCGTCTGGTTGGTGTGGTCGAGGAGCTAGCTGTATGCTCTCACATTCACTTGGTCGCTCTTCTTAGCTCTTTGCAAAATTCATAATTGTCTGGCTAACAGTGTCCCGATGGAGGAGCATTGACGATGCTCTTTGTATTGAAAAAGTTGTATAATCTGAATGTCTCTCTAGTACAGCTATAAAGCTAAACAACCTAAGTCGATACTGGGTTTTATAACTATGAGTTTGACACTAATATCGACGTTTTTAATAGTTTTGGAATGAAGTTCCTTAACGCACGGCATGGGCGAAAGAAAGTGTAAGATTTTTCCATCACGAAACACTAAACAGTAGTTGCAAAAATAACGTGCATGCGCGTTCTGTTGTATAGGAGAGTAGACGCGTAGCATAGAAATACTTAGCAACGTGACGTCTATTAATGTTGTCCACGTGTTTGTCAAAAAAATTTAAAATATAATACATACGTACATATAGTCACGCCTTTTTCCCGTAGGGGTAGGCAGAGACCACTTACGGTTATAGCACACATCTTCTGCTTCCTCTACTTTCATTAGTTCTCTCATGCATGCTCGTCGGTTGTTGGTACTCTTGACCTGGCCTTTTTTCAAAACAATGTTGATCTGATCGAGATATGTTCTCCGAGGTCGACCTCTACCGACTTCTGTCCATTCACACTCGCCTTATAATTTGTTTCGTCAATCTTCCTTCATCCATCCTTTCTACGTGTCCAAACCTTTTAAGCATTCCTTTGTCTATATTTGTAACCACATCTTTTACACCACAGCGTTCTCATACCTCACTATTCTTTACTTTATCCAACCGAGTCACTCTGGCTATACTTCTCAGATTACTCATCTCCGCAGCATTAATCCTATTTTCATGCTTCTTCTGTCAAACCCAACATTAACTGCCATACATAAGTGTAGGAACCAACACACCTCTATGCACAGCCAGACGTGCCTTTTTTGACACTTTCTGGCTGTTCATAAAGCTATGCAGTGCTCCATTCATTTGTTTTCCTGCTAACACCCTTCGCTTAATGTCACTGTCATACTTTCCATCTCTAGTAAACTTTGAACCCAAGTAATAAAAAATAATACATTAATCAATTATAATATACTACGAAGACTGAGTGCTGTCACTATTAAACTCAGCGTCCCCGAAGACTATAAATTCGACACTAATATTAGCCGTCTTTGATAGTTTTTTATATTCCATCACCTTCCCACCCGTTTCGTATGGGTGCTAGCATAATTGGGAATATCACCATCAAACTCAGCGACCCCGAAGAATATAAATTCGACATTAATATCAGCCGTCTTTGATAGTTTTTTATATTCCATCACCTTCCCACCCCTTTCATATGAGTGCTACCATAATTGGGAATATCACTATTAAACTCAGCCCCGAAGACTATAAATTCGATCTAATATCAACCGTCTTTGATAGTTTCTTTTATTCCATCACCTTCCCACCCCTTTCGTATGGGTGCTAACATAATTGGGAATATCGCTATTAAACTCAGCGACCCCGAAGACTATGAAGGATGATCACAATTTACTCCTTGTCCTTAGCGACGGTGTTACTTTTTAAGAGTGCCTCTACGAGATGAGAGTTAAGTATCCCTCCCTCCGTTTTATTCCTTCATCCCTTCGTCGGAGAGCTGATTGGACGCGAAGAATGAATGTGGGAATACTGTTAAATTACCGGCTTTTTACTATATCACGTAAATCGTTTACAGGCTTATCAATGTCAAGGAAGATGTTTTTATCCGGTCGCCGAGCACCTGAATCCTACGAAGCACGCAATAGTCCAAGCGCTGCTTCATAGCGTCGCACCTTCGAAAGTCACCAGGTCCTGTTGCGTCCCCACGACGTTGGACTCGATATCGATTTTGTATGTCGACACAAACGGCGTGTTAACCTATCGATATGCCTACAAAGATATGGTAGTCGTAGATTGTGGTTGCAGATAAAAAAATGTCCATAATCAAGGTCATAAATTTTGAATTATTTTTGAGAAATACATAATTTAATTTTGATAAAACATCTATTAAGTATTCTGTAAAGTAATCGAAGCGATTTTCCTTTTTTAAATTTGGTTACCTTGGAAAATATAAAAAATAGTCGCTCTGCTTGGAAAAAAATCTTTAGTATATTTTTGTTAAACAAAGTTTACTACTACCTACCATAACATTTTAACATTTACAATAAAATTATTTACAAATTAATTTAACGTAATTGCATTTTTAATCTTAATGTCACAATATAATTAAAAAAGCAATTATTTAATTCAAATAAGTTAGAAAGTCATATTAGGCAGCGACATCGAAAAATCTATCTATTATTGCTGATACTTCGTCTGGTTTGTGTTTTATGTACTTTTCTGGATTTTTGGTAAAGTGTAAACTGGCGTACCTAAAAATTAAACATTTTCACTCGACAATAAACTTTTATGACTTTTACAAATATGCCAAAGTGTGTCATATATTATGTCACTATGGCAAAAAATGTTTTTATTTCCAATGTCACAGTGACAAGTCTGACAAATAGCAAAAAATTCATTTGTTTATGTTGCCATAGTGACAAGTCTTCAAATATCTCGTCATTGTAAAAAAATACATTTATTTAAAATGGCATAGTAACAAGTCTGTTGAATATTTCGACACTATAGCAAAAAATGCATTTATTTATGTTGGAATTTCGCTTCCAACACTTGACGATTGACAAATGGCAGTATCTTTCAAGAGGCCGTCAGATACGGTCAATAATTCCATTCATTCACCGATCGAACGATTCCTATTATCCACGGCTTTTGAATTTTTTCGGTGCTTGTATTCTTTCAATTCATCCAGTTAAGAAGGGTGAATTTACGTAAAAAAGCAAACCATTAGTGGTACAAGTGCAAGGCATAGTGTATTTTAAAGAAATAAATATTTCAGTGTCAAATAAAATCTTTAAAAACCAGCGACCTATGATTTAAACCAGTCCACTATTATCGAAGTAGAGTATAGTTTTCCCGTATACGGAAAAAAGAATTAAACCCTTCTAAGTACAATTTAATTATCATAATGACAAGTGTATCAAAGAACTCGTTACTATAGCAAAAAAATATATTTATTTACATTGTCATAGTGACAAATCTGTCCAATATCTTGAAACTGTAGTAAAAAAATGCATTAGTTTACGTTAACATAGTGACAGGTCTGTCAGATATCTCGTCACTGTAGCAAAAAATGCATTTATTTGCATTATCATGGCGACAAATTTATCAAATATCTTGTCACTATAACAAAACAATTTTGTTGTCATTTGTCTGTTAAAAATCTTGTCACTAAAGTAGAAATAATGAAAAAAGTAGGCCTTGAGAACAAGGATATACGAATTATAGCGAATTTATATTGGAACCAGTCAGCTTACGTGAACATAGCCGGCAACAATACAGTAGAGGTGACGATCCAAAGAGGCGTACGTCAAGGGCGCGTTTTCTCTCGCCGACCTCATTTAACATCTACTCTGAAAAGATATTTCAAGAGGTACTGGAAGATTCTTCTGAAGGAATTTAAATGAACGGCGAAAACATAAACAACATCAGATACGCAGATGATAAAGTTATCCTCGCAAGTAGCATAGAGGATCTTCAAACGAGCGAGGAATATGGACTTAGCCTGAACACCTCTAAGACAAAACATATGACCTTCAGCAAAAACGACCAGCTTCCTATGGTTTTGACTTTAAATTAAGAAACTATAGAACGAGTCGAGAGATACACTTACTTGGGGTCAATGGTAAATGCAAACTGGGATCAATCCGTAGAAATTAGATGCAATGTATTCAATAAAATGAACATTTTTCGTCAGCAACCTAAGCCTTTAACTGAAAATAAGAATGGTCATATGTTACATCCTTCCAGTCCTTTTTTACAGCGTTGAGGCGTGGACCATGACAGAAACCTTGATAAAAAAGCTCGAAGAAATAACTAACGAAGAAGTACTTAGAAAAATAGGTAAAACGAAAGAAGTGGCATTCACAGTGAAGAGAAAAAAAATAGAGTACTTTGGACATATTATGAGGAAATATAAGTAACGACTACTACAACTTATTCTACAGGGAAAGGTCGACGGCAGAAGAGGACCAGAAAGAAGAAGGAACTCGTGGCTGCAAAACCTACGCGAGTAGTTTGGGATGACATCTTTACAATTATTGAGACAGGCAGCTGATAGAATAAGAATATACATGTTAGTCGCCAACGTTCGCAGATAATAAAACACCAAAAGAAAAAGAAAGTAAAAAATGCAATTATTTTTATGAAAATAGTCGCAAAAAGAGTAGACCTATGCGGACGGCCCGCACTGCGACTATTAGAAGGGGAAGGGATTATAAAAAGGAAATGATTGTGGACACGCTTTTTAAAAAGTTGCAGGTCATAGTTCTCTGGAAAAACTGATTTTGGAAGCTTATTCCATTCCGTAGCAGCCCTGTAAAAGAAGGATTATTGATGAAGATTGGTCCTTGTAGTCCCTGTCAATCTTGAGAGTAAATGGGTGAGACTGATCAGCGTGCCGAGTTCTTCGGCCGAATGTGGCCAATGGTGGTACAAGAGTTTTTATTTCTCTGGAGCATCTGCCATGGAAATATCTGTAGAGCAATGACTGGTCTGCAACTCTTCTTCTATGTTCTAGAGGGTGAAGGAGTAAAAAACTTTCTGGCTTTCCACAGAAAACCTAGCCTCTGGCTTGTTTACGTTGCCATGATAAAAAATTTATCGTCCTTATAGTAAAAAAAATAATTATTTATTTGCATTGTCGTTATAACAAAAACAAATTATTTGTAATTTGTCTACCAAATATCTCGTCACTATAGCAAAACAATGCGGTTGTAATTTTTCTTTAAAATATCTTGTCAATATAGCGAAAAAAATCATTCCTTTACGTTGTCACAGTGACAAGTCTATCAAATAAATGCGCAACTTTTTTCTGAAAATTGAAAACCTTTTTACTTACTTATTGTAAAAGGTATTATAACGCGGAATTATCAGTTCCTTATTATCTCGTTTAATACTTTCGCGTAGTTCGATATCTGGAATGGAATAGCCCCTTTGAACTTTCGATATTTCCTCTATTTCTTTATTAAATCCCTGAAATGTAGAATACCTATCAGTTAACGCTACAAAATATGGCACTGTCGTTATAGCATAATTTGTTGATGTACAAAAAAAATGAAAAATTATTTCAAATAAAGCAAGAGATTTTGCTGACTCGCTGACGTAGAAAAATATTTGTATCACATAAATACAAATATTTATAGCGTGGACAGGGCCGTAAAAGACCGTGTATTTTCTCCACGATCAAAGAATTTTAATAAAAAAATACTTTAAAGAACTTTATATTCTTGGGAAAAAGAGTGGAACAAGTAAATGAATTTGTGTACTTGGGTTCAAAGTTTACGAGAGATGGAAAGTTTGACAGTGACATTGAGCGAAGGGTGTTGGCTGGAAAACAAATGAATGGAGCACTGCATAGCTTTATGAACAGCCAGAAAGTGTCAAATAAGGCACGTCTGGCTGTGCATAGAGGTGTGTTGGTTCCTACACTTATGTATAGTAGTGAATGTTGGGTTTGGCAGAAGAAGCATGAACATAGGATTAATGCTGCGGAGATGAGTAGTCTGAGAAGTATAGCCGGAGTGACTCGGTTGGATAAAGTGAAGAATAGTGATATAAGAGAACGATGTGATGTAAAAGAAGATGTGGTTACAAAGGTAGATAAAGGAATGCTTAGATGGTTTGGACACGTAGAAAGGATGGATGAAGGAAGATTGACGAAACAAATTTATAAGGCGAGTGTGAATGGACGTGAGTCGGTAGAGGTCGACCTCGGCGAACGTATCTCGATCAGATCAACATTGTTTTGTGGAAAGGCCAGGTCAAGAGTACCATCAACCGACGAGCATGTATGAGAGCACTGATGAAAGTAGAGGCAGCAAAAGATGTGTGTAAGAACCGTAGCGGAAGTGGTATCTGCCTACCCCTACGGGAAAAAGGCGTGATTATATGTATATATGTATGTATGTTAGAGATTAGGCAGTCGCGATTTGTTCCTCCTCTAATGCCCTCTTGGGGCTCCCTCGGGAAACTAGTGCTTTGGTCATTACTGTTGATATATTTTTTGTTATCAGAAAAGTGGAACATATGTTTCTCTTTATTAGTGATTAGGCAGTTCCCCCTCCCTCTAATACGACTCTGCTTTTGTACATCCAATGATATTTCATTATAGGATTTATTATATTAAGTTATATAAACTTACCGCAAATTTTTCCTTAAGAGCAGCTCTCTCTTTGTCTTTCAGTTTATCGCTGTGAATATGAATTAGGAGATCATCGGAACTAATGTAGTTCAAAAGCTTGTTCCAGCTGAAAATCGAAAACGTTTTTTCTACTCGCAAATCAAGTTGGTTAACAATAATTTACTTACCTCTGCGAGTAGGTTTTTTTGTTTTCCTGTATGGAAGCATAATAATAATCCTGGCATTTCGGCTCGGAAATCAAATAAATGTCCATCAGATTCGTCCTTTGCAGAGATTTCAATACGTAGTTGTTGTTGTTTAAACGAAAGAGCGATCTAAGCGCGGTATCGCTGTACTGCTCGCTTTTGCTAATTAAAGTATGATTTAATTGCGCCAACACTTTTTCTGAAAACGCCACATATTTAC